>CM076579.1:352227253-352559753 GCA_034641835.2 Pinus albicaulis
TATCAGAAGAAACCATGGCTTTCAACAAGAATAGGTTGAATGATACAAATTCCTCTCCCACTTACAATATATAGCTTAAAGACTGAAAATTTCCCTCCAAAAAAATTCGCAAAAAAATTTCCCTCCAAAAAATTTCGCAAAAAACTTTCCCTCCAAAATTTTCATTTCATATATTTGGTACAAATATTAATCAAAAAATGTATTTAACATTTTTTTTAATAAATTGTTTATGTTGAAATATTTTACCGATATTTATATTCAAAATATCCACAAAATATTTCTATCATGGATGCCTTCCAAACTAAAATAATGTTTTGATTTCAATGATTTAACATTGACTAGATATAAGTATTAGCTATAGTATTACTATAATATCTACATGCAAATATTAACTATTTTAACTATAATGACTACATGTAAATATTTTAAATTTTAAATTTTAAACTTACATTATATTCATCCAAAATATATTTCAAAATTTATTAATAAACCGTTGGTCTTCAAATATTTCACCATACTTTCTATTCAAAATATCCACAAAATATTCCTTTCATGCATGTCTTCGAAACTAAAATAATTTTCTTATTTGAATGGTTTAAGATTGATTACATGTAAATATTTACAAAAATAACATGTAAATATTAACTATTTAAACTATAATATTAACTATAATTAACTACATGTAAATATTTTAGATTTTAAAATTTAATCCCATGATTTTAAACATTGAGTACATGTAAATAATAACTATGATAACTAAATGCAAATATTAACTATTTTATCTATAATATTAACTATAATTAACTACATGTAAGTATTTCATATTTTAATTTTTAATCTGAGATTATATTTGAATTATTCAACATTCAGTACATGTAAATATTAAATAAAATATTAACTATGATAACTATATGCAAATAATAAGTATTTTAACTATAGTATGAACTATAATAAACTAAATGTAAATATTTGAAATTTGAAATTTTAATCCCACATTCGTTAAACAGTAAACCAATCAGACAATATTTGCTATTTAAAAGGAATGATTGTTTCTATTCATCACATCACATCAAGTTTTCTGGTATTTGTTAGAGCAAATTTATGGAGGTGTTGTGTTGGCATTGGTAACTTCGTGGAGGCATTGCATTGGCATTGGAGGCGTTGTGTCGCTATTGGTAATTTTGTGGAGGTGTTGCATTGGCATTGGTAACTTCGTGAAGGCATTGCATCGGCATTGGAGGCATTGTGTTGCTATTCGTAATTTTGTGGAGGTGTTGTATTAGCATTGGTGACAATAGCTTTTTGCATTTCAAAGGTTAGTTTTCCTTCTATTCTGTCAATTTAAAGACAATTGTAGGGAAAATCTGTTTTTTTATAGTTTTTTGTGTCCAAAAACTACTTTTTTAAGGTTTTTAGGTTCAAAAACCTTAATTTTTTTATATTTTTTTAGTGAAGAAAATGTAAAAAGAACTAAATTTTTTAGGGTTTTAGGGACAAAAATTTATATTTTTTCTTTTTTCTTTTTTAAGACTTATAGGTTCATCTAGACAGAAAAATCCATAAAACGACCATGCACATAAAAATAAAGTAATATTATAACATTTTTTTTTTTTATTTTTTTAATTGCCAAATATTATATCAAATGATTTCATTTTTTATTTATTTATTTATTTATTTTTGAGAATTTTTTGATTTTATATTCTATTTTATTTAATTTTTTTTTAATTTAAATCTTAGTTTTATTCTTTTAATTTAAATCTTAATTTTTTTTTTCTTTATTGTTTTGATATATATATATATATATATATATATATATATAATTGTATTGTGATATAGTTTTTTTTTAATTTATTATATTAAATATATTAAATAATGTTTTTTTTATTATTATATTGTTTTTTTTTAATTATATAATGTTTAGAAACAAGACATAATTGTTATTTAATAAATTGTTATATATATATATATATATATATATATATATATATATATATATTTGTTATATTTTGATATTTAAAAAAAAAATTATTATTATTAAATAATGTTTTAATAATTATATTATATATATATAAAAAAATTAAAATCGAAATTAAAAAAAAAAATATTAAAAAACAAAATAAGAAAAAAATAAATAAATAAATAAAAAATAAAATAAAAATAAAAATAAAATAAAAATAAAATAAAATAAAAATTCAAAAAATATTTCAGTCCGCCCACTGGGTGCCGGGGGCCGGCCGGGCGATGCCACGGGGGCGGCCCAGCCGGCACTGGGCCGCCCCCGTGGCGCCGCTCGATCGTCCCCCAGCGCCCAGCGGGCGGAGTCTGCGCAGAGGGAAAATCATCATAAATTTCTCTTCCAACATTAGATTAGAATTTTGTAATGAGTGACATAAGGAGAACATACTGTAGTATATTTTGTATCCCTGACACTATAACATGACTTAGCACTGCCTATCATACCATGTTACTCCCTCCTCGAGACACCTAGAACTCACTAACACTCCCTGTCACACACTCTTATTCATTCATTTATGCATTTTTATCTAGTGCTGTGTTATGTTTTCCTGGCACTCCCTAACACTCCTTAGCACACATTGGCACACCTTGGCAGTTGTATGCTTCCCTATCACTCTAACATGCCTTGGAAATTCTTAGAATACCATGTCACTCCCTTCTTAGCACACCTGGAACTGGCTAATACTTCATTTCCATGCATTTGAAACTAGTGCTCCCTTATGTTTCCATGACAGTTAGCCCTCACACTCCCTAGCATGTGTTCATGCCACACCCTGGCATCTGGCACATCTTGGAATGCCTATCATGCCTTGGAACTGCCTAGCATGTGTTATTACTTCTAGGCACTTCCTACCACACCTTGGTATTCCTTATCTTTCATGCCATCATAGATAGCCTTACGTTTTTTGCGACTTGGGAACCTAACCAAGTCATTTGAAAATCAATGTTGTGCCCAACCCAAAGTTTCCCTTTGTCCGAAACTAATTTTTCCAACCCTTTATGTAACCTTAGGCTTACCTCTTAC
The DNA here is from genome assembly GCA_034641835.2 of Pinus albicaulis. Lineage (NCBI taxonomy): Eukaryota > Viridiplantae > Streptophyta > Pinopsida > Pinales > Pinaceae > Pinus > Pinus albicaulis. Next base: position 352,230,294 of record CM076579.1, read on the forward strand.
AAGTCTTATTTTGGCCTTTTCCTAACACACTTTATCCTTGAGACACTTGGAATTCGTTGACACTACTTGGCACACACTCTTATTCGTTCATTTCCATGCATTTTGACCTAGTTCTCCCTTGAGATGTCATGGAACTCCCTGATACTCCTCAACATCCATTGACACTTTCTGGCATGTGTTAGCATGCCTTTTCAATCCTTGGCGCACAACGGCACCCCTTAGTTATCATGCCCTCACAATTACCCTTACTTTTTTTGGGACTTGGGAACCCAACCAAGTCTTTCCTTGACTATAACAACTTGACCAAGTTACAGTTACCACAACTAGATTTTACCTTGTTCACCTAAGAAATGACTATAATCCCTAACCCATTTAACCCCCTAAACCCCTAAACCCTTAAACCATTTAACCCCCTAAACCCTAAACCTCTAAACCCTTAACCCCTAACCCCTTAAACCCTAATTCTCAACCCCTAACCCATTTAACCCACTAAACCCATAAAACCCTAACCCATTTAACCCCCAAAACCATAACCCCTAAAACCCTTAATTGCTAAATCCCCTAACCCTAAACCTCTAAACCCTAACACATTTACCCCCCTAAACCTCTAACCCCTTAACCTGATCTAACCCCTCAACCCCTAACCCCTAAAATCCTTAAATACTAAATCCCCCAACCCCCTAAACCTCTAAAACCCTAAACCCATTTAACCCATAAACCCTAAACCTCTAACCCTTAAACCCTAATTCCCAACCCCTAACACATTTAACCCCCTAAAACCCTAAAGCTCTAAACCTCTAAACCCCTAAACCACTAAACCACTAACACTTAAACCCCTAACCCCTTAACCCATAAACCCCTAAACTGTTAACGCTTAACCCATAACCCAACAACCCCTCACCCCTAACCCTTAAAATCCTTAATTGCTATATCCCATTTGCCCTAAGCCCTTGGAGAGGGTCTGCTCAAGGAGGATCATTCTAGGAAATGTTTGTATTTCATCCATACAAACAACAACCTAAACCGTGGAAGATGATCACTTCATAATAAATCCATACTTGTTTGACATATCAGGCTGAGAAGTTTACTCGTTGCCTCTCAATTAACTAGTTAATTTATGTATGCTTGTAATTGTAAATGGATCTTCCAACTAGCACAAGCTTTACTTGTAATTTATTAAATCCATTATAGGAAAACACCTTATTATGGAAGCATCTTTGGTTTAAATCTCTACCCCTCTAACCCCCCTTCAACCCACCAACAACATGTGGATGACACTCTTCTTATGGGCTCTCCCTCGGTCAAAGAAGCCCTTTTCTTCCAAAATATTCTTGTTGAATTTTCCCAGGCCTTTGGCACCTCCATCAATAAATCCAAATCAAAACTCTTCTTCCTCAATACCTCCTAGACCATTCAATTCGACATAGCTCGCATTATAGGCTTTCAGCTTAGCTCCTTCCCCTCCAAGTACCTCAAATTTATCCTAACTGATAAACCCCTGGCCAAAGCCAACTGGGAATCTCTGGTCACCAAATTGAAAACAAAAAAGATTTCCAATTGGACTTTCAGGTCCTTAAATCTCCCGGGCAGATTAGTCTTGGTCCGCTCAGTCCTGCAAGCCATTCCTCAATACTAGTACTCGATCATTGATTCTCCCAAATCTATTTCAAAAAAAATCAAAACCATTCAAAGATACTTCTTATGGAAAGACAAAGAGAACAAGGGAAAATGGGCCCTAGTAGCCTGGGGAAAAATCTGCAAACCTAAAAAATATGGGGGGCTTGGTCTCAAAGACCTAGACATGTTGGGAAACGTTCTGGGTGCCAAAACCTGGTGGAGATGGATCACCAGCCCCAACACCTCTTGGGCAGCACTCTGGAAGGAAAAATATGCCCCATATCACAACCTAAAGTCTCTAATCAGACTCTCTAGCAACCTCAAAGGTTCCTCGGTCTGGGACCAAGCTTGGGAGAACAGAGGAATGGTCCAAAACAATTTCTTTTGGGAAGTTCGAAATGGCGGCACAACACTATTTTGGGATGGTGCATGGGAGCAACGCCCTCATCTCAATCAAGACTAATTCCAACAAATCTGAACTCATATGGACAACCACAACAAAAGGCTTATCAAATATTTCTGGAAAAACAAAGAAAACACTGAATGGAGGGAATGACTCGAGGCCCTGGAATGGGTCCAGCAAAATAACCCTCAGGATTGGACTAACCCAGCTGATGAGCTAAGGAAAAGGCAGGTTCAAAGGGACGATGAACCAAACAAGCTAAGATGGGGCTCTAATACGGCTGGCCGCTTCAACATAAATGAAGCCTATGGCCTCTTATCTAACTCCACTCACATCCCCACAAACAACAAATGGAACACTCTCTGGAAGCGTAATCATTGGCCCAAAATATTTCTCTTTCTTTGGTTTGTCATGCACAAAATCCCCGCATATTCTTCTCTCCAAGATCTTTCCAATTAGTAAATCCCCCTATTTGAACAAATGTTTGGTATTCTCCAAGCTCTTTCCTATGAATTATGCTTCATTGTTGCTAGAAAAGCCACAGGAGTCGGCATATATGAATCTTGTCGTGTCTTGATGATCTCGAAAAATCCTTCCAACCACTGCTTGTCCCGGATTTCCTTTCGAGGTTCCATCAAAGTTGAGTTTGATGAAAAATTCTAGAGTAGGTTTGAAGATCCTGATGGTGTCCCCTATTTCATGTATAGCTTTCCAAGAAGCTGGGGATACCATGCTAGGCGCTAGGTGGAGGCCTTGGAGAATTATTGCTTCTTGAAGAGAAAAAATCCAGTTTGAGTTAAGTTTAACCTAGATTTTCTCAAAGGATGTTTTATCCCATAGCATTCCCATCCCTCTTGAGGCGCCTCTAGAGGAGACTGCGACAACTCCCCCTTTTCCCCAAAATTGTTTACTTTTATGGAGAAAGTCCATTTCCTCCATTTTGGTCTCTTGGATGACAAGAATGTCGAGGCTTTCCAACCTTACTAGACTTTTCATTGCTTCTTCTTTTAGGTTTCTACCCATCCCTCTACAGTTCCAGAATATGATCTTCATTACTTCCTTTTTTGAGATGAGAGGGCTCCTTTAGAGCCCTGACTTTGATTTCTGTGTGCTTTAGGGTCTTTTGCCAACATATTTTCTAGGGTCAGCTGGGTCCCCTGAAACTTCTCCTTGTAGGTTTCTTGTTCTCTCTTTTCCCTGAAGGATTTTCGTCCCCTGGTAGATCTTCTGACCGAAGTTTGGGAGTCCCCAATTTATCCTTCTTCCTCCGACTCCTCCGAATCCTGATCTTCACCTTCGGTGACAGAGTCTTTATCTTTCAAGGTTCCTCCAGGATATTCGCCTATCTTCAATGTTGCTAGGGTTTCCTGCATTTGGAGGTCCTTTTGCATGTTTTGTGGATCGATTTCTTGGACTTCCTCTGTCTCTGAACTCAAGGCTGCAAAGCTATTCTCTTGGCCTTTCTGGGAGGGTTTGGCTTTAGGAATACTCTCTGTGGTTGCTGAACTTCCCTTTGCTTTCTCCGTTGGCCCTGGCTTAAGGCTCGTTCTGGAATTCTCGGCTTGCTGCCATCCTTCTTCTTTCTCCTTTTCTGGGGCTGCATGTTTGGGACAGTTTTTGGCGAAGTGGCCATACTCATGACATCCGCAACATTTGAATGATAGCTTTTCGTAATCTAATTTCTGCATATGGGACCAGTTTCCCACCGTTATCTTGATGGCTTCTGGTAGCCCAACCTCGAGGTCCACCTCCACACAGATTCTGGTGTAGTCATATTGCTCTTTGTTATTAGCTATGTCTATGAATTTCCTGAGGGCATTGCCAATTTCTGGCAAGGATTCCTAGTTCCAGCAGTGCACCAGCGAGTTTGGGAGCCTGACCCAAGCTGGAACAACATATGGGACATCCTCCGAGGGGTCGAAGTCCAGATTCTAGTAATTTTGGTAAAACCCTTTAGGACCCATGAATTAGGGTTCATTTCTGAAGATCAGGCCCTTATCCTCCTTGGTGTTAAAATTGAAAAGAAAAAACCCTCGCTCCAGGAAGTATGAGGTAACACTGTTGGCAATAAGGGGCTTCCAGTTTTGAGTGATCCAGGCCTCCATAGTTTTTGGTGAGGGCCATAAGCCCATGAAATATCTGAACAGAGCGCAGTCCGCAAGGGAAAGGGCCACTTCCATCAAACCCTCAAGTGGGAGAGCCACCGAGGGAATCTCATCCAGTCGCTCGAAAAATTTAGAGGTGAGCTGCTTCTTCTTCTTAGGTTGGGAAGTGATTAGAAGCTTGAATGCCTCGACATCAGGAGGAGGAGGAGGAGGAGGCGAAGGCAGAGGAGGGTCTTCAGATTCCACCATTGGGCCGAGCCCTAGCCAGGCGAGCACCCCACGCAGAACTAGAAACCCTATGCGCGGCGAAGGGCAGAGAGCGATTGATTGATTATTTAAATAATTTATTATTATCATTTATTATGCTTATACATACACTCATGGATTTGAGACATCGAGATTTTTCTTCCTTTTGAGTTGTGAGGACAAATTGATTCATTTCCAAGCCTTGTATTGCCATGAAGGATAGTATTTTTATTTTTCATACTATCCATATATCTCCACTAACATCTTTTTCCCTCTTTATTATTGGAGCCACAAAATTTTCTTCAAGTAAATCTTTAAATTAAGGTTTACATGTTCCAATATTGATTTCTAAACATAAAAGAGTGAGCCAACTACTTCTTTAATTTCTAATATGATCAAGTTCTCTAGCCTCTTTAAAAACTAGAAATGATTACATCTAAAGTGGAGGGGGTCTTGGGTTTCAATTCAGCTTTAAGATTAGGTCAATGAGTTTGTAATCCAAAAGGGAAGATAATATGGTATAAGAAAATATTTTTCCATTATTCATGAGCGAGAGTTGAACTAAAAAACGATCCAGTTATTCTACTTTAAAATCTCATCCTAATTTTTTAATTTTTTATTTATTCGAATAAATTGATTGATTTTGGCTTAACATAGATTATTCAAATAAATTGATTGATCTTGACTTAATGTAGATAAAATAAAGTCCAATATTCAAGTTGATTTCTAAAATAATATTTTTCCCTAAAATTTAGGTCTTAGTTGATTCCTAATAAAAACCGAACTCCCAATTTTTTTTTCACTCCAAAAAATTCATTAAACGCTATGGTGCCAACACACTTCTACAACCTTTCAATTTTTTTCACTACAAAAATTTCATTTACACGGTATGGCGCCAACGCACTTGCTGCAATCGAAATGAAATGCACGTTATGGCGCCAACGCACTTGCTGCAATCTAAATGAAATCAAAATGAAATGCAGCAAAATGAAATGGCTTAGGAAGATATGTAACCGAGAAACAAAAGATTTATATATTGAATGGAATTCCATAATCTTCGGCTTTAGAATTGAGTGGACGATATTCGAATGAAACCCTTCTTCACATAGCTCCGTCAAGTTCCCAACATGGGCATGTGTTATCACTGGCTCTGTCAAGAATGCAACATGGGAAAGTGGTATTTTTGGCTATGGAGGATTGGATTATGTGGAGTTATTATAGGTTTCTACTCACTTTTGTGGGAGGTTTGAAACAGGTAGAACGAGTAAATACCTGCATAAGAGGATCGAAACAAGGCAGTCCTGATTTTTTTTTCTCTGCAAGATTTCTGTTAATTAACTGGTATTGAGTCTATTAGGGTTTGGCAGCAATGGGGTGAGAAACAACATCAAAGGGAAGATAAGAGATACATGGTGAAGGAGCAGGTGATTACAACATCAGCACCATAGTTTGGCTGAGGGGGCGAAATTGGTCACAGCGGCCCAAAATAATTCTGGGTATGAATGAACTCTGTCTCTCATCTAATGTCTTTTTGATCTAGGATTCCTGTCAAGATTCTTGATTGGTAAGATACCAACGTGTCATTTTTCACTTTCCCTTCACCTCTTATTTATTTATTTTGTGATATGAAGCCTCCTTGTAATGGGATTTTGGTTGCATGCTAACAAGAGACACCATAATAGAGCTTACAATCTATTTTTGTGGACGAAATGGAAAGAGACAACATGGTATATCTTACACTTGATTTTCTAGAAGAAATTCCTAACAAGAAAATGTTGGATGCATTCCCCATCTATTTCCAATGCAATAATCTCAATATTTAATCAAGAAATCCTCATTGGTAAATATTTCCATGCTTGGGTATCTTTATTTCATTGCTATTAATGTGCTCAACCTACTTTGACATCACTTAAATGTTCTCAAGTTTAAAAATGGAAGAAATGGAGAAAAGTAAGAGGAGTAGTAGAATTCTCTTCTCCTTTGTTTCCAGTTATATCTATGCACAATAGCCAAAAATAATAAAAATATGTAGGATTGGTTGAGTATCGAGTAGCAGGCTAAGTGTCGAGTAGCATTCATAGACTACATTTTATATTTTTGATTTTCCATCGTGATGTGTTTTTTTGTTTCATTTTAAATTATTATTTTCTGTGCTAGTGAAGCTGAGGGCTTAACTAAAACTCTATGCTTATTAGAAACCCACATTCTCATGGTACACACTTTCATAGCAATTTGATGTATTGGTGGATGGATTTTACTTAGTTCTCTTCAACAATTGGTGTCAACAACTATGAAAACCAATCTACTTTGAACAAGATACAACTAATCGACTAGCTGATGTAGCGCGCTTCACAGCTCCATTTGGTTGTACCCTGAACACATTTTCTAGTCCTTCTGCTCCCAATCTGCAAATCTACCTCTATTAATGGATCTTTCTCCTTTAGGTCACTGAACATAACTCTCCAATTTTCCCTCTATTTGATCATTTGTCCATCAACGAATCAACACATAGGGTATTATTTCGGTTTGTTCACAACTCCGCTTGTGAACAACTACTAGACTACCCATTTTCACTCTTTAACTCTTAGGGAATTATTCCCCCTATTGTCTTCCTATTCCACTCCAATGAGGAAAACTTAGGGCATGGAGGGCTGCCCTATATCACTACAAGATGTCCTTCTCTTCAGTAAACTTGGGCTCAACAAATGGTCCACTTGGCTTCATTCTTTTTCCCTTCAAAGAGTCAACTCCTGACCTCTCTTCTTCTACCATTCTAAAAACTTCTCTTTTTCCTTCAAGAGGTTGTACTTAGGGCTTGGAGAAAGCCACTACAACTCTCCCAAAAATGTTCCTTTTGACTGCTCAAAATCTGTCTTAAACTAGGACAATCAACCATCTACCAAAACACCAACTTAGGAGAACACTTACCTCTGATTTGAAGACACCTTCTTCTTCTTCTCTTTCACAGTCTTGTGCACTCTTCAAACATGAGATTTCTGGCCTAGTTAGTGCACTACAACAACCCTCCATATTTCCTCAATTCTCTTCTAAAATTATGCTGGAACCTTCCCTAACAGACTACCTCATCTACCATCATACTCAGCCTTCCCATGAAACTTTGCTAAGTTGTTTTGTGCCCTCAAAACAAAAATTTTTACCTCCAAACAAACCAATGTAGGGCTTCGGCCCTACCTGCAATCCAACAGAACTCTTGACCCCTGCTCCTTGAAGAGTTCAAATTTCCAACATGCACAAATCATACATTTTCCCAAGCAGTTGGCCCTCTTCTCTAACTCAGACCTGCAATGGACACAAATACATCCAAAAACAAACCCCTTGTTGCTTCGTCCTTATCCTCTTGAGTTGTGGCTACTTCAAATGCTATCCTCTTATGATGATTCACACTTGGTTAGGTGAGAATGAGGCTCCTTCTCACTCTTATATATATGAATCTTCTCATGGAAACATATTTCCCTTAAGGTCCTGTCCTAATTCAAGGAAATTTTTCTTTTTGTGCTACAAGTCCACAAAAAAAATTAAAAAATTATTATCTCAACTTCTAGAGCTCCTTTCTTGGTGCTTGAAGATTCCCCTTGCTACTCTGATGGTGCTATTCCATCTCCAAGGGTCAAACCATCAAATATCTTCTTGGTGTTGGGCCCACTCCTTTGGATGTAAAACCTCCAAGCTTGGGTTCTTAGCCCATAAATGACTTTGTGATGTCAATTCCTCCACAACCCTATCCCCTAGGGTTTGGAGTACCTCCCAAGAAATGAATCTCAACATTTTTCATGAAACTTAAAGTACCCAACGATTCAAGTTGGCCCATCAGTTTTCTCTCACAACACACACTTGTGGGTGCATGCATTTACATGTGCATGTGTTCATTACAAGAAAAAAATGCATATATTAAAAGGTAAAACAAATACATTACATGATAGATCGTTTGAACCTTAGAAACATTCCCAAATTTGGAAAATGATTCTTGAACCTCAGAAACATTCCCAACTTATGCATGATACCATTGATGGTCTCTCTAGTTGGGAATTTTTGATTTCCAGTGGCACTCAATAATCTAGTTTGGGTCTTACAATCTCTGACATGAACACACCCAAATGCCACAGCAATACTACTTTGCACAGTGGAAAAAATTAGCAGTGAATCAACACATACACAAGACACACATTTTTCAAACCCAACTTTGTTATATAAACAATCTTTAATACAATAGTCTAGGGCTCCCATACCAAGGATCATGACCCTTTACAATCAACTTGATACAAGAAAATAAAAAATCTATGATAACCAATCTGTCATGAGAAAAGTACAAATGACGTACTTGCTAATGTAGTGTTGGTTTTTTTGCTTCCTAACACATATGCTGGTCCTGTTGCTTCCCAATTTGCAGCTCAAAAATCTACCTCTATCAGTCAACACAACTTCTTTAGGTCACTGAACACAAGTTCAACCAACTCTACACTCTATATGCTCCTTAGTTCATCAAGGATGTCAACAGATAGGGTTTTCCTTGTGCCCACTATGTTATCCATTGTTTCTCCACAAAAGACAAGTCTTAGGGCAATGGAGGTTGCCTACTTTCCACTGAATATGACCTTTGCAATATAGTGAATTGGGGCTTTACAATAAGCCCTCTTGGTTGCCCTTTTCTCCTTCAAAGGATCAACCTTTAAGCTCCAATAACTCCACCTCTCCTATCAGCCTTGTAGTCCTCAAGGACTGAACTTAAGGCACAATAGGGTAGCTTCAAATAGCCCTCCAACCTCTGCTTAAGCTACCCACACAAAATTTCCAAAAGACCTCACCACCTAGAAACACATCAACATGGAAGAAAAAAAATCATACCTCTGCAATCGATGACTTCCACTGCCTTAATTATACTCGTACTGTGCACCAAATCTTTAGTTTTCAGCCCTTTGGTTAGGGCACTTGTTTAGCAATACACTAGCCCATATATCGGCCTATAAATATCCATCAAAACCTGTGAAACCCTTCCTCTTCAAGCCTCCCTTCACTGCACTGTAACTCAGCCTAATACATGTTGATCCAAGGTTATCTACCTCTGTCCATATCTGATATAGGGTTTTGACCCTCCTATAACATGCACAGAAATGTTCAGCCTGATTCATAGAGAAGTACATTATAAAAGTAAGGACAAAAATACCCTCAACCTCAGCCACCAACTGCCCAAACTTGGCCCATGCCAATCACAGAAAAAGACACAAGAAACTCAGCTCCTTCGTCCTTTGAAAAGGATCCTAAAGGTTGTGGTTGCTTCAAAAATTATTCTCCTATGATGTGTTTCTCTTGTGATGTGCCAAATGAAGATAAAACCCTCTTCTATTTATATACTACTTGGGTGCAACAATCAGACCTTGAAGGGAATGTCTACAAACCAAGCCGACCTGAAATTTTATGTCATTTATCCCACTCATATAAATACAAAAGTCTTTTCCTTCATTTTAACAATGCTCCCATAGTTGCAACTTGTATTAGTTTCCCCTTTTTCAATTAAGGGTGCCACACATGTAACCATGCTTTCTTTGGGTGCAAGACCCCCCCGCTTGGGTATTTTGTCCTTAAAGAGATTTTGTGTTGCCAACTCACACAATTCAAGTACCCAGCGATGTGGAGTACCTCCCAAGTTACAAAATTCAACAGGGAAACTCTCAAATCTTATCAAATGCAACCCTTACATGCTCAGCAAAATGAAGTCATTATCCAATCTCCTGTAAGGTAACTCATCAAGGCAATGACTCTTATCATGAAGGTCACAAAGAAGTTTGGAGGCTTCCCACCGCCTGCCTTTATTACAATTCATATCCATACCAATCCTAGAAATGATGTAATTAGGCACCATGCCATGATCTACCATGTCTTCAGGAGCTTTACTGGCATCCTGTAGTCTTCTTTCAAGTGAAATATTGTTTAAAAACTCATTATAAATGTGCTTAGTAGGAAAAAATCATTTTTAGAGCATATCTTTATAGAAATCTGAATCTTCTTTTGTCCTACCTTTATCACGCAACCCTTGAATGATGTAGTTAAAGGTATATGGATTTGAGCTGCATAATTACAAACCCATTTTGCAAAAAACACTAACTTATTTGATTTCTAAAGCTGTGGAGTAGATTTGATAGGTAAATTCAATGTGATGATATTGGGAAAAACAGTAGCAACTTTCATCTGCTTGTACAAAGACCAAACACTACTCACCAAGAAGTTGAGGAATCATTATTCCAGGACTTCCATGTCATCTTGAAATTATAGCACAATCAAAGGAGACTGTTTGGGGGTCCCTGTAGGGATGGTGATCCAGTCTTGACAATTTTCCTCATGAATAGTAGTTATGGCTTGCTAGTATGGATAATAGAAGAAATTAGAGAGGAAGTCACCTGATTCTTGGTAATGTATTAAAAATTCTAGTTCTCACAAATAGGACATCTATATAGGATATTCTCCTTTGACCTTGTGTTTTCCAAGTGTTATAGCTTGAAATTCCCATCAAGGCATCAAATTTGGTGATTGGTTTCAACCCAAACTGAGTGAGAGCCTACTCAAAAATTTCCAAAAGGGATCTTGAAGGTCTGCAACAAGTTTTTCCATGTATATTTAGGTTTTACATTCATCTCTTTTAGTTGCATGAAGTGATCAATTAGAAAGCCATCTTGGGTATAAGACACTCAGGGGATGTGATTCAACTGAGCTGGATGTATTTCCTGTAGATCCTGTCCAATCACCTTGTTCATATCATACTTAGATAGTGGGAATTGATTTGGAGCATCTAAAGAGTACTTGAAAGTGGGGGGGGGGTGACTGAGGAGAATCCCACCCACTAAAGAGCATGGAAGTACAGTTACTAGGACTGTGAGTGAAACTTGTGAGTTATTTAGTTTGACTCTGATAAGATCCTAAGTGATTTTTTCATCATATTCTTGAGTCGAACTTGGTTTGACCAAGTTTGAACAAGTTAGACTTACTCCATTTGACCTCTGCTGGGCATGTGTCAAATTATATTTATAACTTTGTATTTTGTAATTGTGAGTATTTCCCAAGTTTTTGTCGAATCCATTTGGCAAAGATGTTTAAGTCCATGGTCAACTAGTGAACTTGAGCCTCTGTTTGTGAACACAAATTATACATGAAAACCATTTTATCAGCCCAAGAAAAAATTTGGTAAATATCTCAACTCCTCATTCTGCAGACATAAATTATACATGATTTCCTTGTTGTCAGCTCAAGAAAAATTTGATCAATATCTCAACTCTTGAATTTAATATTGTTACAATATTTCCAGTGACTAAAATAATTGTCCACACATAATAGTTCATATTCTTTTATTTCCCAACAATGTGGCCTTCCAAGTAAGTGGACCTATTGAAAAGTGACCATAGAGATCCATGGCTCAATTCCAAGCCACTTTTTAGCTTTTTCCTTCCTAGAAAATAAAAAAAGATATTAGTTACAACTTGGCCATAGAAATCCACGTGCAAAGGCTATTATTAGATATCACATGTGTTGGGCAAGAGAAAGGCTACCATGCAACAAAGACCATACAAAAATGATCTTTGGATCTAGAGGGGCATTCCAGATTTTGTTCAAGGCTTGTATAAGCAAGTATAAATTCTATAAAGTCCCAAAACTTTATTTATAATTGCATTGTTGCATCTAAAGTTGGTTTCTGATTGAACCATTTTGTACCCATCAATTCCTGACAAAGGATTTTTTTACTATTTCACACCCTGTACTTATACCAATTATGTAGAGGATTGATACTAATCTTGGAAGAGACAGTATTGGAAATAATATTTTTATCATTTTTCAAAATTAAACTTAACTGAATGTTTTAGGTGAAAGTTTTTCCTTAAGTTGTGCCTTCTTGTGTTAATTTGTTCTCTCTGTGGGATAAATGTCCTTTAGAATTTTTATTTAATTCTTTTGAGAAAAAGGTGTCGATGAACTACAATTTCTTTTTCCGTTTGTTGTCATATTCTAAATTTTAACAGTCCTGGTTACAAATGAGCTTTCTATTTTAAATGGGGCTGGGATAAGCCCCCAATCTAGCGAGGGATGATTATGGTCCTTAGGGGCGAGCCCATCTTGATCATTAGTTGGTTCAGGATTTGGAATGACTAGTCCATAGGCCATAACAATCATTTCCTTGCTTAGATTCTTCTTAAGGTTTCTTTGTCTAGATATTTCAAAAGGAAGATGTGGATATATATCACTCTGGCATGGTGGAGGCCTGTTGTAAAAAGACTGTTTTCATTCTTGTGTAGCCTGTTTGGGATGAGTTGAATTGTTGACATGGATAAGAATTTCCGTCAATAAAATGTATGCTCACAATCTGCAGCAACATAAATGGCAAGGGGCCACAAATATTTTCTGCAGAATTTTTAGGTGCCACAAACTCATGAAGGTATCCTATACCCATTATGAAAGAAATCTCAATCCCTAAAGATGGAGTACAACTCTTTAAAAATAGGCTAATTTTCTATTCTTGTTCCATGTATAGTTAGCCATTACCCAAATGTTATGTAGCAATACATCATGGTAACAATGGAACAACTGCAACAGAATTACATGCTGGAGTACCCCAGAGTGACAGTGGAACAACTGCATCATCATCACATGCTGGAGTACCCCAGATAATTTTTTCTTTCATACTAGACCAATTTTATTGGGTTGAATGTATGAATTGGATAGGAGTTGCACCACCACCATTAAAGAAGCAACATATTATCCCAGATAAAAGTGAATATAGTACTATGGAAGCTGCAAATCCCCTTTTGACTCAATCCATATGGCTATGGCCGCTGAAATGAAATATCATGTAGTTGATATTGTAAAAATAATTTGTTTTGAAGATGGTGTTTAAAATGATATAAATATTCTTTTAAATAAGGTCTACATTTCAGGAAATAGGATGTTTTTAAAATTCAAGGTTAGGAATTAAAGTCATACCAATTATGTTGGCGATATTTGGTCCTGGTATGATACTCTAAAGATTTGTTAGGATCTCAGCATCATGCATGGTCATGATTTTTCCTTATGGAGCCACTTTAACATGTGAACACTTTCTAATCACGGTTGTATGTAGCTCTGCAATGCATTGTGCTTTTGGAGTCGGGATTTGGTAGCTATATGCATGGGAGTCTTTGGAAGATGAGTCTAGAATGATTGATGATTGTTAAATTTTTACTATCCTAATATATCTTGGTTTGGTTAGGCTTGGGAGAAAGTCAGAGTATCTTTGTTTGGCTAGACTTAGGGGTAAGTGAGAGCGCCATGAAAGAATCAAGTTTGTTACTAGAAAGTGTTTACCTTCTCAATAAACTTGAAGACAAGTGATATTATCATGGATTTGTTGTACTTGGGAGCCAAGTGAGAGTTGTCAGGAAAGGATCAATTTTTTTATTTGTGTTTACCTTCTCAGCTAAGTTAAAGACCAATAACAAATTTGAGCTTATTTGGTATTTACTTTCTCAACTTGTATGCTTGGGCCAAAAAAATGTATCTAAATTACTTCCTTAGTTTCATATCAACTGATACTGCTTATGTCCCTTCTGATAAGAATATAGTTTCTAAAAATTTAGTTATTGTTACAAATTACAATCAGTGAATAGGGTTTCATAGCTAAAAACTATGATTTTGAAACGTTAAGTAATTGGGGACTATTTAAATGTATTAATAAAATATGACACTTGGTGCAAAACACAGCCCAAAATAAAAAACCTTCATATTTCCTTTCCCATCCAAGAGTAGGATTTGAGGTTGCTCACCAAACTGAAGCCAATTTTACACCAAATTTCATATTAGCACAAAACATTAACCAAACTCTTCGAAGATCATATGGAATCCATATATAAAGATTAATTGTCATAAATTGGATTGTTTCCATCCTTGAGAGTTTTAACCATATAATACATTTGTATATTAATCTTTGATCTATTTGTGTTAGTGATTATTTAAATTGTTTGACTTCTGTAAAAATGCTTTGTTTTGTAGAATACCAATAAATCAACAATCCAACCATTTTTTGGACACAACCTTTACATGTATGATATATGCAGTAGCCCTTAAGGAAGAAGATTCATTCTAATCTTAGAACCCTCGACCATATAAGCATTAGATTTAATGTCCACTATATGATCTATCACTGATCCACCTAGTACATGGAATCTGTCACTATTTTACGTACTCAAAACCAAGGACTGCATCTATTAGTTTCTAGGGCCAACTTCCTTAGCTCTGGTTTTCTATTTCTATATCTCCAATTGGTTTCATATTTTCAAAAATAGGTGGAATAACTTGGATATCATCTCTATTCATTTGGTGCCACCGTGTCCTTCATTTTCATATGTGTAAAGATGATTTTAAACAGTCAATGATTTCCAAACTTAGACAACCAAGTTGCATGGCTCACTAGAGAGAGATTCTATGAAGATTGAATATTTACTTAAGAATTTGTGATAATTTTATATCCAATTTATAAAACCCCAAGTGTGGACATTTATGGATAGCCTTTTGATATATGAAATGCTTAATGAAAAAACAACCTAACAAGTTTAGGTTTAAAAATAGTGCTAATGGTGGGGAAGAAGAAGTTTCACACCATTTCAAGGAGGTAAGTATTATGTTGATTCTTAGAAATGTACAATTGGGATGGTAACTTGCATTAGAAAGGGCTTGAATCATATCCGTACACACACTGAGGTCAAATGGGTACCTAGTTGATGTGGTGTAGTAGTCTATGCTAAAATTTTCATGCTAACAACTTGCAAGGGATGTGTAGTGTATTGTGTTTTTTCTACTGTTAATGTTGATCCTATTATGGACAAGTTTAAACTGTTTCACTTCTCCTGTCTTATGGAAAACTGATATGATATCTATTGTATGAGTATGTTCTTGATGCAAGTATCACACACTGGAAGTAAGGCTTCTATCACATTCCATTATTGGAAGTGTGAGATCGAGGAAGAACTGTGAATACGGTACATAAAAAACACCCAAGAGAATGATCCAATGTGTCAAGGGAGCCCAATATTTCGACAATTACCCTATATGTGTTTTCCTTGCTACATGATCTAGAACAGGTTTAGTTTTACCCATCTACTTCCATAAGTCCAGGAAACTTACTATTTTATACTTAATGACACTAGTGATTTAGAGTCTCAATATTAGTAGATGTGGAAAATCAATAGCCCTACTACCTTGTCGGATTCCCCTGTTCTACTCTCTAAATCACAGGTATGAACAAATCAGGTTTCGCGATGTTTTTTTGAATACTCACAATGATTACCAAATTTCAGAATATGAATATGTCATTACAGAAACAAGTGTTCAATTTTTTTCTTCTTTTCTAAAAAGGCAGAGAATTTTACTCTATTACTCATTTTCAAGAGTCCAGTTAGATTTTGTACACGTTAGACCTGAGATTGATAACGCTCCAGAGAGCTCTGTTGGAAGTAAAAATGAAATCTTCTACATCATCCTATTACATGTACCTCTGCAAATTTTTTACAGCCTTTCCTTCTGTTAACAAAAATTACTTCCCTCTGCCATCAATTTTCCCATTGTGCCTCGCAAAGATGAGTACCACCAAACCGTATGAGTGTTGTTTAGACCCAAGGTGTTAAAACGCAATATGTTATGGTATCTTCTTGCTCTCAAGGGTTTGAACACCAGAGAGCATCCACACGTGCGCTCACATCATAATACTCTTAATCTCAAGACGTAGGAACTTGAAGAAAATTAAATTTTCTTCTATCGCCAGAAAATTCATTGCTTTTTGAATTTTTGTTTTTGTTGTGGATGCCATTGATTTCTAGCTTTACGTAGTAGATTCTCTTCTTTCTGCCATCTAACCAATTTTCTTTATAAACCAATAATACCTTTTTCAAAGTATGATTATCTCTTTCTCTTTTTCCTTTCCATTAATTTACAATATCTCCAGGTGACATATTTCACAGAACTAACCGTAATTTCTAAAATGTTCTGCACTTGGAGGCTATCCTTAGTGCTGAAATGTCATTCCTGAGTATTTAGATTTCATTATTTCTACAAAACCCTTCGTTTCAACTAGGGTATGGTGAGCATACCCTACGCAGAGGCAAAACATGGTGCTTCGATGCAAATTATGTGACAGTGACCAGATTATTTTAAGCACAAGTGCTCGATCTACTTCCTATATCCACTAGTGAGGGTTTCCCTTCTCAAGGATTGAAGGTACCCGAGGCAGCGAGGATATTAATCCGCTCTATTACACCTGAGTTCCATTACAGTCTTAGTTTTGTGTCAGCCAAACCCTATCATAGCTGAATCCATTCCAAGAGATGACATCTCTCCTGGGCATCGTGTTAAAAAGTTCTCGTGCATCATCGATTCTTCCTTCCCGAGCATACCTATTAATCATAGTAGTCCATGAAATCATATTTCTACGTAGCACATAAGGTTTAATTATTTTTTATTTGGGTTTTATGCTCTAGAGATATGTTAACATTTGTGGTGAAATTTTGAACATGTTTAAAATTGTGAAGAGAAATTTCTATAAATTGGTATGGACAAGAAAAATTGTATTGATGTCTAATTCCTATAGAATCCAACCTACAAGAAAATTTGAATATCTTGGTATTGAGAAATGGCGATATTTGTAATTTGATCCTTACACATGTTTAATTGAATAATTTCAATAAACATAAGAAATTATTCTCTAACACATGGTATTGTAGAGTTTTTAAGAATAGTATGTGCATAATAAAGATTTCATGGAGTATTTTTGTCATGATATCACAGGAGATGATTTTGTATCGATCGTTTCTGTTTGCTCAGACATTGAAATCGAAAATGTGACATGTGGACCTAGTCACGGGATCAGGAACCTTTCTTTCCCCCTCCATCACATGTTGTCTTATATGTTGTCTGCTATCAACATTAACTAGAAATTGCACTGGGAGGTGCAAGGGAACGCCAAAAGGAAGAGGCGTGAATTATGTTGTGCTATCAATAAGGTTGTTTATTGGAAGGGGGAGGATTTGATCAGAATTGGATAGCTGAGCAGAGGAGTGAATTACTGACATTTCATAGCATGGAGGCCATAGTAAGAGTATGTGCAATTACAATGTTGCTTCCGCTCTTCATATATTGCATCCCATGCAGAGGTAATCCTCCTTTTTATTTACAAACATAGAATGGTAGAGGTCACTCGATATTTACAGCATAAGGAATGCTGATGGATATTGGATGGCCTTCAAGATTTATTTGTCTGTAATTCAGCAGTTGTAACTTGTAACCCTTCTTTAGCCATTGTCTAGTGCATGCTCTTTGTTGGTATGATTATTATTGTTTATATAGATCTGAAGGATATTGGTGTGATTGTAAATGTTAGTATTCACATGATTGTGCTGTGGACAAGATTTTCAAATTCTGTTGTGGGTCTGTAAATTTTTATGAGTAGGTACTCATATTGTTGTGTTGTTGATAGGATTTCTAATACTGGTTACTGGTATGATTATGTTAATATGCTTTTCTTGCAGTGGTGGCTCAACTAATAGCATGGAATTGTTTCGGATGTTTTTTGTGATGTAATTTTGGTGTCATTATATTTGTGTATGTTTGGGATTGCTAGGTCTGGCCATGTTGTTACATGCAAATTTTAATAATGGCATTCTCATGGTTATTGGTTTTTAATACGGGTATTCACATGGTTCTGTTATTTTCATCTCTATTTTTCACTTTATTTTGTGTTTATGTGAATTTGTGTAGAAAGAATAGGCAGAATCAGGATGTTGGTGGAGCATTCACCAGCTCTGGGTGTTAACTATGGAGAGACAGCAGACAATATTCCTCCCCCATCTACAATAGCAAAGCTGGTTCAGAGCACAACTATTTCAAAGCTGAGAATATATGGAGCAGATCCTGCAATTATTCAAGCCTCTGCTAACACAGGAATTGGGTTACTTGTAGGTATTAGTAATGGCCAAATCCCATCTCTGAACCAGCTGGTTGTAGCACAGAATTGGGTTGATAACAACATTGTTCCTTTTGTCCCTACTACTGATATAGTTGGGATCTCAGTAGGTAATGAGGTTCTGTTCAGTGGAGATAGGGTTCTTATTTCTCAGCTCCTTCCTAATTTGCAGAACCTACACGTTGCCTTTGTTGATGTTTCACTCGATCAACAAATTTAAAGTCTCTACACCTCATTCTATGGCCATAATTTCTACATCTGCACCCCCATCTGCTGGATGTTTCAGTGAGAGTTTTGACATGAAAGCCCTGCTTGACTTCCTACAGAAGATAGAAGCCCCTTTCATGATCAACCCATATCCTTACTTTTCTTATAAGATTGACCCCACAGATCGAACCCTGGCTTATGCACTCTTTGAGCCCAACCAGGGGTCTTATGACACAAACACTGGCCTCAAATATACGAACATGTTTTATGCTTAGCTTGATGCAGTGTACTCGGCCATGAAATATCTGGGTTACAAAGATATTGATATAGTGGTGGCAGAAACGGGATGGCCATCTGCAGGGGATCCTTCAGAGACAGGTGCTAGCTTGCAGAATGCAATTGCTTACAATGGTAATTTGATCAAGCATGTGACCTCCATGATAGGGACCCCCATGATGCCTAATCGGTCCATTGATATTTATATTTTTGGTCTCTTTAACGAGGACCTAAAGCCCGGACCAAATTCGGAGAGCAATTTTGGGCTCTTTAAAACTGATTTGACAATGGCTTATGATGTGGGCTTGCTACGATCTCAGGTAAAGAAATTGCTGCTTTTTCTTCTTCTTTGTTTTCATAATATGTGCAGTTGGTATTCACTGAAAATTTAGCCCTTCACAGATTTTTTACATAAAGGCCTTATTGTGTTTGTCCTGATTGTGGTTTGTTTTGAAGGCTAGACACTATGACAGAGTTATTAATTTCATTGAGACTGTAGCTGTTATTTCTAATTGAACCTGTGAATGTGGCAGAGTGCAGGTCAATCTTCTGTTGCTCCACGCGCTGGTGGTCTTGTTGCAGTTCCTCCTATAGGGAAAGCTTGGTGCATTGTCAAGCCCGATGTTGATGAAAAATATTTGAAAGGAAATTTGGAATACGCTTTTGGGCAGGGCATTGACTGTAGGCCTATTCAACAAGGGGGTCCTTGCTATTTACCAAATACAATGGCATCTCATGATGCTTATGCCAAGAATGCATACTATCAATCTGCAGGCCGGAAAAGTTTGAAATGTGATTTTTCTCAGACTGGAACTCTTACTTCCAAAGATCCAAGTATGATTGTCAAAATCTCTTTTCCATTATGCATGTCAAATTCTCTTTTCCATGCCATTAATTATTTTTTTGAAAACTCGATTTTACTAGTCTACCAGTTCTCTGCATATGATACTTGGATATAAAAAAAAGAATTTCTCACTAATACAACAGTTGTTTTTACTTTAAACAATAAAAATCCATTAGGGAAACATGATTAGAAAATCTTCACAGAATATTTTTTTAATTTTTAATTAAGTTACTATTAAAATCAAGGGAGGAGTAAATACTGTTTACCCTCCTTTTCATTTGAACTTGTGTAACCTTTTAGAAGGAAACACATGTTCTTACCCTCTTTTGCATTTGAACTTGTGGCCTTTAGAAGGAAACACGTGTTCTTAACCATTAACTCATTAAGGACAAGAAAACTTCCTATTCAACACTACTACACAACTAGACTTATCTATCTGACCTTAGTACCATATGTACCTAGAAGTTACATATCCCAGGTTTCAATATTTAAGATACATATGGTGATTTAAATGGGTTTGTGTTAACATTTATACTCAAAAAGTCACAACTAACCATCTAAATTTAGTACATCATTACAATTACACAATACACACACAAAGAGTTGATAAATACACACCCTCTGTATAGTACAGAATTAGAATGACACACAAAGTTGATAAATACCCACCTTCTGCACTTCTTGCAGCGCAATTGTCCTCCCTTGGGCATATTATTTGTATGTATATAGTAGAGCTCATAATTCACAATGACACACATATACAAAGAGCTGATAGAATTCTCATGCTGACGTATTACAATGGCATCAATATACAACGATGATAAATTCTTGTTTGTATGTATCTAGCATAGCACATAATTCACAATGGCACACACGTATACAAAGAATTGATAGAATTCTCACCCTGATGTATTACAATGGAATCAATATACAAAGACCCAGTGCAATTATCCTCCCTTGGGAATATTGTTTGTATGTATAACGGAGCACATAATTCACAATGACAGACACATATACAAAGAATTGATACATTACCCACCCTCAACACTTTTTGCAGTGCAATTATCCTCGGGCATCCTGTCTGTATATATAACAGAACATATAATTCACAATGACATACATATACAGAGTTGATAGAATTCACACCCTCATGTGCTACAATGACAACGATAGTCAAAGAGTTGACTGAGAGCACCCACCCTTTGCACTTCTTGCGATGTAATTATCCTCCCTTCAGCATCTTGTTTGTATATGCAGCAGAGCACATAATTCAATTTATTTTTTATGATGGTTAATACTTTTCATACATTCCTTTATAATATTTTATATCTCACTGAAGATTTGTTCTTGGATTTCTGTGGAATTCAGGTCCTAGGTAATATGAAATCAAGTAGAGCTGATGCTGAAATCTCTCTGTTGGAAAGATATCTCTAGACTGAACTTTTTTATAGAGATTCCATCCATCACAAGACTTCCACAAGTCCTCATTCACAAGGATTATGTTATAAAAATTTTGTAATGATCTTCCACTTCTCTAAAAAAATCATTTTTTTGTTGGGTACACCTTTATGGTATCAAAACTCCAAACCAATATGAGACAATAGCCAGGAGAAGGAAACCCCTTTTCCTTGGTGAAATGAAGAACCCTAAACTATAGAGAAGTCAAGGACCTTTCTTTAGCAAGGTTTACTTAGCTGAGGTAATGTCCATTTTAGGGAGGGTCATCTAGCCAGCCAATAGCTACCTTTTAATTATTCAAAAGCTTCTTTGATTTTGAATTAGCTAAATTTATAATTTAAACCCAAACTTGTGTTTACCACAACATTTTTACGAAACTCTCTTTATATAAGACAAAAAATTTCATCAAATACAACATTTTTTTTCCTCTTGCTAAAGTTAAACATTTCACACCCCTTTTCTGTATGTTACTAAAGCCATTTTTGCTAACTATTTATAGTTGCCTTACTATGTATAAGCAGGCAAGGCGTTTTCTTCTAGGAAGCTAAATGTGTGTTAATGGAGATTCTAGTTCTATACGTTCAAAAGTTTACATTGAAGAAGTGGTCAAAGAAATTAGTTACGGTGAATGAGGAGAGTGCCCAATCTATCTTGAATGAGTTGACGATGCAGTCATGGCTTGTTGTGTACATCATATGTCTCATCAATGCCTAATAGCAAGTTGGTGTAGCTCTTTGGGTAATGGTTGTATTTCTTGTGCTAATTCTAGTTAATTTTCTTTGTATGGCTAGATTAATTTGTTTGTAGATTATTGTTTATTATTAGCTGTTTGTGAAAGTCAAGCTACAAGGGTGTCACAGTGAGCTAACTCCATTGAGTTATTTTTTTATTAAGTTAAAAATAAGGGCTTGCATGATTATAAGAGCTTATACCATTATGTAATATTGATGTAGCTCGCTATTTTCTACGCTGAATTTGGCAGGTGCGTTATGGTTCAGTTATGGAGTTGGGATTGGTGTTATGTTCATAATTTCATCCGGAAAATGTGAAATTGACAAGTTAAATTTATTATTACATCAGACAATAGGCTTGGTTCGAGAATTAAAAAGATAGCTTGATGAAAGAAAGGATTATCTGCAAGATAGTGAAATGCACAATGGTTGTCATGCTGAAAATTACGCATATCAACAAGAACATCCAGGAGCAACTGCAAATTGGAAGTTAGAAAAAGAATATCTCAACTCTGTGGGCACCCCCTTTCAAGCTAATGAATCTGTTGTAAGTGTTATCATTGATGAACCTGCACAACAGGTCACTGGAATGGTTGAGATTGAAGCAGAATTGCAAGTTGAGCTAGAATACATACAAATGGATTTTCTCCAATCAAATTCAAAGCATCAAAGGAGTACATCAGGTTCTAGTGAGGTGAGTTTTATGGTGATTATATACTTTAGATTTATCATGATCCTTTTGGGTTTGAGTAATTCAGTTGATGTCTAGTGTTTTCCAGTTTCCACACATTAAGTAGAATTTTTAATGTTGATTTTCCACTAAGAAAGCTAGGTGCCATTAAGGATATGTCTATTTCAGGGATTGTTAGGATTGTATACTAACTTGCAGGCTATTTTAAAAATCCATTTAGCATGTGAATGCCTCTAATGCTGCCTTTTTTCAATAGAAGCTGTAAAAATCTTTATATCTTCTAGTAGAGTGAAACAATGAAACTTTTTTCTTCCAGCCCTACTTTCCTTAAGAATTTTGTTTTTTGTTTGCATCAATGAAAACCTCCAAGCTAAGGGGAACATTATTTGTAAGTTTGCCTCATTGCAATTTTCAATTAAAGTTGGGACTTGTTGAAACTTCAATGTATTTGCCCTTGTTTTATCCTTACCCCCTACACAATTTTGGATAGAGTTTGAACCACATAAAGCATTTTCCTTTATTTTATTTACATACCACCTGTTTTGGACGAGTTATTAGATAAAAATCACAACTTATTGAAATTATTTTAATATTATGTGTCACAATATCAAAAATTTGGTAATGATTTCTATAACATGATTCTTTTTCTAGATTATTTCCTTTGTTGTGATATAATTATTCTTCTCATGAGGGTAAATTGAAGCATGCCAAACTCAGTTATATGTACTTTGATCACTAAAAAAGTTAATCATAGATACATGTTTTCATGAGGGTAAATTGTTTGTTCTCATGATGGTAAATTGAAGCATGCCAAACTAAGTTAGATGTACTTTGATCACTAAACAAATTAATCATAGATACATGTTTACATTCAACAGTTTCATGACAAGAGGAATTAAGTTGTTAAGAAGCTCCAAGATAATAGAGATTCACACAAAGAACATATTTGTGATGTTTTGAAGCTTAGCAGTAGAGCCAAAAACAATTTTTCCTTTGGGAGATTTTGGAGAATGTTGGCTAATAGTTTAGGCCCTCCGATATCACAAATTTTTTTTTTAGGCCTTGTTCATGAGAAGGCTACTGAACAGTAAAGCTGCATGTGGCCTGGCTTTATATAACAGTAGAAAATAGTTGTAAATTACCTACATTTATCAATTTGAAAAAAAACGTTGTACAGGAAAATAACCTTCTTATGGGTCTAAAGAGAGAAACAATGTCTACCTCCAAATATTGCGGTGTTTGGTGGGCTGCGCTATGTCAGAACTAAACACAACTAGAAAGGTGGCTTTATTATCATAATGGAGTGTTAGTATGAATCCTTTGTCGATGTGTACGAAAAAAGACCACTTTAGCTATGCATAACCAATAGCCCTAACATCAAAAGTGGCTACCAATATCTTCAGATCTACAGTTAGTTGATCAAGACAAGAGCTGCAAAAAAACCAGATCTATGCATAGAAAGACATTAAGTAGTAAAAAGAAGGGTTTGCTCCATATATCCAATAGACAAGACAAGAACAATTTTTGAAATATTTTTTTGTATTAAGGGCACCTGGGAGGAAAACAAGAAGATGTTTCCAATTCTCCTCAATGGGATGGGTTCTTGGAAGTCCTCAGCACTTCAGATCTAGAATATCTCTCTCTTGTTGGTGTAGAAAACCCAGACAAAGATAGAACTCAAAGGGAGCTCACACAGCAAAATAATGTAGAAAAATGTGACCAAGTGTATAGATCCAGAGTGATCTAATAGGCAACAAAGGTGAAGAATGGTAGGAAAAACCCTCCTATTTATAACAAAATATTGGGTCATTCTAGATCTTGGTGCATGATTAAAATAATGTTAACCAAATCTAGATCCACCTTTTATGGAATATTTTATTATATTTGTTGGAGGAAAAAGTATTTGACTTGGGTCAAATCCCTTTATTTGTTAATAATAAATAAATAAATGATTTATTTATCTTTTTAAGGAAGTGGTTGAAGGATAATTAAATAAATAATGATTTATTTAATTATTTGTGGGTGATTTGGTCATATTTAACAAGAAATATTATCTAAATAAGATTTAAATAATTATCCCTAGAAAATAATAAGATAAATAAAGGTTTATCTAATTAATTTCTTTGTTTTTGGGTTAAACATGACTAGGAATAATAATTAAATTATGGTTTAATTAATTATTCCATGAGAAAAATCAAACAAATATAGGTTTGTTTAATATTTCCTTTTGGGGTTTCCTGTTTAGACCATAAACAACCTAATAAATGTGGTTTATTAAGTTATTTTATATAGTGAAAGCAATTTTACTTAGGGTAAAATTGGTCTTACATGGTGTACTTGGGTCCATCTAATGATAGTAGGTTAGATGACCAAAAAATGGTGTAACAGATTGCCCCCCGGCATGCGAGTGTTAGGAGCAAATCGTATGACCGAAGTACGTTGTAAGAACTCAATCACCAGACATCAAAAGGGAAGTCAGAGAGAGAAATGTGAGGTAGACTAATGTGCTGAAGAACTAGACCCTAAGGAGACGAGACTTACAGGTGCAACAAGTCTCTTTTTATGAGAGGGTACTTGTGCTAAAGGCGGCGGGGGAGGCATACCTATGCCCGCCGAGACAAAGTACAAAAGAATAGTGTGTCCAGTAAACAAGGGACCGAACCATAAAATACAGCTGGCATAATCACGAGCCAGATAAAAATACAATAAGGAATCCCACATACATGCTGTGCCTGGGATAACAGCCAGGACTTGTACAATAATATCTGAGTACATGAGATACAAATACAACCCAAATGCCCCCTGTAAATAGGGAAGGGCTCACAAAATCTGACTGATACATGCAAGTCGAAGAGGCGCTGCAAGTGGCTACGGCCAACATCATCAAATATGCAGGTCTCGAGAGAAATGGTGAGGGGCTCATTCGGGCATGTGGGGGGCCCGCTGCGGACCACCCCCTCATGAGGGGTTGAGACATCTCACACACCTAGGAATCATCAAGAGCTACTTCGTATCCTTTGAACCATCGAAGTATCGGATCTCGGTCATGCTGAAAGGAGAGCTAAGAGTGGAGAAAAATCAGAGTCGAAATGAGATCACGCTGCATTCGAAGGAGCACCGAAGAAGTGGGCCCGGAACCAAGGTACACCGCCCTCTGAACCGGCCCCTTTTGGAATGAATGGTGATGTCACTGATGTCGACGAAGGAGGTCCGCCATAGGTGAGGCAATGGGAGATCCTCAACTACGGCACGAGAGAAAATAGTAGAGCGATGGACAGACTGACACTAACGATGATGGTGAAATGGAAGGGACTGAGTAGCGAATGGACGACTTCCCTTGTTAGAGCATAAAGGGAATGAATGACACGGCAGCGACTGACGCAATATCATAAGGGATAAGGGACAGTGGGACTGAAGGCCATAATGTGCGACACAAGAGAGAAACCAAGCAATGAGGGATGGAGGACTATAGCGGGGTACAAAGGGACTCAGGATAGACTCCATGAATGTGATGATGACTCAACTTGGATTCTCTAAACAAGGGCGACTTGATGGTGCTACCACACAGTAAAGGTCCAAATGGGGGACCATGAAAACATGAGTACGAGATGGGAACTCACGACGAACATCAACACGAGCATGGATAAGTATGGAGGCCAAATGGTGCCCCTAGTATGAGTGTTGCAAGTGAAGAAATTCGTTTTTGAGGAGGGTTATGGTTGAGGGGCATAGGTGCTCCCAAGCATGGTGTGGTCATGCAAAAATGTATTTAGAAAAAGGGGAATCTTAACACATTTTAATGATGTAGTGTGCCATTTGTTTTCGTTATGGTTATGCAGTTTGAGAAAGGAAATGAAGGATTACCAATCTCTTTTAGTACTGCATATATGAAGCAAATGGACTTTAGTTTTTTGGGTTGGCATA
Source organism: Pinus albicaulis (assembly GCA_034641835.2). Classification (NCBI taxonomy): domain Eukaryota; kingdom Viridiplantae; phylum Streptophyta; class Pinopsida; order Pinales; family Pinaceae; genus Pinus; species Pinus albicaulis. Next base: position 352,256,783 of record CM076579.1, read on the forward strand.
CCTGGCGCCACTATCCCAAAGAGAGGATTTGGAGATAATGAACTGATGCTCGCCTAGAAAACCCATAGGTTGGTCAACAACAATGTCTAAGAGATTGGGTTGCAGATGGAAGATGAGGGAACGATAAGGGGTATCATCCCTAGAGTGATCTGAAGTGATAGGGGACTCTAGAGGTTCTTCTAAATGTGAAAGAATAAAGGACCACAAAAAAGGACCACTTTAGCTATGCATAACTAATAGCCCTAACAACAAAAGTGGCTGCCAATATCTTCAGATCTGCGGTTAGTTGAAAAAGAAAAGAACTGCAAAAAACCAGATCTATGCATGGAAAGACATTAAGCAGTAAAAACAAGGGTTTGCTCCATATACCAATAGACAAGACAAAAACGATTTTTGAAAGAATTTTTGTATTAATTGGGCACCTGGGAGGAAAACAAGAAGGCGTATCCAATTCTCCTCAGTGGGATGGGTTCTTGGAAGTCCTCAGCACTTCAGATCTAAGATTTCTCTCTCTTGTTGGTGTAGAAAACCCAGACAAAGATAGAACTCAAAGGGAGCTCACACAACAAATAATGTAGAAAAATGTGACCAAGTGTATAGATCCAGAGTGATCTAATAGGAAACAAAAGGTGAAGAATGGTGGGAAAAACCCTCCTATTTATAACAAAATATTGGGTCATTCTAGATCTTGGTGCATGATTAAAATAATGTTAACCAAATCTAGATCCACCTTTTATGGAATATTTTATTATATTTGTTGGAGGGAAAAAAGTATTTGACTTGGGTCAAATCCCTTTATTTGTTAATAATACATAAATAAATGATTTATTTATCTTTTTAAGGAAGTGGTTGAAGGATAATTAAATAAATAATGATTTATTTAATTATTTGTGGGTGATTTGGTCATATTTAACAAGGAATATTATCTAAATAAGATTTTAATAATTATTCCTAGAAAATAATAAGATAAATAAAGGTTTATCTAATTAATTTCTTTGTTTTTGGGTTAAACATGACTGGGAATAATAATTAAATTATGGTTTAATTAATTATTCCATGAGGAAAATTAAACAAAATATGTTTGTTTAATATTTCCTTTTGGGGTTTCCTGTTTAGACCATAAACAACCTAATAAATGTGGTTTACTAAGTTATTTTACATAGTGAAAGCAATTTTACTTAGGGTAAAATTGGTCTTACATGGTGTACTTGGGTCCATCTAATGATAATAGGTTAGATGACCAAAAAATGGTGTAACATGGAGTGTTGTTTATGGTAATCTCAAGACCAGGATCATATTACTCTGGTACAACATGGTGATTGGCGCCTGTTTTCTGGGTAACTAGAATAAATAATGATGTACATGATTAGCCCATTCAGCCACAAATATCACGTGTATTGTATGTCAAAAAATATTCATTTGTATTTATATTGTAAAAATGTGAATTATTTTGTACTTATTTGGTGAGTCACCAAATTGAGCAATTGGGGAAAAAAAATTTGTGGCCATATAATATTTTTGTGTTTGAGCTTACTATAATCTCATATCCCAGTATGCCATTATGTGTTGAACTTTTATTAAAAATCAATGCCTATTATACAATTTCAAGGACTGTCATAACTCCTCACATAACTCTTTAAAGAGTGCTAGCTCAATGGAAGAGCACCTGCCATGCAGGAGGTTGGTGGTTCGATTCCACTGTACCCTAATATAAATTATTCAATGATATTGTAGATTTTTTTAATTAAATAATTTTATATTGATTTATTTTAATTTCTGGATTCATAGTTTTATATTGTCTCTAGCAAGACAATAGATAGGATTAAAGACATTGTCTCCATAAAGACAATATGTCTTTAATTCCAACTATTGTCTTTATAAAGACAAATTTTAAGACAATAATTTGAGACAATTTACTCAAAAATTGTCTTAAAACCCCCTTTTGTGTTGTAGTGCTACTATTGTCTCTAGAGAGACAAAAATGAAACTGTCTCTAGAGAGACAAAAATGCTTGTGTTATGTATTGTCTTTATAGAGACAATATTTTAAGACAATTTAATTTGAGACACCCGCTTAAAGACAATATTTAAGACAATACACAAGCTTTATTTTGTTTTAAGTTAAGACAATTTACCCAAAAATTGTCTTAAATATTGTCTTAAAACCCCCCTTTATGTAGTAGTGAAGCTCAACCAAGTTTCACAAAATCTTGGTGATAGAATCCCACTAGTGGGCAGATCGTTCTTCCATTGAGCATTAGGATTGGCCTCGACTGATCTTCCATCCACCATTAGGATTGGCCCTGACCTAGCCTTAGGGTAGCTCTAAAAAAAAAATCCTACAAATTATCTTTATTAGATTTTATACAAAATTTACTAAAAAAAAAACTTAGGCCAAAATAGTGACATTATTTGAAATGTTTCAAAATATTTTAGCCATGACATATATATATTTTTAAATTGTCTTGTGTGTGTGGGGCGCATGCATCATTGACATTGAAATATTTTAGTTAATATGAGCATTGAAATATTTTATTACATTGTTCATATTAAAATATTTTTTTGCTATTGATATATTTTTAAGTACACATCAATATTACTTTTTTCTAACTTGGAACAAAATCATGGGAAACCTAGCCACATTTTTGTCGATGGTAAACCAGGTAAATTTTCACCCTTGATTATGGAACCTTGCTCGAATAGAATCAAAGAGAATTGAACTCATGATGAGAAACAAAAACAGCTAGCAATAATATAAAATAACTTCATTTCTAACTCTACATCACTTGAGCTAACTCTTAAAGCTACATCAATATAACTTAAACTTACATAATGAAATATTTTATTTATAATCCATATTAAATATTTTTTATTATTAATATTTTGTAAATGTTTCATATCAATTTTTATATTAAGAATTGAATAATTAAACATTATTAAAAAATAATTACATGGTAAAACTTTCCTTTCCTTTATTAAAATATAATTACATTTTAAGACTTTTCTTTTTCTTTTGAGAAGAACCCCTCTCTCTCATCACTCTGCGCCATTGGATTATATGTTAGACATTAAGAAGTTATTCAATCGTTAGATAACCATAACAAGCCACTCTGCGCCATTGGATTATATGTTAGACATTAAGAAGTTGTTCTAAATAATTCTCCACTGGTATTTCAAACAATCGGTTGACAAGTTATATATTGATTTGAAAATAACAACAACGTAAAAGATGTCTGGAAACTTCTAATGTTAGGGTTTTTAATCAAACTTAATATCTTATTCTCCCTTGGGCATGGCTTAATATGACGTTTACCTATCAAGTTATGTACCCTTTACATGAAAACCATCGTTGTAAGATAAATAGTTGTAGAGACTGGAAGTTGATTCGCGATGCTCCAAGTTATTCGATCTTGTAAAAAAATAATCAACTGAATCCGTGGTTGAAGGGATAAATGATCCTGCTAGGGGAAAGAGAGATAGAATGTGATGTGTTTCCATAGTGCTATCCTCTTCAATCATACCATACAGAGAGAAGAACCATACCTAAGGATGAACAAGTGCTTCCTCAGCTCATCAATCACTGGTGTGAGCTTTGTCGGGGGTGACAAGTGTTGAGATTGGATTCCCTAGTAACTGATAGTAAAGTGTTGAGCGTGTGAAGCCTTTTCGGTTTCATAGATTCTCGTCTTATTGATTTTTGATCGATAAATTTTATGAAATAATACTATTGTGATTAAATAGTTTTTAAAATTTAAAATTTGAAAAATATTGCAGCTTATAAAAATTCATCCTTCCACCAATAATATAATAATAATAATCCAATTTTAAGGTCACAGCCAAGTCAAACACCAAATTGATGTATGAGACCCCCTTGTTTGTGGGACAAGGGGCCCACCTCCGCGCAACGATTTGACTGCTAAGTCTACGAAGGCATACATACTCTACCCCCCTCTAGTTTTGAACATGTGACCTCTTATGAGGAAACACATGCTCTTAACCATTAGGCCCACTCAAGTTGTATAATGAAAATGAAATGAAAATAAATATATGCTAATTATAATTCATATATACATTATATAATTATGTGATTAATTTAAAGGTATTTATCTAGATCATATGTGTATATATATAATGATTTTTACAATATTTAAATATAGATATAAAAGTGTTTTAATAAAATGTTTTATATATTTTTCAATATTATATAAATATAAATTATTTGTCTCAAAATTACTATTTTTTAATTAAATTAATTAATTAAATAATATTATATAAACATAAATTATGATGTTTAATCATAACATTAATCTATAATATTGTAACAAAATTTATTTATAAATTAAAAATTTCTATGATAAAAAATATAATAATAATAAATCTTTATTATCAAAAATAATGTTACATGTTTTTTAAAATATACATATATTTAACTTATATAATAATTTTATTGTAATTATTAAATATTATTATTGTAATTATAATTTAAAATAAATTATAATTTATTTATTTTTAATATTTTTTAATATTGATAATATAAAATCATAAAGTAAATAATTTAGTTATTATATTTATAATCACTCACATTAAAATTTGTATGATCCATGTTTTGAACATATGAGATAAGACACACTAGCTAGCTCAAAATATGGATCAAACATTTTTTAATTTAAATTATTTAAATTTACAACAAAATCACTCTTCTCACTTCCACTCTAAAATTAAATAATTTTAATATTTATAAAATTTTACTAACCATAAAATTTCTCTTATAATCTTGATCCATCAATTCAAGCTATTCAAATTTATTAAATATTTTAAATACTTAAATTCGATAACTGCTAAGCCGAAACTCAGACAATTAACTTAACTCTTAACTCTTACCTATTACTATTAACAATTATCAATTTCTATCTTATCTTCTTATTTGCATATCGAACGCATTTGTGATTGTCATTACTGAAAAAATGAAACCTCAACAGTTATAAAACTTCAGTCATATACTTACTCAAATTGAAGTATAAGTTTCGTGGATATTACAATTGGTACGAAGCTCTTCTAAGTTCCATGGAGATTGCAATTCATACGAAGCTCTTTTGTTAGAGAAGGGACATACGTAACATGAAGATGAGGTGGATGATGATTGATCATCATTACGAACATTGAATTTTTAGTTCATTACCAGCCTTTCTATCTGGCCGTTTGGTTGTGAAATTTTACGTATATCAATAAATAAATAAAAAATTAATCTAAATAAAATGAATTAAATTTTTTTTTTTTTTAATATATATATATATATATATATATATATATATATTATTTTAATTTTATAAAAAGTAAATTGAAAGCTCTCACGGAAGCAGAAAAATCATAACACCAGGTGCTGAGTTAGAGGATGGCATTATTAAAACAAAACAAAATGCTATTCGACAAGAATTGAGGAAGAATAAATTAATTTTTGGTGGCCAAACGTTTGAGCTTAATGTTAACCAATTTTATGGCCCAGATGAAGGACAATCTCAATATCAAATTAGTAAGGCCCATCACCTACATGTACATAATCTGAAAACATTGTTCATTTTCAATCCATATGCGCATTTGGTGGATTATGTGGTTCTTGTCGATCCATGTCATGTTCCCAACAAACAAGCATTTGAAAAGACAAAATGTTTTGATTATAAATATTATGTAATTGGAGGGAACCATTTGATAGAGGCTAAGAGACAATTGATTGCAGAATATCCCAATAACTATCTTTTTCAAACAGTGAAATGCATCATTTACGCTGGCTTAACATAAATGGAATCAAAGTTATTGGCATGGGATCATAATGCAGATAATGAGTACAGAATGAAAATGACTTTCATCCAAAGGGTCAGATTTATTCATAATGAATTCATAGAAAAATGTGGTGGGGATAAGACACAAGTTAGTGTAGCATTTCGAAAGGAATGTTTAATGGAAACATGTTATCAAATTGATGAAAAAAGCAAAAGATGGAAAATTGAATACAAATCTCTTCAGAGGCACAGATAACATTTTTCAGTTGGAATTTAGAACTGGGGAGGTATGGGATTTGATTGATGATATTTTTGATCGGTAGGAGAATATTTCTATAAAAAATCAGAAGGTTAGAAAGAGTAAACCCATAATATGTACCAACAGTAAGGGGGGTCCTGAAATGAAGCAGCTTCCAGAGGATATGACTATCACACCTTGGAGAACAATGCAAGGTGTGAATGATGATAAATTAGTCAAATCAGTATTAGCCCATGTGAAGTCGAGTGAATTATCAATGGAAGAAATGTGTGCAAAATTTCAAAAGTAAGTTTCTTGAATTATTTCTTATTTTTCTTTCATTATAATTTTCTTTTAAATAAAACATAATGATTTTGGTAGAATTTGTTATACATGTCAATATATTAACGCTTTTAACTTGATTTATTCAGTCAGATTTTTTTTATGAAAATACAATAACACATGGTTAAAATGTTGAATGAAGACAGTTGGGATGATGTTGTACGCAACTACCTAGAAGCAAGTTCTACATCAACACTAAAAGAGTTTTATATTGCATTTAATAAGGTATGTTGATTTATAAATTCATTTTATTCATATTTAAACTATTTTTATTTTATTACTTATATATATATATATATGTGTGTGTGTGTGTGTGTCATTAAAGATGTCGAAGAAGGATGGAAATGGAGTACCAGATACTTTCAAAAGCTTTATTGAAAAAATTAAGATGGAGAACATGAGAAGGAAGCGTCTTATGAATGTTGAACTAGATCCTACTCTTAATCATTACATTTGGAATGGGCTCGACAGTGTCCAATATCAAATAATACAAGGTGACTGTGAAGACATTACATCACTAATACCTAAAAGGGAATATGGCCTAGTTATTGCAGATATTCCTCATGGTTTCAATTTCCCAGATATTGAATATGATAGAGAACCATATACTTTTCAATCTTTTAGTAAAGTGGTTACATGTTTTCAAGAAGTGACAACATCACCACTTTGACGATTTGTGACATTTCATTCAGACACACAGTTTCCAATTTTATTAACAAGCTTCAAGGGTAAAGCAAACTCAAGGATGCAACTTACATGGTAAGACTTTGAAATTGTATGTTTGATTCCTCCTAAATTTTTTTATTCATGTAAAATTTAATTGAACTTTTACTATGTTATGTTACAGGCAAAAGTCAAATATTGTTTCTTCTGAAGATCAGCCTATTATAAATGATTGTGAGTTCATCCATGTTGAATGTTGGACAAAAGACGATAACTATAAGCATATTATTATGAATCGAGTAGATGGGAAGAGTCATAGTCAAGTATTGGTTTATGATGCAGTTGTAAGAAAACTAAAATATGAGGATAAAGATGCAAAAAGAGATATAGTTAACATTTATCAAAAACCACAAGCATTGATTAACTATCTTATATATCTATGTTCAAATGAAGGAGAATGGGTTTTGGATTTATTCTCAGGTTCAAATAAGTTTTATTATACAAATTTAAATTTAAATATTGTCTTTTTTACTTTTTATTTCTCCATACTAATTTTCTTACTTATTTTTTTTGTGCTTGATGATTAGGTACAACACTAGCATGTTGCCTACTAAAAGGAAGAAATTGCATTGCCATTGAGAAAGACCCGGTTCAATGCAAATTTATTCAACAAAGAATTAACGCTCTTAAATTCCTTCCAGATGCGAAGCAAGAAGTTGGTTTGAGGAAAGGAGATTTTAATGAATCACGTGTGGCAAAAAAAGCAAAGGAACCTCAACCACCATTTTATGGAATGATTGGAAAGGGACACTTTGGAAGATTTGCTGACATGAAAGATCCATTAGAAGACGACAATGATCAAAATGAAGAAGAAAATGCTGCGGAAGAAGCCATCAATGTTGTTCTAGATGATGTTGAAGATGTATTAGTTGATATTGTTGATGATGTTTAAGTTATGCTTGCAAACAAAGCTTATTTTTGAGAACTATTAATCAGTTTTACTTGTAATGTTTAGACTTTGATATTTTATGAGAACAACCCTTTTTTTTTTCAAAAAACATGTGATTGCTATTATTTTTTGACATAAAATTCAATAAAAATGTTGTTTTCTTAAGTTTTTTTGTTAAGATTCTCCCAAAAAATTAGTTTATTTAACATGTTTTTCCAACAAAAACTCTGTAAAAGTGTATTTTTTGCATTGTATTTATATTGAAAAATTGTATTTTTTTGTCATATGGTTCAAAATATTGGTTTTTTAGCGACAATTTTTTGATGTACATTGAAAAATTATTTAACAATACATAAACATGTAGAAAATATAAACTTTAGAATATTGACCCTTTTTCCATGTTTTATGTATGTGAAAAAGTGAAGATATCATTACAAGTTTTTATTTTAATTTTTTTTTTTTTTTTTTTTTAAACACGCGTACATAAATGCACTTAAAAATAAACATCTCACAAAAGAAGAAGACATTAGAAAATCTGTACTGTCAAAATCAATCCTATAAAAAAACGTTGGTGATGATACACCACGACTATTCAAAATCAACATAAAAAACATCACTTAAAAAAAAAAAAAATTAATTAAAAAAAAAACAAAATGAAAAAAACTTAAAGTGCCAAAAACATGCTCAATTTTTTTTTTCTCGATTCTGCATCACCACTTTTTCAAAATCAGGTGTTTTTCTTGATACTTCAAAAAGTAGGTAACAATGAGGTTACCTATTTCATCGGTAACATTGTTGCATCACCATTTGTTGCTTTAACAATTTTAAATGAGACAATTTTCATCTCTTTCTATGTTTGTGGGTCATCAAACCAACTTCCTATCAAACACTTACTCCGAAACATTGTATTTTTGTGATTTGTCACAACTTGAATTTTGGAAAGAATACCTACAAGTATCTCTCCCTTTTGATTCACGACTATGATAGATGGTGTTTTCCTAACCCCTTCTGAGTTTTCAAGTACTTTTCGATTCTTCCTTCCATAATTTCCAAACATGAGTTGGTGGTACCCAAATCAATACAAATCACATCACTCCTAGCAGGCCTTGAGCTGAAAGATCTTGTTGTATTTTTCCATCTTTGTAAGAGAGGTGACCTAGGGCTTGACACATTCATGCTCTGGAAGCCCAAACCCATCGTTTGTTGCAGATTGCAAGAAATTTATTTGCACTAAGATGACCTAGCAAACTTGGACACTAGGAACATGTTGATCACCATGAATCCTCTTTCCTGAAATCTTCATCTTATCAAAGATGCCGCTAGGCTACCAAAAAAACCATATTTCTCACAAAGTATGGACGTGAAAGACATGAGTAGTTTATTCAAGATAAATAGTTCAAACTCAAAGTCCATTTCCAAGTAACAATAATTCCATATATTCCAAAAAAACTACCATTAGAAGAGTCAAATGTCCAATTACTTGGACTTAACATCCCAAGAAAGTCCAATCATGGAAAGGAATACTGAAAATGTCTTCGGTCCCACAATAGCAAAACATAGGAGGGGGAGGTGTATTTTGGTTTCCATTCATAAGGGGAGAGTCATTTCCTTTGAGCATCAAGTCCAAGTGGGGAAGCATTATGGGATATAGTTTGAGAAATTAAGAAAAGGCCCAAATGGTAAACAAATCTCTCATCTATAATGATTTTTTTGGAAAGGCGGAAGAGTAAAAGCACAAATAAAATAAATAATCCACACACAAAAATACACAAGTTGCAGATCTTCTATTGATCACACAAACTTCAATCTTCATAAAATGAACCCGGTGAAGGGTATTTAAACATTTTCGACAAACAACTAACCTAATATAGCTTGACATGCACACACTTACCAAATTAATCTATCACATAACTCAACTTGACTCAATGCTCACTTAATTGACTCTCTAAATATAGTTAAATCTCCATGCAGGATTTAATTAGCTATTTTGACAGTTTCTAATATGATTCAATAAGGATCCTCCCTTGAACAATCATTAGCCTTAATGACGTGAATTTTCTGGTGGCTTCAACATTTTCCAATGTGATTCCAACTTTTTCCCAAGGCCTCAATTCATGATGAATCCACTTGAAATAAAAGGGGCACGCGGTTGAAGCCGATGTGGTTCCGAGATTTCCATCTTCGACGGGGAGCACATGGTAGCGGGTGAACACATGAAGGTTTTTTGGGTCTTCACTATTCACTGTCAGATGTGGGCCATTCTTTTTCTTTGTCAACCTCGAAGGCGCCCGAAACATATTTCTTGTCGCAACTGCTTTATCCTCTCGCAGATACTTTGTTAGCATTCATAACAAAAAGAGATTAAAATTTTCCAATTTATTTTGTTCATATTTGATTATGTTATTTTTAAAACCTCAAGGTAGATAATCCCAAAGTATGCATGCAAAAGAAGAGAACACCAGCGATGGTGTATCTCAATGGATTAAATACTTCTTGTAATGCAAATGTGCTGAGTTTGAAGTCTTGGGGCAGTAAAAAAATTGAAATCATTATACATACACAAGGGTTAATCAAGAATAGGCACATAATGGTTAATATGAATGCTAGACCATATAACTGGGTTAGACCTCTGAGCTTTCTCCATCTCATCTTCTTCGTTGCAATATAACTAAACATTCTAATTATTTCACAGTTCTTGGAATTAGGGAAACAACTAAAGCACAAAAAGGCAAAGAACTCAAACATATGAATGAATTCAATTAGGGGAATTTTGTGTACTAAAATGGATCTCCTAAGGAAATTATAAAATAATAGTGGAAATAATAAAATAAGATTACATTACATCATCAAATTTTAGAGGGGAAAAAAAATTATTTTTTCAACTCGTATTTTCAACTTATTTCCCTATGGGTTTACTCAAATTTTGAGCGGGAACACTCGTTGGATGAAAAAATTGATTCATCATCCAAGGAGTACCCATGTTGAATACTTTCGATGGACCCTAATATACAAAAAATGAAAAATACATGAAAAACGTGATTGCAATCATGTTTTTTCATGTATTTCTCATTTTTCTTATAGCAAGGTCCATCAAAAGTATGCAACATGGGTACTCCTTAGACGAGGAATTAATTTTTCATCCAATTAGTATTATTGCTTGAAATTTGAGTAAAACCTTAGGGAGATAAGTTGAAAAAGTAGTTTTATTATTTTATTATTTTTTAATATTTTTATTTTTTTACCCCAAAATGGTGAATCATCCCCCATGGTTGACATCATCATCTTGAATCCTATTGGTTCTTATAAAGTTTATTTTGGTTGTACATTTTTCTTAAGAGGCCCATTTTATACCTCAAAATTTCTCTAATGAATGGTTAGTCTTTTTCAGATGCATGATATACACATAAATTTCTCTAGAAAAAAGAAATAGACAAAGAAACAAAGAATCAACTGATGTCGTTATGATGTCTTGGGTTCATGGTTGTCGATTCAAGCCTCAAGAAGACACAAAAATATAAGAAATTCATAGTTATTTTTGTGATATTTTTTTTCTTCAAACATGATGCCTTGAAGGAGGCGAGAGAAAAAAGTGTGGTAAAGAAATCAAGCAAGGGGAGTGGCATGAAGGAACCAGGCTAGGGGAGTGGTGATGGAATAAAGAACTGTGTGGTTGGTGAAAGGAGAACAGTTGGCAAGCACGAAGGAGAGTATGGCAATGATGAGTGTTGTATACTACCATGTGATCTAGCAACCAGATGTGGGTGCGAGAAGGGATTTAGAGTCAACTATTGAGGATATCATATATAGAGGGAAACATGTGACTCAAGGTAAGCCAGACAACGCAGCCTGGTGTGAGCGGTGACAGGGGAGGAAAGTAGGATGAATTCACCTAATGGTGATCACCACTACGTGTTTAAAAATGATTGGTTGGAGGAGGAGGAAAATTGAGGGATGGGATTGCTTGGGATAAACAACATAGCCAACTCCATAGAAGAAACACTATAATTATTTTGAAAAATATTTAAAGGTATATTTAAAAACCTTTCAATCTTTTACAATTAATGTTGTCTGTTAATATAAGTAAAGTGGAAAATGAAAGGATGTTAATAGATGCATGTAAATTATTTTATTAATGATGGTTGTGTTATTTGAGAGTGGATTTATATAGGGAGGATTAGTAAATTACCATTTATTATAATTGATATCCATTTATTATGGTTGGAAATAGTTAGTTCACCACTGTTGTTCTTGGTAGAAAAATGTTCATTATAGCTTACCATGGTTCACCATGTTGAGCATGGTTGAAAATGGATGTCCATGGTGAATATAGTCAACCATGTTGATTATGGTTTATTGTGGTGAGCTATGTTGATCATGGCTAAACATGTTGATGATTGTTGATCTTGGTTGACAATGGTTGTCCAAGATTAACTACAGGTAATTATGGTTGACTATGGTTGGCCATGGAGTCCATTTTTAACCACAGTGAGCATGGTTAACTATGGTCAACCTTAGTAAACCATAGTACCATGGTTGAGCATGGTCTATCATAGTTGGCCACACCAAGAATGATCAACTGTGGTGAGTATAATTAACCATAGTCCACTATGGTCAACCATTGTCAATGAAGGTGATCATAGTTGACTATGGCTAATTATGGTTAACCATAGATGATCATGGTTATCCATGATTGACCATTGTTAACAATGGATAACCATGATTGACTATACTTAATCATAGCTGAGTATGATTGACTATGGTTGTCCATGGTTGATTGTGGCTAGCCATGGTTGAGTATGGAAGTTGACAATGGTTTAATATAGTTGACTATGGTCGACCAAAATGATCATGGTTTCTCATGGTTCACTAAGGCTACCTAATGTTGATTATGGTTGACTATGGTTTCTTATGATCGACTATGTTTGGGTAAGATTAACCATGGTTCGTTGTAGTTAACCATTGTTTGAAAATATTGAACATGATTTACCATGTTAGACGATGTATCTATGATGGGTGCTATGTTGACCAAAGATTACCATATTTGATCATGATTAGCTAGAGTTGAGCATCATTACCTATGTTGACTATGGTTGACCATATTTAACTATAAATAAACATAATTGAGCATGGTTGATAATAATTAATCATGATTGACTATTTTTTAAATTTATTTAATCTTTATTTTATTTTATTTCATATTTTAAATTAAAAATATCAATTGGCATTATATGTTTGATATTCTTATCATTGAAAATAAGAAAACAAAAAATTAATTATAAATCCAAAAATTACACTAACTATTTTATAAGAAGTAAATAAATTTAAAAAAGAAACCACTTTTTTATTTGATAAAAGAAAGAATGTTAACTTTTATTTTTAAATTAAATTAAATAGGGAAAATTCGTTATAATACACAATTGAAAAATAAGAATATAGATAAATATATGCATAGATTATCCAATAAACATAAAAAAATATAATTAGAGAAAAAAAAAAAAAAATTATAAAATTTTCAAAAACTATAAAAATAAAACATATAAATTTATTTAATAAAATTTTCAAAAAGTATAAAATAAAACATAAAAAAATAAAAAACAAAGATGCCTTAGATAATGATAAGGCCTAAAAAAATAAAAAAAACAAAGATGCCTCATATAAGACTTCGTGGCCATTGTGGTTGTATGTTTTTGTTTTTTTTTTTTAATTTGGCTTATTAATTTTTTTAAAATTATTTATTTATTATTTTTATTATTATTAAATTATTTATTATTATTATTATTTATTATTATTATTATTATTATTTTATTTTATTTTTTTTCAAACTATTTTTTTTATTTTTTAGAATTATTATAAAATTTTGATTTTTAATTAAAAAAAAATTAATTTTTTTTATATAGAAAATATTTTTTATTATTTAATTTGTTTTTTTAATATAAATATTTTTATATTTTCATATCTTAATTAAAATGGTAAAAAAAAACATTATTTTCTTTTTTTTTAATTATTTTTCATAATTTTATGTACATTAATGATGATTTTATAAATTATATGTAAAATAAATTGAATCTTTAATTCCCCATTAAAAAGATCAATTTATATTAAACTAAGATTTATATGACTTATATTTTGAACTTTAAAAAAAAAATATCTCAATAGAATCACTTTCTATTTTAGATATTTATTTTTAGGGTTTTTATAGTCTTAAAATTTGGTTTTAATTCTAAAGTTAAAAACTATGGAAATGTTAAGGATTTTTGTACTTATGATATTTGGTCTTTAATACCATGGTTCAATTTTTTTGAAATTTTAAGATTTTTCACAATCATGATTTTTTTTAATATCATGAATACACATTGTTGAAATCTTAACCCAAAAAAAAGATATTGTGACATCAACATAACTATACTGAAATCAAATGTCCACCTTATAAACAATATTTTATGTCTCCGTTTTGTTGGCTATCAACATAAGTGGTACTCTCTTGACTTTATAATTATGTTCTACGCGCCATCCACGCATATTTAGATGCGTAATGCTTTGCTGAAATGATATATACATAAATTTTCCAAGTTTAAGAAAACAACATAGATAATTATGGGAATCCATCTTCCATTATTTTTTAAATCAAATAATACCTTGCTCTTGTCTTGACCATGTGGAATAAGGTTGCTTATGTGGATCTAAGAATCAAATACTACCTTGCTCTTGTCTTGACCATGTGGAATAAGGTTGCTTACGTGGATCTAAGAAAGAACCTTACATAGAATTTTGTTTAAAAAAATGGATTTAAAACATGGATTTATTCAAAAAAATAAGGTAAATAAATTATATTTCTTTTCAATAATATTAAGAAAAATAATAAGAACATCTAAGATGGCTATAATTTAATATTTTCACTTTCAATTTACCATCATTCACATATTTAAAATTTTTAATTCTTCATTTAAATCTTCAGGTCATAAAGGAAAAATAGAGATACCAATTATAACATATCATATTACTCTTCATCTATGCTATTTTTTCATATGCTACCTATTCAAAACGTTCCCTTCTCAACATTTGGTGCAATTGCTAGTTAAATTATTTTATTTTACTCGATTTTTCCTTGCGAATTGAACAATTTTAATATGGTTAACACAAGTATATATATATATATATATATATATATATATATATATATATATATATATATATATATATATATATATATAAGTTCATATTGAGATATATTGGTTAATATGGATATTTATATTGAAATATTTATAAAGTAAATGTAACATCATTTATTTATTTATTTAACTTTTAATTACTTTATCTCTTTTAAAGTTGATATAAAATTATGTTATTCAATATACACATCCAAATATTTTATTTATGCTAAAACAGTGAAAGTAAAATATTTTTACCACATTTCTTCATAATGGACTGTAATAATAATAATGAAAATGAGCACAATTTGAGTGGGATTGTTGATATTTATAATGTTTTTAATTAAAAATAACCAAATTTAAATATTCATTTGTGTTTTTATTACAGTCAACAATGTTTTTTATTTATACTATATTTTATTTTTATTTTAAAATGGACACATGTCAAAAAATCAGGTTGAGCACGAACACAATCACATATTGCCCTCATACTAAGATATAGAATGCACCTACCCTCATACTAAGATATAGAATGCACCTCTTCATGCAAACTTAATCTAAAAAAAAATCTTCATACATATTAACATGATATGTATAACTAGAATAAAACTGAAAGAGATTCCACATGTTTTCTTACCATGAGTAGTTTCATGTTAATTTTCAATTTTAATAAATATTAATTTAAATTTGTATAGGACAAAATTATGGTATTTTTAATATAATCAACCTAATAATTAAAGTATAATATTTCAAAATTAAAGATTATAGAGATATAATTATAGTAGTTTAGTTATATGAATTAAATGGTTGATAGATGTTGATAGGGATAAAAGAAGTTATTCATGATACAGTTCACATTTTCAATATAAAAAAAAAATATGATAAAAATTAACTAAATTTTAATTTTATTTTAAAATATTATTCTTATTCTTATTATTATTATTAATTGCATGTAGAGACGCATTCTACAAACAGTATGATGGCCATGTGCTATTTTGTCCATACTCAACATGGAGTTGACATATGTCCCTCTTAAAATAAAAATAAAATTAGAAGTACAAAAAAGGTGTAAGTAGTGCTCAATTTTATAACTATGGTCACTCTTCATAATGTATATTTTGGCCCTCATGTTTATATATTTATTATTATAAAGCATGTTATTCATTCTATAGTCAAAATAAAATTACATTTTTGAGTCATGTCTAGTTGAAATTTTAAAAGAAGAAAAAATGAATTTTTGAAATTAAAATGTTTTCTCCAAAATAGTCAAGTTAGCCTCCCTTCAGGTCAAGTTGGCCAAAATAGAGGACACATCCATTTGACCCTACAGAACACTATATAAAGATAGTTCGACCTCCTCCACAGGGAAACAATTATATCTCTCTCAACAAGAATCTTCTTGGCATCCAAGCAAAGGACAAGAAGGACAAGGAGGACAAACAAAAGGATGAAATTCGTCTCTTTCTCTCTCTATCTATCTCACACGTAATATGGAAGGAAAATTTCTCTCAAGTGTGCATATTTTTATGGGAAATCACAATTGCAGGGGTTTAAATTATGGGATTCTCACAGTTACTGGGAAGCTGAAATTCGGCCTAGGAATAACAATAGGGTCGAATTGCTAGATCATATTGGCAGCTTGGCTTGGAGGGTGTTGACCAGGTTTGACAATATATTTTTTGAAGGTTAGTTTGATTTGGTTGTTGACTATAGGTATTAGGTATAGGCATGTATCTTGTTGAAAATAATAATTTCTCTATTGAAAAGGTTGTTGGGTTATTTCCCCTAATGGGTTGTCCCAAGGTAAATATTGTACTTCGTTTTTGCATTGTGATATCTACTATTCTACTGCTTTTATATGGTTTAATTTCTAAAGCATAATTTCTTAATGATATACTGTAAAAATTAAAAGAATATCAACATCATTAGAATTAACTATTAGCTTTCATAAATATTTTGTTTGTATCTATTATACTTGAAAAATAAACATGGTATCACAGATTTGGTGAAGGAAGGGACACTGAGATCACTCTTGAAGAGACACTACATCAATATTATTATCATGAGACCTTATTAATTATTTATCTACATCCATGGTTTCCTATATGAAGTCAAAGAAAAAGTTAGAAGGGGCTTCAAACTTCAGAGCTTATAAAATTATGATTGATCTTATTCTTGCAAAAAAAAAATGTTTTGGATATTTTCAAAGGAAAGGTTGTAGAAATATAAAATGATGCAAGAAAACATAAGTGTAAGGAGGATGGAATAATTATGATGAGTCTTATTATGGATTCCATTAGAGATCAGTTGATTCCATATATTGTAAATATTGAATCTTCAAAGGGAATGTAAGATGGCCTAATTATTTTATTTACAATCAACAACATTGGTCAAGTCATGAGTTTGAAAAATAAGCTTTTTAATGTGAGGATGACAAATGATGAAACTGTGGCTTCATATTTCATAATAATATCCCGACTAAGATACCACCTTTAAGAAATTGATCAGTCATATTTGAGAAGGAACTTGTGACTACAACACTTAATGGAATACCTAGATCATGGGTTAAATTTGCAGCTGGTATAAGTAGCAGGAAGGAAGTTCCCTCTTTTGAAGAACTATGAACCTCTTATGCTCAAGAAGAATCAAGGCTTATATCAAGAGTTAGAAAGGATGAAGACTCTCAATAATTTGTTTCACACTTGAAGAATAAGAATGGAGGAAAGAATAATTTTGGTTTCTAAAATAAAAATCCAAAATGACAACTTGATCCATAAGGAAAGAAAGATATGTCAAAGATGTAATGCTATCATTATCACAGATTTGGTCATTATATGATCCAATTTCCTCAAGGAGAGGACGATATAAAAATGAAAGTAAAACAACATGCTTCAATAGTTAACATTGATGAACATCCAAAGAAATATAAAGGTGGCACATATTTCTTTTACTTTTCTTCTCTAACATGTTATGTTGCAGAGGATGATGCTATGTGGCTAGTGGATAGTGGTGCTTCAAGACATATGACAAGATATTCTCGCAATCTCGCTAACATGATGAAAATAATATTATCACAAAAGGGTATATCTTGGAGTAAACCACATCTATGTAGTCAAGGGAATTCGAAAGAAATCCATTGAGCTGGAATCTGGTAATAATTTTCATCCCAGTAATGTGCTATATGTACCAAGATTGAGAAATAATTTACACCCTATTTCATGTTTAGAAGATAAAGGAGATAGAGTATCATTTTTTTTTATGGAAAATTACTTATATGGCCCAAGGGATCTAGTATATATGATGTTAGATTTATTTGAAATCATGAAGGGGGATTGTATAAATTCTTAGGTCAACCAGCTCAATCTTTAGGACATGATGAAATCAATCCATATGAAATATGGGATAGGATATATGGCCACCTTCACTATAGAGAATTTTTTTGAGTCAAATGACTTCACATGTTCCTAAATTGTAGATAGAACATGAATGTGTATGTAAAGGTTTTGCACTTAGAAAGAATATCAAAAATTAATTTCCATTGTTCTAATTTATTCTGATGTATGTGGTCCTATGTCAGTGAGATCACTTGGAGGTTTCTTACAATATGTAAGGTTTATTACTAACTTCTCTCATAAGACATGGATATATCTCATGAATACCAAGGTTGAAGACTTCACCAAGTTTCAATATTTTAAGGTTGAAGTAGATAACTTGATAGGAAAGAATATCAATATTCTAAGATCTGAAAATGGAAGAAAATACACTTCAGCATAACTCATTTCCTTATGTAAAGAAGATGGGATTAAGATGGATTTTATTGTCCCCTATAATCCTCAACAGAATGGAGTGGAAGAAAGAAAGAATATGTTCATTAAATAATATTTCAATTTTATGATGCATGATCAAGATTTTCCTTTGTTATTATGGGAAGAAGCATCCTTAACAACTTTATACATTCAAAATAGAAGTCCTCGTCAAATTATGGAATATTTGACTCTTGAAGAAACGTTGACTGGACAGAAGTAAAAGTTTGGGAATTTGATAATATTTAGCTACCCAATTGGCATCCATATTTCTAAGGACAAGAGGAAGAAGCTATAACTTTTAGGAAAGAATCATAAAAGACTTATATAATCTACATTCCATAGCAGTGAAAGGTGAGGTTAGCCAGGACATTAACTTTAATGAAAAGATCACATATTGGGAGTCTAAAGAAGTTTGCATGGACTCCAATGAGGAAGAAAAACATGAGGATTTTAAAGAAGAAATTCAAAGTTCTACAAAACATCCTAAAGAGCTAGAAGGGCCTTGTGAAATTTTTGAATTGACTGTTGTTCTTGAGATTAGGAAGAAACCAACATGGCTTAGATATACCTTGGGTGATGCAGAAGGACATGCGGTTCCACATGGAACATCCAAATAAAGTAACAAACCAAAAATATACTAAATTTATGCATCTCTTATGACTAATCTCATTGATGCAGAAGCTTTTACTTATGAAGAAGGAACTAGCTAGCAAGTGTGGAAGGATGTTATGATGGAAGAATACCAATCCATCATGAAGAATGATGTACGAGAGATTATTCCAAGTCATTAAGGGAAGTGATTGGTGACCTCCAAATGGATATATAAGATCAAGCATGCAACAGATGGAAGTATTGACAAACATGTGGCTAGAGGGTTCTCTTAGAAAGAGGGAGAATATTATGATGAGACCATTGCTCCAGTTGCGAGGTACACATATATTAGATCTATCCTTTCTCTTTATTATTATTTATGTTGGAATTTACATCAAATGGATGTAAATATTGCTTTCCTTTATGGTGTAATTGAGGAAGAGGTGTACATAGAGTATCCTGAAGGTTTTGAGGTGCATGGGAAGGAGTCTCACGTTTGTAGGTTGAAAAATGCCTTGCGTGGACTCAATCAAGCTCCAATACCTTGGTATGCTCAAATTAATAGTTATATGATGAGACTTTGGTTCTCTAAGAGTGATGCTGAGCCAAACCTATATTTCAAGTTTGTGAAGAATTCACTTGTGATTTTATTTCTATATGTTGATGACTTATTTATAACAGGTGTCGAGTCTCTCATTATTAAATGTAATAGGTATTTAGCCTTTGAATTTGACATGAATGATATTGGAATAATGAATTATTATTTGCAACTCAAAGTATGGTAGAAGAAAAGAAAAATATTATGTGGTCAAGGAAAGTATGTTATTGAGATCCTTCAGATGTTTAGCATGGTGGACTATAAATCAATGAAAACTATCATGTTCACTAATTTGAAGAAGTTGAGAGACTCCAAGTCCAACTTGGTATATGCATACATGTACCGTTAGTTGATTGTCTCATTGATGTATTTGGTTAATACCTGGATGGGCATTTTATTTTCAATAAACATATTGATCCAGTTCCAGGTGGAACTAAGATATGAGCATTAGATTGAAGAAAATCACATATTGATATATCCATGTGGTATTTTAAACTCTTGTTTGACATGTGTCTCAAATAGTTATGTGCAACTATAGGGATATACAAATTACGAATCGGCAGGGAGTGCAGACGAAAAGAATAGTACTTCATGAGTATGCTTTAATGTGGGCTCCACTATGATATCTTGGATGAGTAACAAGCATAAATATATTTCACTAAATAATAAAAAATAAAAGTATATCACATCCAATGAATCTTGTACCAAAGTAGTGTGGCTTCTAAATTTGTTTACAATATTTTTTGACCAAGAGTTGGATTGATCATGGTATATTGTGACAATCAAAGTTGTGTGAAGCTTTCATAGAATCTCATGTTCAATGATAGGTCTAAGCACATCGAAATAAATTACCATTACATATGTTACATGGTTCAAAGGATAGCGGTGAGGCTCGAGTACATATCCACTGATGAGAAGATTGTTAATATTTTGACAAAGCCTTTATCCATGTATAAGTTCATATACTCTATGGTAAAGTTAGGTATTATGGATATTTCCTCTCTAATTGATAGGGATTATTGATATAATAACATCATGGACATTCACTCTCCCTATATCAAATATTTTGACCAGTTGGGGAGACTGGTCCAGTAGAGGACAATCACTCTCCCTGTGTCAAATATGTTAACTAGTTGGGGAGACTGGTCCACTAATCTCATGATCACTGAGTTTAGTTTTTGGCTTTCAAAATATGTCTTAGTCTCTACAAATATAACAAGTATCTCATTTATAATCAAGCCCAATTTCTCATGTCAAGTGTGGACTTTGGAGTTTCACAATGAGTCAAAGAGATTGACCAGGATGGTGAACCAAGACTAGTCTAGGCCAGGAGTACCAGATTTATGATGACTATTCGATGCCAAATATTATGTCATGTGTCAGGAGTACCGACCAGGATTATGGGTAAGTGGTATTGACCAGTTATGGAAACTGGTTGATGTTGATGTCATATATATTGGTTATATGATGTTGATGATTTACTTGATCATAGAGATGTTAAAAGGTTGATGACGAATTGTTATAACCTTTTTATAGAGAAAATTTTCAACTTGAGAACTATTGAAAATCTAACTAGTAAAGGTCTTCATAAATTTTTTCTAGCTCCTGACATGGTGTAATTCTTATGTATTTGTAAAATATAAAGAAAATAAAATTATTGTAAATTTCAAAGAAAAACTACTTTTATAATCATCGGTTTCATGCTCAATTTATTTTTTTTATAGGTCAAAGCACCCATTGAGTGATTCTAGGATTTTGTCATGAGTCATAGTCCTTGTCATGATGTAATAGACCCTTCTTGGGATTTTTTTTTTCAAGAAATAAATTTGTATTTGTGTCAAAAATGTAAGTTTACCCTCCACCAAGTCAACTCCATCCTCCATAAAGTCGCCCTCATTGAAGGGATTCAACCTCACACAATAAATTATATATAAGAAAATCATTCGACCTATTGTGGAATTAACTCAAGAAATTTTGATCTAAAGTAAGGCAACATGGAAAAAAACTAAAGTATAAAGAAATCAATGAGACAAAAGGAGAAGCTAAAATATGAAGTTTGTATCCATCTATTTCACACGTGTGAGTATTTTCTAGGATTACTACAAATTCAATAAAGGATGAGTTCAATGGGTTTGATATGAAATCAAGTGAAGGAAGTCTGGAAAAAAATAGAAGGAAGGTTTATCCCAATGCAGGTAGAATAGAAACCCTAGTGAAGGAAAGGAGGATGTTTCTAGTCATCTCATGCGAAACTTCTAAGTTCTAGGAGGTCTTAAAGTTACAAGTCTATAGTAGAGGCTCAAATTTTGTTGCAAAAGGTAGATATCAGAAGTTTGAAGGAGGTTGACCTGGATTGAATTTGTTGGATTAAGTTCACTTGAAAGAACTTGTCTTAGAAGGTTGACTTGGGGGATGGAGGAAGGTTTGGTGTTGGTATAGGGCTTGGTTATTGAAGAAGAGAAGATAATTTTTAGTTGGGTTTCCCCTAATAGAGGATTGTTTTTCCCTATATGATAGCTTACATCATTTTTCCTTTTTTTTATCTTCATGTTTTTGTTTTGATAGTTTCTTAATGAAAATAAGAAATAAAAGAAGATAATAATGATAAAAAAAAATCATAAGTAATCACACATGAAATATGTTACCTACAAGTATTCATGTTGAAGCTATTTGATCCCTGCCTTCCTTTGATTTCCTTATCCTTCTTTTCTTTTCCTTTCCTTTCTTGCTTTCTTTCTCCTCTTTGGGACTAATTCTAACACTGAACTGGAAAAAGCCTGCAAACTAATGTCTAAGGCATTTTTATTGACGAGGTCTCTAATTTATTCAATTTTCCATTATTTTCCTTCATTTTCCTCCTCACATGAAACCTGTGGCCTTTACCTTCATTTTCTCCTAATTTCCTTTATTTTCATAAATAAATTCCAAAAATACTCTTTTTGTCTTTTCCAAAGCCTTAGCCATTGTGTTTCCCAATTCCCATTTATCCATAAAAAACAACAAGTGATACCCACTAGGATATTTTTCCCAACATTCAACTTGGAATAGGTGTCCCTTTCCCATGGTCTTATTTTACCTTTTACTCACTTTTTTTACATGAAATTTTAACCCGGGGTTGTTACAAACCCCTCCCCCTAGGGGAACATCATCCTCGGTGTTAAACCACACCTATACCCAAAAAAACCTCTGAAAAGAAAAACATACTGCTTATGGAGCTTTATAACCCATCTAATTGTAGTGTTCATAATAACATCCTTGTAATATCCCAAATTGGGAACATATAGTAATATAAAGCACAATAGACTAAAAACTACATCAATAGAAAATACACCATCCAGACACACAAACTGGAGCCAAAAATGATTGCTGAGCCATTTTATTAATTTTCTTGGAAAGAGTAAAAATGTGGTGCTGGAAAGTTTACACGTGGGTCTGCTCAAGTCAGGCTGAAGGACAACTCAAACCCAAGCTAAATCTCTTGCTCAAAGTGGCTTTTTCTGGCTCTGTCTCTGTGATGCCTAGCCTAAAAATATTGGTGTTGATTGACTTCAAACTACTTGAGACGCTGGTTCCCTTTCTCATAAAATTTTGGGAATGGGACACCACGCTCTACTCAAAAAACTCACAAAAACTCGGAAAGGGTTTCCTGAAATCTCGACCCCGAAAATTGGCCCTCTTAGGCTTGGCTCACTGAACTATGAGGGAAATCAAACCACTAGAAGGAACTGCTGGAAATTTCCTTTGGAATGCTCCAAAAATCCCTAGTAGGAGGTGGCTAACGTCCCCTCCAAATATCTTGAAGCAAATTCTCTTTTCTCCAATATTTTGGCACCAATACCACACTGCACTACGCAATCCAATGTGTAGTCTCTTCCACTATTGCATAGTCCAGAAAGGGCTATGCTATCCCTTGTAGTGATTGATGGATAATTCGCTAAAAAAATGTAGAACTCCTCTCCTGAGCGGGCACTCAAATTTCCCTGAGGCAGAGGTTGAGATCTCCGCTTTAAGATCTCGTGTGCTAAGCAGCATTGCAGACTTGGCTCTTCGGCTCAAGCATGCTCAGTCAAATTGACAAGAATAAATTATCTGAATGAATGAGGACTGAGGCCTTCCTTCTTCCTTTTTTTCCATTGAGTCTCAATGTGTTCCTTGGGCCCCACCTTTGTCTGCGCTACCTCTACTTGAGCCACTCACGTGTTTCCTTCCTCCAACCACTCACACGCTTCCTTCTTCGTGCCCCCTCCATGCTACCACCTAAGGACAACTCGAACCCACCACTAGAGTCACAATTTTTACTTAATAACTTTAGGAAGTGGCTTTATTTTGTCCAAATGTTATTTGTGGGTCCCCTACCCACTTTATTTATGTCCAACGTTAGGAAAGGAAAAAAATAATCAAAATTAATATTCCAATTAGTTGAACTGCTAATTTGAAATATTACAGTCCTCCCCGCCAAAACATTGATTGTCTTCAAGCAACTGCAAATATGGATATTGAAGAATAGACTCCCCTCCCAAGTGGCATCCTCATATGGAAGGTTACTCCATATGATCAAATACTCCTTCACCACCCTGCTCCTCAAGTACCTCTCTCTAGTATCTAGGACAGCCTCAGGTTGAAGCACCAAATGTACCTCATGATCTGTAGGAGGGAGCTTAGTAGTTGTTGACATTTTCTCTCCTAAAGCCTTCTTCAGGAATTATACATGAATATTTTTTGGATCTATCTCCCCTGTGGCAACTCCAGCTCATATGCCACCTCTCCAACTCATCGCAACTCTATAAGGCCCATAAAAGTGAGGCTTGAGCTTCTTGGCTCCCTTCTTCTTCATCATGGACTGCTTGTATGGCTGAAGTGAGAGGTACACCAAGTCCCCTACCTCGAATTTCCTCTCGACGTAGCCCCGGTATGCATACACCTTTTTCTAGTTCTGCGTTGTCCTCAAGTTGTCCTTCAGAGCCTTGAGGATGTCCTAACTCTCTTGGATCCAATATTTGGCCCTGGGGCCTTACTAGTTCCAAACATGGCATCAGCAAAGGTTAATGCATCATAAACATATAAAGCATGGAAAGGGACATACCAATAGACATGTGGAAATTGGTGTTGTAGAAGTACTCCCCCAAGTGCATCCATCACAGCCAGGACTTTTGCTGCCTGGTGACATAGTTTCGCAAGGAGCCTTCCAGCCACATGTTCACTATCTTTGTCTGCCCATCAATCTGCGGATGGTAGATTGTTCTCAGTGCGAGCTCTGTGCCCACCAGTCAGAAAAAATCCTACCAAAATCCTCCCATAAACCTGTTTTCTATGTCACTGACTATGGTATTATGAATACCATGCAACCAAAAAATGTCCCTGAAGAACAACTCAACCACCTATGAGGTTGTGTACCAATCTAAAATGGAAAATAAATGGGCATACTTCGTCAATATTTCAACCATGAAAAAGATACAATCCTTGCACTGCACCATGGGAAACCCTATGATAAAGTCCATTGAAATGCTCTCCCACTTCCCCTCTAGAATGGGAAGCGATTGCAATAGTATTGTTGGATGGTTCAACTCCCCCTTGTTCCTTGGGTAGACTATGCACTCCCGGACGTGTCAGAGTACATCCTCCTTGAGGCCCTTCCAGGAGAACCTCTCTCTGATGACCCTGTAGGTTTTTCTGAACCCATGGTGCCCTGATAGTGGGGAGTCATGAGCTGCATGCACGATATTATCGCATAACCAAGAGTTGGCTATAAAAAAAATTGGTCTGATAATAAATAAACTCATCCATCACCTATCCATCCAACACCTCACATGCAAACTGGTCCTTCAAATACTCCAACAACAACTTCACCTTCCAATATGCGTCTATTCTCATTATGGAGAGGGACACTGGCCTCTGTGACAAGGCATCATTCACCACATTATTCTTCCCTTTGACACACTCAATGTCAAATTCGTAGGCCTGGATCTTACTGACCCACTTCTGTTGTCTCTCCTCTAACTGCTTCTGCTCTAGGAAATACCAGAGGCTATTATGATAGGTCTTAACCTTGAAACGGTTCCCCATCAAATATTGTATGAACTTGGCCAGTGCATGCATGATGTTCATCATTTATTTTTCATATATGGGGTAATTCCTCTCATGAAGCAAGAGCTTCCAGCTCTTGAAAGCAATGGGGTTTTCATCCTACATCAACACTGCCTGAAATCCTACCTCGGATGCATTGCACTCCAAGACAAATGGCTTTGTGAAATTAGGGAGTGAAAGTACTAGCCATCTACTCATCTCCTCCTTGAGGCCGTAAAAATCCTCCTGTGATGTGGGGTCCAAGTGAATTCTCCCTTCCTGGTAAAATCCATGAGGGGTGCAACTAGCTGAGAGAAGCCCTTTATGAACTTCTTGTAATAATTGTAGATGCCCACAAATCCCCTCAACCCGGCGACATTCTTGGGCTCCGACTAATCTCTGATGGCCCTGATCTTCTCCTCGTGCACTCGTAAATTGTCCTCTCCTATAATCTGGCCCAAGTATAGCATATTTGTTAGGCCAAACTCATACTTGGACAACTTGGCATAAAACTTATTCTCCTCCAAAATACACAACATTGCCTCCACTTGCTGTAAATGCTCCTCGCATGTACAAATATATATCAGGATGTCATCAAAGAAGACTAGCACGAACTTCCTCAACTGGCCATGAAAAACATGGTTCATTCAGGACTAGAATGCGGCTGGCACATTGATTAGCCCAAAGGGCATCACTAAAAACTCAAAGTTCCCATAATGGCACCGGAATGTTGTCTTGGGGACATCCTTTCCCCTCACCCGAATCTGATGTTACTCTGATCTCAAATATATTTTGGAAAAGAACTCGTCCCCCCTTAACTCATCCCTAATCTCATGTATCTGTGGGATGCGGTAGAATTTCTTCATTTTATTCTTATTCAAGGCCCTATAATCGATACACATTCTCAGTGTATCGTCCTTCTTCATCACCAGGACAACTGATGAAGCAAAAGGGCTCGAACTCGGTCGAATATGCCCCAAGGCCAAAAACTCATGTATGGCCCTATTGATCTCATCTCTGTAGGCCTTGGGTGCCTAGACAGAGTAGATATCATGACCTGAATGCAGAGCTCCAACACAATGGTGTTCTCAAATCCTCATTCAGGTGGATGCCCTGGTGGAATGTCCTTGAAAACCGTGGAGTGTCGGTCGAGGATGGCCTGTACATCTAGATGAGGATGTCTAGATGCACCATTTTCCTCTAAAATCATCAACTCAACTGCCCACTCATCATCTCCCCATCTCAAATATGCCTCTAACCTATGCGCAGATACTGTATGGGGTGGATATGAATGCATGCCCCTAAGCATCATTGATTTCTTGTTCTTATCTAGGAACTCCATCTCTAGCTTTTTCCAATATGTAGTGACCCTAGCAAGGTTGAAGAACCATTGAACCCCCAACACTATGTTGGTGTGTAAATTTTCAACCAAAAAGAAATTATCTGTCAGTTAGTAGGTCCCCATGGTCACATACCATTCCTGGAACATAACGCATGCACTGCATGGTCCTAGCTCCCAACACTAGCACATAAAATCCATCAAACCTATCTTTTTATATGCCCTTTCTCTGCACCATGTGAGCATCGATGAAGTTGTGTGTGGCTCCATTGTTCACCATGGGGGCTTCACTTAATAAATCTCTAACATATCACGTGCGATCATAGCGCATTAAACAATACCCTTAATTTGAGTACATATTAGAAAATACCCCTAAAAATCACATTATTTAACCCCCTACCAATATAAACCCAATACACCTTCCCAATTTAAAAAGCCCCTACTTTCACTATATATTGTAGGTATCCATTTTTTTATTAACATTTTTTATACCCCTTTATATTTTTTCATTAACTTTGAGCTCCATTTTTGATACCTACCAATATAAAAACCCTTTATCCCCTAAATATCCCCCAACATATTATGTCATTTTTTCCTCATTATATATTCCCAATATGAACCCCCGTGCTATGGTATTTCTCCCGCAGTGAAGCCCCTGTGTTGTCCACAAGCACTAAGACACAGTCCCTGAATTGTCTCTGCGATCCTCAACGTCAGATTTTGGGTACCCCATGCAAATATGCAATGACCCCTCCAATCAATGAAAATTTTGATCCTCCTACTGCTAGTGGGGGTGGAGGTGGAGGCCCTTCCTCCTTAGATGTTGCATTGTCTTCACCTCCAATCTCAAAGAGTTTCTCCTTTTCTCCCTCGTTGTCTAATAAGACCTCGATGTAGTGTGCCTTCACTCTGGAACACTTATGACCCAGTTCCCATGGCTTCTATCATGTGAAGAAAAGCTTCTTCCTCCTCAAATCTCTCCTGGTGTCATCATCTAGTGGTATCTGGTCATGTTTCCCTCTCGAGGGTAGATCTCTCGCATCCCTTCCTCTCTATTGGAAGGTCGGTATATTGGGCATAGGGGCCCCAGCCTTCGGAAATGCATGCTAAAAATCATGTGTCGTCCCAACTGCGTTGTGGAGCATAGTGGGTGGATTTGACCTCACCAACCCATGCAATGGCTCTGCCAGCCTATTTATAAGCATAAAAATCATCCTAGGTTTTGATAGATCCAAAACTATCACTGGCAACCTCAAGAAATCAGAAATATATGTCTCTGGGCTCCATGTTTGCTTAATTTTGGTCAGTTCTCAAAAATTATCTTCGGGATACTTCCTGTCAAATATATCCAACACTCTCCTTATGAATTCATCATACGTTGTCACCCCTGCGTGACTCAGTGTAGTCAACCCATGAAACCACCAATCATGGGCTTCTCCCTGTAGGTGAAGTGTAGCCACCTTGATGGCTGCTACCTCTGTCATATGATTGAGCTGGAAATATATGTCCAACTTCTCCACCCATGCCTTAGCTGAGCTCTTTGAGGACCCATCAAAAGTTGCAAGGAATAGCCTACCCACGATACGCTGCAAATCATCCCCATGTGTGTACCCTCCTCCTCTAGCCTCGCCTTTGGGTTTGTTGTTGTTCTTCATCTGGAAAAACTCATTGAAGGTAATTTCCCTTCCAAATTCTGGCCCACAGGATGGTACTCCACGAATAACACCCCATAGTGAATCTCCTTCGGCTCCTGCTGTCCTCACATACCTGAAGCTAGAAACATGGGCATGGTGGGATGTGGTGGAGTGTAGGGTATAGTTAGAAAGGTAGTGTGAGGGCTTGCCTTGTGTACGAAGTGCCAGACCCTTCTCCAATCTAGAATTATACTTGAATTCCATTCCCTTACTACCATTACTGAGTTTCTGCCCCATATCCTCAATCCTCTTACAGAGGTCTTTTACAAATTTCATAAGAATGTGGGAAAACTCCTTCTCCTCATTCCTCACATCATCCTTGTGTGGAATCTCTCTCTCTACAACCTTTGGAATGTTGTAAACCTGATCTGGAGTGATTTCAAGCCTCCTTTCTTTGCTCTTGTATCTCTCCCTCTGGTAAGCCATGTTTTCTTGTCTTTCGATGTCATAGACTTCATGCTCCACAGGTTGAGCCAAGTCTATGATATTTGATGCGACTGAATATACCAAATTGGGAACAAACAATAATATAAAGCACAATAGAATAAAAACTATAGCAACAAAAAATACACCATCAAAACACACAAACTGGAGCCAAAAATAATTGTTGAGCTATTTTCTTAATTTTCTTGGAAAGAGTACAAATGAGGTGCTGGAAATTTTTCACCCGGGCCTGCTAAAGGCAGGCTAAAGGACAACTCAAACCCAAGCTAAATCTGCTACTATAAGTGGCTTTTCCTAGCTTCGTATTTGCACTGCCTAGCTCAGAAATGTTTTTGCTGGATGACTTCATATTGTTGGATAGGTTTCTTCCCTTGTTCAGAAACTTACGAGAATTGGACACCGGGCTCTACTCAACAAACCCAGAAAAACCTGGAAAGGGTTTTGCTGAAAACCCAACCCCGGAAATTGGCCCTCTTGGGCTTGGCTCACTGAACTACTGAGGAAATCGAACCACTGGAAGGAAGTGTTGGAAAATGCCTCTGGAATGCGGCAAAAATCTTTCATAGGAGGTGGCTAACCTCCCCTCCAAATCTCCTGATTATAATTCCTTCTCTCCAATCTTCCAACACCAATACCACACTACACTGCGCATTCCACTATGCAAACTCTTCCACCACTGCGTAGTCTAGAAAGTGTTACGTTATCCCCTATAGCTTCGTATGGATAATTCCATCACAAAATTTAGAACTCATCCCCTGAGCGGGCACTAAATTCCCCCGAGGTATAGGTTGAGATCTTCACTTAAAGATCTTGTGTGTTAAACAACACTGCAAAGTTGGCTCTCCAGCTCAAGCGTGCTCAGTCAAATTGGCAAGAAGAAATTAGCTTGTTGGCAATATGATGCAGAGTGTTGTCCTTGATGGCAACCCACTTGATAGAGTATTGTCCTTGAATGGCAACCTACTTGATGAAGTTGTGCTTGATAGAATATGTCTTGATGAACTTGTTATATGATGTAAATCTGATGTATCTACAGTGATTTCAGAAGAAAGGACTTTAGTATGTGCTAGATCTATGATGAAAAGAGTATGTCTCAAGGCATACGCAGATTTGTCTAGGAGAAGTCGCGTATGCACGCGGAAAATAACGTGCCAAGTAGCGTATGGGCAAAAGCGCTCATAAAGTGCAAAACCAGGGGTAACCACCATGGTATTGACCCATTGTATTGAGTAATGATTCGTCTATGTGACCCCGTCCAGGAATACCATCGGAAGTAATGTGGTTTTGGCTCATGGTATTGAAAAAGGGTAAACCTATATAAAGAGAAGAATTTCATTGTGCAAATCATGAGTGTGGGTGCAAGATGTCTGAGCTTGAATGAATACTTCTCTCTGAAGTATATCTGAATGGAAAGGGTTACAGTTGAATGATAGATCTGAATGCATGAAGCACCTATGAAGAAAATGATGAAGAAGGGAATCTAGATCTAAAATGTATTTGCTACATCTGTTTATGGAATGATTAGATCTAAGAGGAGTTGAACATCTGTCTCACGCAAAGGGTAAAATCTGTGTGATGTTTCTATTCTAAAGAATTGCAATGACCTAAATATCTGAAGAACCATATGCTATTTTGCCGCAGTAGAAGCGCATATATACGCGGCTTCGTTGAAGAGAAAGCGCGTATGCGCAGTA
This sequence comes from Pinus albicaulis, assembly GCA_034641835.2. Taxonomy (NCBI): domain Eukaryota; kingdom Viridiplantae; phylum Streptophyta; class Pinopsida; order Pinales; family Pinaceae; genus Pinus; species Pinus albicaulis. Next base: position 352,288,128 of record CM076579.1, read on the forward strand.
AAATTAGCTCTGTAATATGTACAGAAGTATACGCGGGTTTGTATGGTAGAAAGCGCGTGTATATGCGGTATCAGTGAAAGGAAAGCGCGTATGCAAACTAGGGTTTGCTGAAGCATGGGGTATAAAATGTCTGATCTATTCTGCTGTGTTGCTGCTATCTGTATTCTACAGTTCTGAGTTGTCTGTTTCAGTTTGGTTGTATGATGGAGCTTAAATATGTGGAGTGGGTCCAGTCTGAAAATATGATGAAACGTGGCCTGCAAGTGGTGTCCTAAAGGAAGCTTTGGATCCAGTGTGAAAATTGATGAAACGTGGTCCATAGAGGTGCTGAGGGTTGTAGCCTTCAGTCAGGGAGTTGTAGCTCCCTTCCAGGTGAGGCTGGTAAACGAGATCAGGGGGTCGTAGCTCCCTTCCAGGAGAGGCTGGTAAACGAGTCAGGGGGTTGGAGCTCCCTTCCAGGAGAGGCTGGTAAACGAGCGCAGGTGGGTGCCTGCGTGCTGGTAGAGTCTGCACCAGCATATATGTTGTAAGATGTTTTCTCTATAATAAAATATTGAAGGCTGAGCAACTGCAGCGGTGGTTTTCTCCCGACTTGGGTTTCCACCTAAAAATCCTGGTGTTCATGTGTGATGCTCTGTGTGATGGTTTATTCTGTTCTTACTGCACATGTTTACTGTTTATAGTACATCTAATGAATGAATGATGGAATGATATAAGTGAAGAACTAATGGCATAATTAGATCTATGTGTATACGCGAGTTTTATGAAGGATATCCGCGTGTATACGCTAGTTGGCTTCAGCAAAGTAGCGTATGGGTTTTAGAGCATGAAAAAGTAAAAATTTTCAGTTTGCCCTAAATACTGATTCACCCCCCCCTCTCAGTATTTTTCCCAACAATTGGTATCAGAGCAGGTTCTTCTGCAGAAGCTTGATCGCTTGAAGGAGATCCGTCGCAATGGGAAGTCTTGAAGGAGTAATGTCTATAAAGCCACCTCTATTCAATGGAAGCAATCTGATATTCTGGAAGGTATGAAAAAAAGCATATCTGCAAAGTCTTGGTGCAGATGTATGGGCAATCGTAGAAGAAGGTTATCAGTATCCGGCAAGTATTCCTACTGATGCAGCAGAAAGGAAGAAGTATGAAGTCAATGCCAAAGCAGTGAATGTCTTATTAGGAAGCATGTCTGAACCAGAATTTTCTAAAGTGATGCAGCTAAATTCAGCAAAAGAAATATGGGACAAAATCATTCTGAGCTATGAAGGAGATACAAAGGTAAAAAGTGCAAAACTCCAAACTTTCAGAATTGAATATGAAAATTTAAGGATGCATAGTGATGAAAGTATTGCCAGGTTCTTTTTACGTCTAGATGATATTGTAAATCGAATGAGAAATTTGGGTGAAACCATAGCCGATACTACTCTAGTGGAAAAAGTCTTAAGATCTTTGACTTCAAAATTTGACTCTAAAGTTTCAGCCATTGAAGAAAGGCAAGATCTGTAAACTCTTATTGTTGTTCAATTACATGGTATCCTGACTGCTTTTGAAATGAGACAAGGAGGTCCTTCTCAAATCAAAGAAGTTGCTTTTAAGGCGTCTGCAAAAGGAAAAGAAAAGGAAGTTGTCAAGGAATCCAGCTATATATCTGAAGAAGAAGAAGAAGAAGAAAATTTTGTGAGAAGACTCCAACTAGGAACCGAAAGGTTCAAAGGTAAGCTTCCTTTCAAATGTTTTGATTGTGGTAGAGTTGGTCATTATGCTGCAAAGTGTCCTTATAAAGAAACATCTGCTAAAGGAAAAGAAGTAGCAAGAAGGAATAAGAATCAATCTAGCACAAGAAAAAGTTACTATATTAATGAAGACAGTGATGGGTTATCTGATAGTGAGGAAGAATGTGAACAAGATATTAAACTTCTCATGGCAAAAGAATCTAGAGAAGAAAATGATACTTTTGAGGATGCTCTGGAAGACAATTATTTTCTTGAAGAAAACAATCAACTCAAAGTAAGCCTAGAAGAAAAGAACATAATCATAGAGACTCTTGAAAATCAGCTTGAAGCAAAGGAAAAACGCATTGAGGAATTGGAGTGTGAAGTAGTAAGTATAAGGAAAGATAATGAGAAAGTGAAAACTCTCAATCTTAGATTTGCTAAAGGTTCAGAAACCTTAGATGAGATTATCAAGATACAATGGTCTCCTCTTATAAAAACAGGTCTTGGATATACTGGGGAATCCTCCCAGACTTCAGCACCAAATTATCTGAAAGCAGCCACAGCTGGTTCACTACATTCAGCCACTCAGCAAGGGAACAAAGGATCTTTACAGGTAAAGCATGATCATCTCTATTCAAGGAACACTAACAGGGAGATCTTTCAAAGAAGCTACAACCAACAGGTAAATTCAAATAGAAGATTTCATGATCGCATAAATTTCTACTTCAATGGACAATGTTTCTCATGTCACAATTTTGGTCATAAAGTTGTTCAATGTGTTGCATATAAAACCATCATGACAAGAGAAGCAAGAAAGAAAAGGATGAAGATTGAACCAAAGAAGAACACCTATAACAACTTTTCTCCTCTTCAAAACGAAGTTGAATGTACTTATTGCAATAACTTTGGTCATGAAGAATCTGAATGCGGGAGCAAGGTCCAGCCAAAAGAACATGTTCCCTCAAGCTCTAAAGTGTGGAAAAAGAAAGAAATACAGGTTGAAAATTATGGGATAGCGTTATTTGCAGAAGGTGAAGAAAATCAATGGTACATTGATAGTGGGTGCTCAAGACACATGACAGGTGACAAAAGCAAACTCCTTACATATAATGCTCTAGAAAAGGAAAAGAAAGTTACATTTGGAAATGATACTCATGCTGTAATTAAAGGAAAAGGGTCAGTATTTCTAAAAGAAAAGGTGAAGGCTAATGATTTCATGTATGTGGATGGATTAAGGCATAACTTGTTAAGTGTAAGTCAAATGTGTGATCAAGGAACAGAAGTGGTCTTTAGTTCAAAAGAATGTGTGGTTCGTGATCTTGATACAGGTAAAATTATTATAAAAGGAAAAAGAAATGCAAGCAACCTGTATGTACTGAACTGCAAAGATCAATGTTACTTGAGCAAGACTTCAGAAAATTGGCTATGGCATAGAAGACTGGGGGCATCTGAGCTTCTCTCAAATCAACAAAATGGCGTAGCAGAAAGAATGAATAGAACAATTCAACAAATGGCTAGAGCTATGCTTGATGATTCTAGAACTCCTGACATGTTCTGGGGAGAAGCAACACATACAGCAGCAAACATTCTCAACAAGGCACATGTTCGGGTAAATAGTGACAAAACTCCATATGAACTCTAGTATGGTAACTCTCCCTCTGTGAAGCATTTTAGAATTTTTGGAGGTAAATTCTTTATCAAAAATAATGATGAAAAGCTTGGCAAGTTTGAACCTAGATAAGATGAAGGGATACTTCTTGGTTACTCATATACAAGCAGAGCATAAAAATGTTACAATAAAAGGCTTTGAAATATTGTTGAATGTATTGATGTTGTTATTGATGAGTCTCCTACAGCTCCTAAAGAAGAAAAACAAACAACAAAAGAAGATGATGGTGACTTATGTCCTTCTACATCAAATATAAATGATATAGACAGTGGATCCAATGAAGAACCTGAAGATGATCTATCTGAAAAAGCTCCATCCAGATATGTTCAAAAGAATCATCCTAAATCTCAAATTTTGGGAGACAAGGAATCAGGTGTACGAACAAGGAGAACTCTTGTGGGATCTTCTAGTCATCTAGCACTTCTATCCACAATTGAACCACACAATGTCAATCAAGCTAGCAAAGATGAATGTTGGAAGCAAGCCATGAATGAAGAGCTTGATCAAATTGAAAAGAATGATACTTGGGAATTGGTACCAAGACCACATGATAAAAATGTCATTGGAACTAAATGAATTTTCAAGAACAAGTTAAATGAGAATGGGGATGTTGTAAGAAACAAAGCTAGACTGGTTTGCAAAGGGTATACTCAACAAGAAGGTATAGACTTTGAAGAAACTTTTGCTCCTGTAGCTAGACTTGAAGCCATCAGAATGCTTCTTGCTTTTTCAAGTTATCAACAAATCAAAGTTTATCAAATGGATGTTAAATCTTCTTTTCTTAATGGTGATCTAGAAGAAGAAGTATATATAGAACAACTGGAAGGATTCATTTTGGGAAATGATGAAAATCTTGTTTGTAGACTTAAAAAGGCTCTATATGGTCTCAAACAAGCTCCAAGGGCTTGGTATTATTGTCTTGACAAATATCTTCATCAACAAGGATTTTCAAAGGGGTCTACTGATAGCAACTTATACACAAAAGTTGAAAATGATAAACTATTGATTGTGGTTGTATATGTTGATGATATCATTTTTTGGAGTAACGAAGAATCTATGAGTCAAAAATTTGCTTCTGTCATGCAGCAAGAATTTGAAATGTCCTTACTTGGGGAACTAACATTCTTTCTTGGCTTACAAGTGCATCAAACTGCAGATGGTATATTCCTATCATAAGCAAAATATCTTAAGCAAATTCTGAAGAAGTATGGCATGGAAGAATGCAAACCTGTAAGTACACCAATGATAACCGGATGCAATCTCAGTTCTCATGATGATTCTCCCCCGGTGAATCAACCAGAATACAGATCAATGATAGGAAGTCTACTTTATCTCACTGGGACTAGACCAGACATTATGCATGCAGTTGGGATTGTTGGATGATTCCAAGATAATCCAAAAGAGTCTCACCTTCAGGCTGTCAAAAGAATATTCAAATATCTACAAGGAACTCAAGACTTTGGTCTATGGTATCCAAAGAATGTTGATCTTACTCTTAATGCTTACACTGATGCAGATTGGGCTGGAAGTGTTGATGATCGGAAAAGCACTAGTGGTGGTGCATTCTATATGGGACCCCGGTTAGTATCTTGGTTCAGCAAGAAGCAAAATTCTATTGCCTTATCTACAACAGAAGCAGAATATGTGGCTGCCGCATCTTGTTGCACTCAACTCCTTTGGATGATGCAAACATTACAAGATTTTCAAATCAAATGTACACCTCCTGTCCCCATTAAGTGTGATAATACAAGTGCCATCAGTATCTCAAAGAATCCTGTTATGCATTCGAAGACCAAGCACATTCCCATCAAGTATCACTTCTTACGTGAACAAGTGCTTGAACAAAAGGTGAAGTTGGAGTATGTTCCTTCCAAGGAAAAAGTTGTTGATATCTTTACCAAACCTCTGCCCAGAAAAGCATTTGAGTATCTAAGACAGAAACTGGGAGTTGTCTCTGCCAGTCAAAAGAACAAATCTGCTTAAATTCAGAAGTTTAATTTGAATACGCGGTTTTGATGAAACACAGTCGCGTATATACGCGAGTATATTAACATACATCCGCGTATGAATAATTGCTGACAATTTTTGGTTGGGGGTCAGCATTTTTCAGTATTGTTTGGTTATTCTGGTTATATTTGTTTCTAACAGAGCATCTGATATGAAGAAGACAGGTACAGGAAGGACAAGTTCAGGGGGAGATGAAGGAATGTGAAAATTTCTATGCTTCACTTTCCATACGCGGGTTCGGTGACCAAAAGTCGCGTATACACGCGAGTTCCAGCAGACACAGTCACGTATGCATTGATGATAAGAGAATTTATATGATAACTGAAGATCTGGAACAGAGGTTTAGGGGGAGCATCAGTCTGACTGTTAATAACTGTTTTATTGACTCTGTATCAGCTTATTTTCTCAGTTCTAAATAATGATAATATGATACTTGGTTTCTTATTTTGAAGATCATGGATAAGCCCAGATTGTTACTTGCTGAAGAGTATCTGTTGGATGAAATGGAAGTCTTATGATTCAGAGATATGGACAGATCATGCAGAGTTTGTTGCTGATGGCATGTTGTTGAAGGTGTTCAGGTTGCACAAGCAAAAGGGGAGCCTTGGTCACATTGAAAGGATGTTTGGATGCACATTTTCAGGGGGAGCACTAGCCTTGCTGAGTATAATGCATTGTTGGCATTATGATGGTTCTGATATATGATCTCTCTTAAGGTCTTTCTGGTATTGGTCATGAAAAGTCATATTTGTAATTTGATGAAAAGGTCATGTTGAGACCCATGATGTAAAATTGTAATATTCAGTCATGTAAGGACTTGTCAAATTTGTAAACCCAGTTGGTTGGGTAGTTGAGTCAAAATGTGTAAACCCACTTGGTTGGGTAGCTGAGTCAAAATGTGTAAACCCACTTGGTTGGGTATTTGAGTCTCTTATGTAAATCCACTTAGATGGATCTTTGATGTAAGTAAGAGTCTTTGGTGATAGGAAGGTCATAGAGTCATGTGCTTCATTGAAAAATATGTTTGAAGATTCAGCATGAACTCAGGGGGAGCTTGGCCACTTCAGTATACATCAGATCTGCAGAACGCTTCCTTCTACATGAGGAGAAAAACCTTGTGCTGGTTTTGATCCGCCTTTTGCCCTTGATGTCAAAGGGGGAGAGTGACATGGTGTTTGAATAAAGGAAAAGAATGGTGCCAAAGAATGAGGAGAGTGACATGGTGTCATTGTGTTCTTAATGTTCAAACACCATCGTGGTTGCCATCAAGTCCAAAGGGGGAGATTGTTGGCAATATGATGCAGAGTGTTGTCCTTGATGGCAACCCACTTGATAGAGTGTTGTCCTTGAATGGAAACCTACTTGATGAAGTTGTGCTTGATAGAATATGTCTTGATGAACTTGTTATATGATGTAAATCTGATGTATCTACAGTGAGTTCAGAAGAAAGGAATTCAGTATGTGCTAGATCTATGATGAAAAGATTATGTCTCAAGGCATACGCGGACTTGTCTAGGAGAAGTCACGTATGCACGCGGAAAATAACGTGCCAAGTAGCGTATGGGCAAAAGCGCTCATAAAGTGAAAAACCAGGGGTAACCACCATGGTATTGACCCATTGTATTGAGTAATGATTCGTCTATGTGACCCCGTCCAGAAATACCATCGGAAGTAATGTGGTTTTGGCTCATGGTATTGAAAAAGGGTAAACCTATATAAAGAGAAGAAATTCATTGTGCAAATCATGAGTGTGGGGGTGCGAATGTCGAAAGCTTGAATGAATACTTCTCTACGAAGTATATACGGAATGGAAAGGATTCACAGGTTGAAGGATAGATGCGAATGCCATGGAAAGCACTGTGAAGAAAATGATGAAGAAGGGAATCTAGATCTGAAATGTATTTTCTACATCTGTTTATGGAATGATTAGATCTGAGAGGAGGCGAACATCTGTCTGACATAAAGGGTAAAATCTGTGTGATGTGTCTGTTCTGAAGAATTGCAATGACCTAAATGTCTGAAGAACCATACGCTAGTTTGCCACAGAAGAAACGCGTATATACGCGGCTTCGCTGAAGATAAAGCGTGTATGCGCAGTGAAATTAGCTCTGTAATATGTACAGAAGTATACGCGGGTTTGTATGGTAGAAGGTGTGTATATACGCGGTATGAGTGAAAGGAAAGCGCGTATGCAAACTAGGGTTTGCTGAAGCATGGGGTATAAAATTTCCGATCTATTCTGTTGTGTTGCTGCTATCTGTATTCTACAGTTTTGAGTTGTCTGTTTCAGTTTGGTTGTATGATGGAGCTTAAATATGTGGAGTGGGTCCAGTCTGAAAATATGATGAAACGTGGCCTGCAAGTTGTGTCCTAGTGGCCTGCAAGTTGTGTCCTAAAGGAAGCTTTGGATCCAGAGTGAAAATTGATGAAACATGGTCCATAAAGGTGCTGACGGTTGTAGCCTTCAGTCAGGGGGTTGTAGCTCCCTTCCAGGTGAGGCCGGTAAACGAGATCAGGGGGTCATAGCTCCTCTGTGAGAGGCCGGTAAACGAGAGCAGGGGTCGTAGCTCCCCTTCCGCGGAGAGGGCCGGGTGTAAACGAGCGCATGTGGGTGCCTCGCGTGCTGGTCAAGTCTGCGCGCGCACATATGTTGTAAGATGTTTTCTCTATAATAAAATATTGAAGGTCGAGTAACCGCAGGTGGTTTTCTCCCCGACTTGGGTTTCCACCTAAAAATCCTGGTGTTCATGTGTGATGCTTTGTGTGATGGTTTATTCTGTTCTTACTGCACATGTTTACTATTTATAGAACATCTAATGAATGAATGATGGAATGATATAAGTGAAGAACTAATGGCATAATTAGATCTCTGAGTATACGCGAGTTTTATGAAGGATATCCGCGTGTATACGCTAGTTGGCTTCAACAAAGTAGCGTATGGGTTTTAGAGAGTGAAAAATTAAAAAGTTTAGTTATCCCTTTAACATCGATTCACCACCCCCCCCCCCTCTCAGTATTTTTCCCAACATAGCTGAATGGAGAGGATTGAGGCTTTCCTTCTTCCTTTTGTCCTGTTGTGGCTCATTTGCAATATCTTTATTTAGATTTTTTGGAAATACAAAAAAAGGGAAAAATATAAAAATATGTGTTAAAGTAGAGCTTCCTCATACTTTAACCAAAGTTGCAATGTTTTTGTAAAGACTAAAATTGAATATTTTGAAGGATTTGTAGAGGTGGGACCTAGTGTCTTGGTTAATGTTCGAGTGAATAAGTAAGCAAGATCCAAGAATTATCTTGTTAGAGGTTAAAGATAACAACCCGTGGGCACAATCAACGCACAGGTTAATCGGGAAGGTGCCTTCACAGTTGACCCTGCTGACCGACCGACCGATCTTGATCGATGGTCTAGATTCACTGCAGGGACAAGGCCCCAATGAGTGCTCTGCACCCCAAAGGCCTCCTAGCCTCGTGACGTAACCTTCTTGTTGGATGACAGATTTCAACCGCGTCACAGTATCATTTAACGGTCTTCTGTGATTCAAATCAACATTTAATGTTAAGACCCCAACCATCTATTTGAGCCTGCTTCTATTTTCAAAATATTAACTATTATTTCTTTGTGTTTGTCAAACCTATTGCATTAGTCTGTTCTATCATTGTTCGCCACCCCGAGCTGTCTCATGGCGAAACATTCATCTCTTTTTGGTTCTTCTAGTCATATTCCTCTCATAGACACCGAGAGGGATATCAGAGATACCACTTTCTCCCTAGAGAATCTCCCCTTCTATCAGCAGGTCTGTTTAAATGATAAATCATGTCCTGTTTTCTCTGCCATGGCCAAGTCAGGCGAACTATCTGCATGTATCCCTAGGACTCATCTTTTTCCCGAGTTTGTGCACTGGTTGGTATCTGTCATGTATCCTGGTAAATGCTTCGTAATGAATTGCCTAGGAGAGAATGTTCTACAAGTCTCAGCCCAATTATTTTATCAAGATTTATGTTATCCATAGTTTGAATCCTATGTTCAATTCACTTACGAATCATTGGTAGCATATTATTATAATCTTGCAGGACATGAATTCACTCAGCTCGCATTCTTCCTAAAGCCGGACACGAAGCGGTTTGAACCAGATAGTAAAGAGTTTTCCCTAGAAGTTTTTGATGCAAAATTTCGGCCAGTGTTGCAGTGTATATTGAAGATACTAGGAAAGGAGGATGACAACCTAGTTGATAAATCAGCACTGGGACTATTTTCTTTGATGATGAAGCCAGGAGTAGTGCTATACATTCCCTCTTACTGGCAGGAGGTCGTCAATACTCAACTCATGAGTTTATCGCTGACTAGGTCGTTCAGGTTGCCTTATCTTCTCACCTATCTCTTTTTATATCAAAATGTGGAGGAATTATTTCATTTGGGGTTGAATATCATGGATGTAAATAAAAAGAGGTAGTCAGAAGTGTTTTGGATTAATGTTGTAAGAGAGGAAATAAATGAGGAGGGGGGTTTTGATTTTTCAAATCATTTTATGTCCACCGCTTATAATATTTTGAATGGGGTTTCCCCCCATGTTTCTTGCCAAAGGCTCAAGAATTTCTTCAGTTGGGTACTAATTGTAAATTTGGAGCTCATTTGTATATGAAGATTACTCAGAGATCAGAATTTATGGAGCTGGTGTAGAACCATATAGACTTCCCACATTTTTTCCTATGAGATTATTCGCCTTAGAATTCATTAGGAAGAGTTTGAATGTAGACCAAATACATTTTGTCCCAATGAAAAAGGGTCACATGTTTAAATTGCCTATGTCTGTGGGTCCATTTATAGTCAACATGAGGCAGGTAGTTGATGAGGTTAACAAGATATTAGATGGTATGCACTTGTTATTAAGAGATAAATGGGCTTATCATCCTCATAAAGTAATTTCAAATAGGAGAGATGAAAATGGCTACTCAACATTTGTTCATGATAGTAGACCTGACATAGAGAAATTACCCAATAAAATTTTTGTAGGTTCTGCTAGTTCTAGCATACAGACTCCTATCATATCTAAAAATTCAAGCAAGAGGAGTAAAGAGGTAGTTGTAGAATCTGAAGATGAAGAGAAAAGAGCTGAAAAGAGAGTAAAATTCATTGAAGACATAGCAGGAAATCAGCCTAGTTTCCTTCTTCAACTAGGAGATGAACAAAATGTTCCAGCCTCACCAAGAAGACATGGAGATGCTTAGGATAAAATTCCTTTAATTAAATAGGTGTTTTCTCAAATTGCTGAAAAGAATCAAAATATGAAGGGTAGTATGGAGGCATAAGCTGCATTAGGGGAATTTTGAGGTCTAAAATGGGCCTCCTAAGGAAAATGTACAATCAAAATTCACTTTATGAGAACCAATCAAATTTTAGGGGATGACATCATCCCTAATGGTTGAGGTGGCATTGCTTGAGTTAAAGGTACTTACTTGTCACATTATCAATGGTGGATTTTAAAACTCATGGTTAGCCATGGTAGTGCTCTAAGTAATTTTAAAGTCAAAGTAAAGTACTCATAATAAATGTCATTTCAGACTTTTTGAATAAAAATGTATTATTGTCATTTCATATTTTCTGAAAGAAATAATGCATATCCCTATACATTTATTATATTAAATTATATTATATTATTTTTATATAGTATATTATTACATATTATTATATAGTTTAAATAATATAAATTTTAGTTAATAGCATATAATATAATTAAGAATTTATAAATTTAAATTTATAATTTATTTTAAGTTATTTAAGTACAAAGGACAAATGCATTAGTTGTTCAATGATAATGATTTTTTCTTGAAAAAATCATTATTATTTATAGTCACATCAATACAAGTTTTTATTAATTTTATTTTGGTACAACTTTTGAATTGAATTTAACTATGGTTACATGGATTGTGGTGCAAAAAGTTAATTGAAAATTCATAAATATTATTTTATTGGTTTAGCTATTATTTTATTATTTCCTTAGGAGTCCCATTTCAAACCTCAAAATTCCTCTAATCGGAATATCAAGTAACTCTGGACCAGACAAGATTGTTGATTACCATGGATCTAGAAAGAGATTAGTTTAAAATTGATCTCTCTTTCCCTTATGATATGACTACAGGGTCATCAAGTAATTTCAAAACTGTAAATTTAACCGTTGATGTGAGGAAGATTCCTTTGCTTGATAAGTTCAATTTACACATGCATATAGGTCAATTAATTGTGAATGATCTAACCAAGACAAATGCAATGGCTCCTAAGGCATAGAATATGCTAAGGAAGGTGATCAAGTAAGTGAAATTGGAGAAATCCAACTACAGGGCCCTAACAACCCAAAATGAGGAACTGAAGAGGATAATTGTGAAGATTGGAGTGGATCCAAATGAAAGGTTTGTTGTGTAGAATTTACTACAAAGTGCAGAGTCAAAGATTTTTGTGTTAAATAAAAGGTTGAAACTAACTACAGGAGAGAATTCAATGGCAGCAGAGGTGGCAGAATTGGAAAGTGAAAAGGAAAATATTCTTCAACAACTCTTGCAGAAAGAAGAGGAGATATCTAAGTTGAAATAAGTTGTATTAAATTGCAAAGCCAGACTGATTCCCATTTCTGTACTATCATTATGCCATCTGGAAATTATGATCCAACAACACAGTTATCTTAGTTAACCACTAAACTAAGAATGGCAGAGAATGACCTCAGAAAGGCATAGAGTGATCTGGAAACAATAACAAAAATAATGCAGGCCTAGGAAGGAGAAGTTAATAAGTACATGACAGATTTTCAAACAGCCAATGCTGAAATCAAGAGTCTAAAGGAGAAGTTGAAGGGAAATATAGCTTTGATACAGACTAAAGATATCATCTGGAATGAAATCATTGGAGAGATGAAAACAACTTGGGAATCCTTGACTATTGCATCAGAAGAGAAAAGCATTGTCAAATACTATGAGGAGAAAGTTATGGCATATAAGAAGAAGACCCTTAATAGAGCCATATGGGCAAAGAAGTTCATTAATTTCATTGATTAAAAAACTGATCAAGAGTTAGAGGAAAATGAAATTAAAGATAGGATCTTATATACTGTAGAGATTAATAAGTTGATTATTAAAAATTATTGTAGGAAGATAGCTAAAAATAAGTTGACAGAGATCAAAGAAGCAGTGAACTGATTTGATAATTTGTATGAAAAAGGAGTTAGAGCAGGATTTCCATCATGCTGGGGTATTAAAGGAAACCTTTTATCATGGCATTCCTATGAACCATTATTGGTATTAACAAAAATTAAGGTGGATAACACTCACGAGAAAACTCAGATTTTGAAGGGAGCAACGGTTATTAATTTTATTTAGAGGCATTTTCAATTATTGTGGTTGGTGAAGACTTTATTTGCAGAGCGACCAACATTCAGCAGAATCATTGCCTTTAGGCTAGAATACCACAAGTTGATCAACTCTCCCAAGACAAATATTGAAGTATGGAAGAAATGCAGAGCATGGATGGCTGATCCACCTAATGATCCCTCATCTTCTCAAAAGTGCACGTCAGCCAATCAGGAGAATGTAGCAGCAACGGAGAAAATTCAAGTTCAACAGATAGATTAAAGTTTTAGTTTTGTTTTTGCTAAGAGATTTCGATTGTAATGAGATACTTTGATGATATGTAATAGGTAGTTTAAGCAATTCCAAATAGTTTGAGAAGTTAAGAGTAGTTTCAGCAGTTACAAACTTCTTGACATTGTATTTAAAAGTGAAGAAAAGAAAGGAAAAGGTTATGAGTTTTCGACCTTTGGAATACTGTATATTTTGTACTCAATTTTCTGATGATTAATGAATGAAGATCAATATTCTTGCATCTGTTGTTGTTGATATGTTTTCCAGTTTCCATTCTGTCTTTTCCTTCTATGAATAAAATGAAGTAATGTAGTTGCGGGTCTCTTTTTACATATGTAAGTAGGAGTTAAACATCCTCAATGGGCGCTCCTTAATTTTAAATATTCCACTAACATGAAATTCTTCTGAAGTTTAAAGTGATAGATCCTTCTTATCAGCATATCAGTTTGAGCTTCCTTCATGATCTTCCTATCACTTCAATTAATATCAACAGATAATGGCATTCTGAAGCATTTATTATATCAGATTCTTGAGGGTTTAAATAATTAATTACTAAAGGTGATTAAGAAAAAACTATCTGATATCATATTTTCATGACATATATATATATATATATATATATATATATATATATATATATATATATATCTTTGTGTGTGTGTGTGTGTGTGTGTGTGTGAGTGTGTGTGTGTGTGTGTGTGTGTGTGTGTGAGTGTGTGTGTGTCTTGAGCACTGATTCCTTACCACAGCCAAGGGATTGTTTCTTGAGATACAACATTTCTTGGCGCCGTTTCCGGGGAGCGAAGATGCAAAGTTCATTCCCTGGGTTCTTGTTATATATCCTCTGGTTGTTCAAAGAGGGGGAAATATCAGGCTGTGTTTGTTATTCCATAATTCTGGCATATAAAAGATCTCATACGAGTTTAGATACCTCACAACAGAAAGTTACTATTTTATCAAATCCCGAAAAATTGGTTTCTAAAAAGGCTCAGAAACCAAAACCCCTTCCACACCTAATCCTACACTGCCTGCACCTAGCAAAATTTTGCATAACCCTTAATCTGAGGGTATTTTCAGGGAACTCACTTTCTTAGAACAAGAATCCTCTTCCCCACCTGTCCATTTTCAAGAACCAAGGTTAGAAGAACAATATTTTGAGTCTGTTTCATTTACCTTCACGCAAGCTCAACCAAATATATTTGTTGGTTCTTCTGTCGTCGTTAATCAGCCCCTTACCATATCAGTCATTTCACCCCCTTCATTCACATTCACAACTATTTCATTAGCCCCACCTACTCAAGGAGCAGTTAACCAAGGCATAAATATGGCGGCCCCATATTTCTTAATGAATAGGTATGCACTGTTAAATCTTCAATAACTATGAATTCCATGCCCCAAGAATACCTCAAGTTACTTCCTTGTTTTACCAATGAAGATGAAGTGACTGCAAAACAACACTTGCCATTGTTTTACACTTTTGCTAAGAATCTAAATGTAGAACATCTGGATGTAGTGATGAGACTTTTTGTACAGTCTTTGAATGGAGACGCAAAAAAATGGTTTAAAGGTTTTCCGAATGGCTCAATTAATAATTAGGATGAATTAGAAACACAATTCACCTGAATATGGGGTGAAAAAGAGATCATGGTTACTCATTGATGGAGTTTAATGCAATCAAGAAAAATTCAAATGAAAACATGACTGATTTTATTAAAAGATTCAATAAATTGTACAATAGTTGACCCATAGAAATGAAGCCTGCTCCTGCTGGAGCAAGGGTAGTTTTTGTTGGAGCCTTTGAGTCAAACTTCAGTTTCACTCTATGAGAAAGGAGATATCCTACTCTTGAAAAAATACAAACTGATGCTTTGGAAATTGAAGCAAACATGACAGCCACTGAGAAAACACAAGAAAAGCAGTCAGTTCAAGAGAAAGGCAAGGCCAAAGAAGAATCACCATAGGATCAGAGGATTGATGGCATGACAAAAGTTATCAAGAATTTGTCGAATAAGTTAGTAAATATGGAGTTAGAGAATAAAAACTCCCAAAGGCCTACACAACAAAACATAGGAGTTTTCAATCCTCATTTTAGAAAGCAACCCCTAAAAATTTTGCAGAGGGCTAGAACAGATCAAGACCAAGTTCAAGAACCACTATATATAGAAGCACCACATTCACAGCCTGTCGAAGATGATCAAAGGGAAGTAGAAGATCAGATATCCGATATGTACATGAAATAATATGAGGAAGAGGAACAATTTGAAGGATAATACATCGAAGCTAAGGTGTCCTTCGACCAAGAAGAGATGGATGAGTATTGTAGGCAATTTACATATTTTATGCAAGCAGAGCTGCATAAGAAATATGATTTAAGATAAAGAAAGAGATCAAGGATGCAGGATGATGAAGAAAAACAACAATATTCAGTCCCTTCTCCAATGGTGACTCCACAACCAAAGAACTTAATAAAACAATCCGATAAGGGGAAACAACCTATGAATCTAGCAAGTGGAACATAAATGCAATAGGCTGAGACTTCCCGAAACAAGTCTATTGATACTAGTAATTTGGAAAAGTTTTTTACTGTGCTTGAATAGATTTCTAATCCTAGCAGAAATCAAGAAGAACCTGAGAAAATTTTCAAACAAAATCAAGCTTTCATTCTATTGACGGAGCTAGAAAAGGTCAAAATCCAAGTACCTCTTCCTGAGCTAGCTAAGACACCAGGTTACAAGAATGAGATTGCAGAATTCATTTTTGGACACCTAATCCTCTATGGGTAGGTGTGGAAGCTGAATATTCATAAAGGAGTCCAAGTGACCTCGGAATGAAGAATCCAAGGGTCACACCCAATGTACTGTAAAAGTGTATCTATGGTTAATAGTAAAACATCACACGCTTATCTTTCTGTCTATGTGTGTTTATTTTCTCCTTATGTGTGGTTACCATGTCTGTGTTTAACATGGTATCAGATCCATGATGAGTGGCCTTCTTCTTCCTTATTGTGAAACATAGGGCTTCCCTCTTCGCTGCTGAATAATGTTGGTCCTTCCTGACAAACTGTCAGATTATTTTCTCCCCAATGCCTAATCTGATGCATAATACACAGTCCATAGGCTGCTCTTCCTCTGTGGATTTGTTGTTATGATTTAAGCGTCTTTTGTTGATACCTGCTCAAGATTTTTTGAGTTTTTGCAATAAAAACGTGTAACGCTCCATCCACACCTACATACCCACATTTCTTTCTATCAGCGAGTCTGCGCACCAAACCTAAGAAAAAAAAATCCTCACTATCGCTCTTGTTTTCATCTCTGCAAGTACTGAATAAGCATTATAGGTTTACCATATTATGTTGTTGTTTATCCCCAGATATTATTTTTTCTTTGCTGAAGAACATACCGAAATTCCTCCAGTAATCCATCTTTTCTAGACGTTGAAGTTGTTTCTTTGCCTAAATTCACTCAAAATTCGTATGCACTTTGCGCGGATGACTTGCAGGTAGGAACTGCCTTTCAAGGCTACCTGTGGTGATACGGGAGAAGCAATGCCATCATCGCCCATGTTTTCCCTCTATGTTTTTCCAAAGAAAAAGTGTATTTTACGTTTTGTAGTGTTCGAAGCAGATGGTTTGTAGCTCCAACCAGTGAAATGAAAACATGGAGTGCTTGTGCATGATGGGTGAATGCTATGTTCATGTATCTACAATATTTATTGACTCCCGGTGGGTCGTGATCTCGAGTTGAGCGTGTGCAGTATGTAGGTAAGTGGGGAGTCCACCAGGTGAGTTTTTGCCGCCTGGTAAAGGTGCCCGTATGAGGTGGTATTTCCAGAGATGAGCCCGACCTCTACAACGTCTAGCATGGCTATGAAGCAAGTGGATACAAACTGAGGGTGCGGGAGGAGGTGGAGACATCTGATTCCTCAGATGCATCAAAACTAAAGACCTCGTCGGACTCCTGCATCGAGCCTCCCACAGGCATCTCAAAATGACAAAACGAATGTCTTCATTTCCGATTCGATTCAGAGTTGCCTGTCTTCCATATCTTCTGTGACGCTTGAGGTCCACTTCATTTTGATGTGGACGATGGATCGTGATGTCCTCGAAAGTAGAAGGGTTTAGCTGCAAAAAGAGACTGGGGGGAAAACTATGCGAAGGGGAAGGAGGCAGGTTCAAGTTCAACTCTTCACCCACATCCGCCATTTTTGTCAAGAGTCACCGCAATAAATGAATGTTGGTAGCTTTTATCAATGCCAATGCCGAACCATTGCCTCGGAGTATTTAAAATCGGAATCCCGAGAGTTTTCTACTTTACAAATGGAACCTAGAAGGGAAGAAGCGAGGGGCGAGCCATCTCCTATGTGATTTTCACATGCACACTTCCTTCCTTCCATCGACACTGACTCTGCTTAATTCCCAGCCAATCTCAGTTCTTCGAGCCTGACTCTAGTTAATTCCCAAAAAATATCGCCTCTTCAAAACCTGCGCCTCCGCCCAAGAGTGAAGAAACCCTCTTCATGTTCAATCCTTCCCTATATATAATATATTGACCACTCCATTTTCAACCTTGCCCTAGAGAATTTACAGTGGGTTCAAAGTGCTTGGAATTTCTTCTTCTGCCTTGTTCTATGCACGTGGGTAGTTGAGAAAATTAGTTCTGGAGTTGTTGTGGAGGGATTCATTAGTATTTTTCCCCTTAAAGGGCTATTGCACAGTGGTTTTTGCTGCACATTTACAAAAATATTTTGCAGTGACATTGTATTTTACTGACATTGTGAGTGGGTGTTGCTTCTTAGTTCATAGTTGCAGTTAGTGTTTGAAGTGTAACTTTTAGTTTTTCAAAAAATGGCTAAAATTAACGATGCATTAGAGTTTTTTAATAACCTCATTCATTCCATTGTTCATGATATGGTAAAAATGAGGAAGAATGCTCTTTTTAATATTCAAACTTTCTTGCAAGATGTGCAAGACAAGATTGAGTTTTTGCAGTTGGAGTCTCAGCTTCAGCAAGATGAGATTCAGCAAAAGAATAATCATTCTGAACGTATTTTTGTTTAGAAAATTGAAATAGACTCCCACAATCAGCAAGTCAATAATGTTGCAATTGATTCACATTCAGCAGATGCAAATGTTCACACTTTGCTTCCCAAGCCCATCATTAGACCTTGGGAAGAGCTTGTCCATAACAAGCACAAAAAAGGTCTTGGATATGACAAGGATGTGTCCTTTCATATTCTGGACTACTCCAAGCCCATCAAATTTTAGAGTGCTGAATCTCTTCATGACAGTTCACCTTCAGCTGTTTCAGATCCTGCTCCTCTTCCACAGTAGAAACAACATATTGTGAAATTCCAACACTATAATCAAGTTGGCAATATGAAAGATCAATGTTTCGATCTTCACCCATGCATGCACTATGGTCGCCACACCCATTCTTCACACAGATGCTTCAAAAACAAGCCTCCTGCAAGAACAAAGATTCATCTTGGATGGATCACTTCTTGGCAATGGGCATCAATAGCCAAGAACATGTTTAAGTCACATGTCAGAAATTGTTCTATAATATTGAACAAACTTGCAATTGAGTTTTCACCATCATCTCACCTTGTACCTGACAGGGGGGGGGGGATGGTGGTCATCTACCAGCTTAAAATCCACTTCAAGTGAGCCTGAGCCGCAATCTCTCATTCCAGATTTAGGGTTGTAGCTAGAGACACAACAATTCAAGTGAGCTTGAGCCACAACTTGTGATTACAGATTCATAGTTGTAGATAGAGAAACATATGCCCATGAGCATTCCTTTGTTTGGTGGACAACCTTAAACCATCTATGTGAGGTTGATATTCTTCTTCTTCAAGGAATTCATAGCACTTCCTCTAGTAGAATACTTCAACTTCTTGCGAGCTTTGGTAGAGTTCTGGGAAATGCATTAAGAATTCCAGTGTTGGTGGTCATCCTTAAACCATCACAGGTTGTAGACCTCCCTTCTTCTAGGTTGAAGGTCTCCCTCTTCAAATATGAGAGACACTTCCTCTAGTAGAAGCCCTTAGCTTCTTGCCAGATTTGGAATATTTCTGGGAATTTCAATAACCGCTACATTCCAGTGTTGGTGGTCATCCTTAAAACACCTCTTTATGCCAACATTTCATAGAGTTGATTCAGCCTAAGTGCTACCATGCATACTTTGCAGATTTATATTACAACTCTCTTCTCAGACTCACACATACCCCTTCGGATTAAGGGGGGAATGTTGGACACCTAATCCTCTATGGGTAGGTGTGGAAGCCGAACAGTCATAAAGGAGTCCAAGTGACCTTGGAATGCAGAATCCAAGGGTCACACCTAATGTACTATAAAAGCACATCTATGGTTAATATTAAAACATCACACGCTTATCTTTCTGTCTATGTGTGTTTAGTTTCTCCTTATGTGTGGTTACCATGCATGTGTCTAACACTCATTAATCTTTCTCAATATGATGACATTGGTGATACTGTGAATTTGAAAGAACAAAAGCCAGTGGTCACTTTTGTTCCACATGTGGAGGAGGTAGATTCTTATGTTCCCCCATTTTATATATCACTGCTTCTTCATTATTTCATTCTTCATAATTGTATGTTAGACTCAGGTGCTTCACATAATCTCATGCCTTTATCTGTAATGAAAGAATTGAATTTAAAAATTACTACACCCTATAGAGACCTATATTCATTTGATTCAAAAAGGGTGAAGTGTGTTGGGTTTATCAAAGACATGGTGGTATCCTTGGCCCAAATTCTAGCCAAAAGTATCATGATGGATGTAGTGGTCACACATATTCTAGCTAGGTTTGGTATGCTTTGTCTAGATCTTGGGGAGCGAAGCTTGGAGGAGTATTAAAAATGGACTTCCCATGTGCTATTATTCCTGTTTTTAATGGGGAAGAAAGAAGGTTATATCGAGAAACAAGATTTGTTAAAACTACCACAAAGAAAGATGCAGGAAATTCCCCCATTTATGGTCAAGAAAAAAAAGATCTTTCTTGTTTTATGCTACATGAAGATGCAGAGTTTTCTAAAGACTCAGCGAAGAAGCTCTCTTCAGCAATTGTACATAACGAGTTGTGTTCAAAAAATAATTGGAAGCATTACTTTGATGGTGCCTATTCAAAAGATGGCATAAGAGCTAGATTTTTATTGATATCTCTAGAAGATAATATTTTGCCTTTTTATTTTAAGCTTGAATTTGAATCAACGAATAATGTAGCTGAGTATGAGGCATCAATTTTAAGTCTTCAAACTAATAAACAAATTCAATCCAGTGTATTTCCATTTTTTGGTGATTCTGAGTTGATTATAAGGCAGATTAAAAACCTTTGTAAAACCAAGCATCCAAGGCTAAGATCATATAGAAACGAAGTGTGGGACTTGATTGAGAATTATTTTGAAGCTTTGAATCTTCAATTCATTCCAAGAGAAGAAAATAGAATGGCAGATTCGTTGGCAGTTACAGCTAGTACTTTCAAGCCACCTATGAATCTGAAACTAAGGTATGAAATTGAAATGAGGCATGGACCTTCTATTCCCAAAAATGTCAAGAACTGGTAGGCATTTGAAGATGATGAGCAGATAAATCATTTTTTGACAATGACTGAAAACTTTGAAGATATTGAAATAGACCAAGAAAGTGAACATATTGATCAAAATGAAGAGCTGCAAAATCTTAAGCAATCAATAGGTGATCAGAAAATAATCCAGTTGAAAGATAACATATTTCCCAGAGGATTAGTTCCTCTTGAAAGACTATTTGATTCAAATGATGTAGCAATGGATCCAAATAAGGTACCTAAAGAGGGTAATAGGGAAGATTTTAATCTGGGAACCCAACAGGAGCCCCAGGTTGTCAAGTTATTCAAGGGTGTCCCTAAGAATAATAAAGAAAGGTACACTGACCTCTTTAAAAAATATATGGATGTGTTTGCATGGTATTATGAGGATTTTAAGACGTATGACATAGAAATAATTCAACACAAGATACGTTTGAAGGATGGGATCAAGCCTCACAGACAAAAACTTATACATATCAATCCATTTCTCCTTGCTCCAATTCAAAAAGAAGTGAAAAATTTGTTGCAAGAAAAAATTATAGTCCCACTCATATATTCAGACTGGGTTTCTAGCCTAGTTCCTATGAGGAAAAAGAATGGAGAAATAAGGTTATTTGTTGACTTCAAGAATTTAAATAGGGCATCACTTAAAGATAATTATCATTTGCCTAATATGGACTATATTACAGAAAGTGACAGGAGCATATAGATTGTCTATGGTTGATGGTTTCTTCAGATACAATTAGGTAGCAGTTGAAAAAGAAGATCAGAAGAAAACAACTTTTACCACGCCTTGGGGAACTTTTATGTATGCAAGAATGCCATTTGGCCTTATGAACATAGATGCCACTTTTCAAAGGGAAATGGGCATAGAATTTGTGGGTGATAAGTTTGTAGTTATATATTTGGATGAGGTGACAATTTTTTTAGGTTCGGATGATGAACACTTGGAGCATTTACAGAAGGCTTTCCAGAAATGAAAAAAATTTGGGCTGTCATTGAATCCCAAAAAATATTTATTTTCTTTGGAGGAAGGAAAGTTGTTAGGAAATATAGTTTTGAATCATGGAGTAAAAATTGACCCAGCGAGAGTAGAAGCTATTTAGACAATTCCCTTGCCCAGGAGTAAAAAGGATATCCATAGGTTTCAGGGAAAAATAATTTTTCTGAGGAGATTTGTCCCGAACTATGCTAAAATTGTCAAAAACATAACAGATATGCTAAAGAAGAATGAAAAAGTAAAATGGGATAAGGACGGTAGAGAAAACTTTGCTAGGATTAAAGAATCTCTTCAAGAAGATCCAGTTCTGATTAGTCTAGATTATCAAAATGCTTTTCAATTATTTTCATTTGCATCACCTACTACCATTGTTGTTGTGCTACTGTAGAATAATGAAGATGGTAAAGAGCAACCTGTAATATTCCCAAATTTTCATATCATATTTGGAATGTTAGAGTCCTTGATTTTCTTAATGAATTAAGTAAATAAAAGGGTGGAGGGACCCACAATACTCAATAAGAATAAATATCCACTTTGTGTGTGTGAATGTGGATTAATTTAGACTAGATCTGCAAAAAAAGGTAGTTGAGCAACTACTAATGTGAAAGAGATTGGAGATCATGTCTCATTTAATGAGAGAGATCATGGATGGTTGATTCAGTGAACTAAGATTTTGAAAATTTCAAACAAAGGGTCATTGAGCATTAATGATCAAGTGGTGGAGGATCATGTGCCAATGAAGCACACATGATGGAGGAGGTGTACATTGCACCTAGACTGTTTGGTTGATTTGGTCAAACAACGCAGTCCCACTTGGAGGATCTTGTCCACATGAGACTGCGTAGTTGAGATTAGGGCCAAGGCTTGGGATGGCTCAATCATTATAAAAGAGATGAAGGCAAAGGTGAGAGGCATCTTGGATTATTGGATGTATGATATTTTAGATCTAGAATTGTCAAGTGACATTCCACTGCATTCTTGGGTTGTTTACCAGAGATTGCAGGTATTGTTTAGCACAAGGTGTTCCCAGGTGAGAATCCCTCCTCTTTATTTGAGTGATCTCTAAGGAAGAGGTTTGTACTTCATTATACATCAGGCTTTAAGTGCCACTTCCTTTTTCTACTTTCTGCAAAACATTCATATTCAGAAAACTACAGTTTTCTGAAGATCAGTTTGGAAGGAGGAAGTTGTCTTCAGTACTTCAGCTGGAGAACAAGGTGAGGGATTAATCCCATCACATGGCCTTATAGATCATCACTCCCAGAGCCACATTGTAGATCTGGCATCAGGCCAAATGTTATTGACCTCCTAGCGGTAGTATTCTCTCCAAGAATAATGTTGTCCATATTGCAGATCTGATAAGAGGAAGGAAGTTGCTAGTACTTCAGCTAGAAATCCTGTGGAGGATGATTCCTTCACATTACCATCAGTCACACCATTAGCCTGGAGATTATTACATCATTTTTCAGTAGGCAGAAGGCCTCTCTCTCCCTCACAACACAGTTTTTGGAGGAAATTGTGTTGCAGTAGCTGCAATCATATTTTGGAGGATTGGGAAGCTATATCTAGAGCTTCTAGCTCATAGATCTGAGGAAGGGATCAACCCTTCAAGCATAGATCTGATATAAGAACACATTTCAGCCATCTATTCTTCAGATCTAGCTTCAGATATGTATTTCCCAGGAGATCAAGGATCAAACCCTAGGGAGGTGATTTTTCCAAAGTTGCATATCTGGAAAATCCTTTCTAGGTTATCTTGGGAATCCATCACATTGGCCGGGTCTTGAATCTTGGCATCATCAGAGCTCTAGTTTTGAGTAGATCTGCATTTCTCTTTTTAGCCTGCAACTCCATGTTTATGTCTTACTAAAGAGACATCGTAGTATTTGTTGCAGAGCCTCAATAGTTACGTTGTACCTACTTCACATATGTTTTCAGGGTGATCCTAGCTCTTCTCTTTGGCTAGATCTACCTATATATTGTACTTGTGTAACTGATTCTTCTCCAATATAATAAAATGGCTCAGCTTTTTCTGCATATTCTGATTTGTACTTAGATTTATTGTTTATATTGCTATAAGTTCTTATATTGTGTGAATTATTGATGTATTCTCCCTTTTGGGGATACTACAGTGGTATCAAAGCATGATCTTTGGCTCAGCTTGTGGACACTTCATCTTTTTACATTGAAAGAAGAACAGATAGATGAGATCTATCATGGAGGATGAAAAATTTGTAACTCATTTCTTTAGATCCATGCAAGATCTCTCCAAAGAGGTCTATCAAATGAAGGAGGAAGAACAGAAATAAGATCCAAGAAGTAGATCTGATGAGGAAAGCACTTCCTATCAGCAACAAAGAAGACCAGAGAATCCTAGATCTCCTCATAGATCCACTATGCCCACTTTATTTGAAGAAGGTGAGAGGTATAGAAGTGAATAAAGGAATGAACCTGAGACTCATGAGACTCTAAGATTATATCTTGAAAAGTACAAAGCACAGTCTAGAGCTTTCAAGGAGAAGCTAACTCTCCAACAATTCTTCCAGATTAGAGAAGAAAAAGGCATAATAGATTATATTTGCCTACATTTGATGGATCTTCCTCAACCAATGTCAAGGCTTGGAGGAGGGAGTCATATTCATTTTTCAATCCACATCCTATGGTTGAAGAAGAGGTTGTTCAAATTGCAGCACTTCATCCCTTAGATGAAGCAGAAGATTGGTGGTTTGGGCACCTAGAGCATGCAAAGGTGACCAAGTATTCAGATTTCTTTCACAAGTTGAGGAATAAGTTTGATGTAGGGAATGTCAATCATGTCAAGAGGTCACTACTTTCACCACCTACTGCAGAAGCACTTGTATCTAGAGAAGAGGCACTTGCAT
The DNA here is from genome assembly GCA_034641835.2 of Pinus albicaulis. NCBI lineage: Eukaryota > Viridiplantae > Streptophyta > Pinopsida > Pinales > Pinaceae > Pinus > Pinus albicaulis. The sequence goes on from CM076579.1 coordinate 352,312,606, forward strand.
ATTTGCAAGATGTTCTTGAGCTCTTGACATATGGAGTCCCATGCATAGATCAGGAGATGCATGAGGAGGATAAGGAAGATACCAGTGCTGGTACACTTGAAGAAAGGAGTTCATCCCTCTTACCAACAGTTGGAGACACTATTTTCCTGGTTGGAGGAAATCTTGTGTTCTTTCAAGAGGTTCCCACACATCAGTTGATCCAAGGTATGCATAGAATGTCAGCACATATTGTTTCAATATAAATGCATGACCAAGGATTAGAACAAAATGATGATTTGAAGCAAAAACATATCACAGCACAGAGGACCCTTGATCTAATCAAGGAGGAGAATGAAAAATATCCCTATTCATCATTGTTGAGCTGCATTCAACCCCTTGAATTGAGATGTAGAGTTTCAGAAAATGGGATTATCATTATCCTATGTACAATGGCTGATTATGAGATCAATATTGTGCCTCACTTGGAGACAAAATTTGTATTACCCTGCAGATCTACAACGCTGTCACTTAGTAGTTGTGACAAAGAAAGGGCTTAACCATTCTTGGATCATTCTGGAGGTAGCTTAATTCATGAAGCAATGGAAGCAAAGATGTTAAATGGTAGAAATCTTGAAATGAGAAACATTTTCTCCCTTCTAGATGACCCTTTCTCAATGAGCCTCTCATTGCTCAAAGAGAAACTTCTACTTGCATTAAATCCAAAACTTCTTTCGTTTTGGAGGGCCTTTGATGGAGAGAGAATCTCATTAAGAGATCTCATTAGAGATTCATTTCAACATTTCATGAAATGAAAAAGTGCTCAACAGTTTGGGAAGGATGACATTCTACAAAGGGAGGATGCCGTGATTATGCAGTACCTCATTCATCATCCCCATGGGAGTGAATGGGTAAGGGTCATAAGAAAGGGGTTGCAAATCCACTTGCATATTTGTATGGGCCAGCATGCTTGGTTACGTTTGTTGCCATTGGGATATTTCTGTCACTGTCCAAAGGCACCTATTTTTCTGATCCATGCCTTGAAAAACATGTATGAAATGAAGAAGGAGGCACGACTGCATTGGCTACTCTTGGGTGAGTATGGATACCACCCAATAGCTCATCATTTTCTAAATCATTCCTTGTCTTTCAATGATAAATTTCATCAAGGGGAGGCATGTTCATTTTGGTTTCACTTGAGAGAGTTTGGCCAACACATAACAACTCCTATGTCTATGTGTTTTGTATTGAGTAAAATTTGGCATAATGATCTCATGATGTGCATTAATGATATTTCTTTGTATTGGACTGATGTGACATCTCCTATGTCCATTAGTATTATTTTGCTCCATGATGCACATGTGGAGGAGAAAAAGCAACAAGATCTCTTGTTGCTTTGGTTGCTTTTGGGGGAGTTTGGCTTGTCCATCTTACATAGAGGAGATGGAGGATGGCACTAAAGGGCCTTACTCCGATGGTTATTGTTAGGAGAATATGGTTTGAAATATTTGTCTACCCATATTACTTCTTCCCTTCTTCTTTTTCATAACCTTGGAATGATGAAGTTTGGATCCAACAAGGCCAACAGGGCTAAGCATGAGAGCACCTCAATGCTCAATCTAATTCATGAAACATGGGATGAAGATATGTATTGTGTAATGGATATTTTCCTCTGTGAAGAGAACCACCTTATTGTATGCACCTAATGTATTGATGATGATGTTGGAATTCATATGGTTGTCACTTGGTACTTCATGATGGAAGGAGGACATCTAACCAAATAGTTGGAGGTCATTCTTTATGTTTTTAAAAGACAACTTTGGAACCAAACATGCATAACCTATTGCAGAAAATGGAGTAAGCCTTCCTTACGTGGATGCCATTTGGAGGGGAATAGATGGCTTTGCATCTAATTTTGGAGTTGCTTGAGGACAAGCAACATTTTTCCCGGGGGGGGACTGTAATATTCACAAATTTTCATATCATATTTGGAATATTAGAGTCCTTGATTTTCTTAATGAATTAAGTAAATAAAAGGGAGGGACCCACAATCCTCAATAATAATAAATATCCACTTTGTGTGTGAATGTGGATTAATTTAGACTAGATATGAAAAAAGAGGTAGTTGAGCAACTACTAATGTGAATGAGATTGGAGATAATATCTCATTTAATGAGAGAGATCATGGAGGGTTGATTAAGTGAACTAAGATCTTGAAGATGTCAAAAAAAGGGTCATTGAGAATTAATGATCAAGTGGTGGAGGATCATGTGCAAATGAAGCACACATGATGGAGGAGGTGTACATTGCACCTAGACTATTTGGTTGATTTGGTCAAACAACGCAGTCCCACTTGGAGGATCTTGTCCACATGAGACTACGCAGTTGAGATTAGGGCCAAGGCTTGGGATGGCTCAATCATTATAAAAGAGATGAAGGCAAAGGTGAGAGGCATCTTGTATTATTGTATGTATGATATTTTAGATCTGGAATTGTCAAGTGACATTCCACTGCATTCTTGGGCTGTTTAGCAGAGATTGCAGGTGTTTTTTAGCACAGGGTGTTCCCGGGTGGGAATCCCTCCTCTTTCTTTCAGTGATATCTAAGGATGAGGTTTTTAATTCATTATAGATCAGGCTTTAAGTGCCACTTCCTTTTCCTACTTTATGCAGAACATTCATATTCAGAAAACTGCAGTTTTCTGAAGATCAGTTTGGAAGGTGGAAGTTGTCTTTAGTAGTTCAGCTGGAGAAAAAGGTGAGGGATTATTCCCATCACTTGGGCTTATATATCAGCACTCCTAGAGCCACATTGTAGATCTGGCATCAGGCCAAATTTTATTGACCTCCTAGCAGCAGTATTCTCTGCAAGAATAACGTTGTCGATATTGTAGATTTGAAGGGAGGAAGGAAGTTGCTAGTAATTCAACTAGAAATCATGTGGAGGATCATTCCTTCACATTGAAATTAGTCACACCATTATTTTGGAGCTTATTGCATCATTTTTCAATAGGAATAAGGCCTCTCTCTCCCTCACGGCGCAGGTTTTGGAGGCAGTTGCATTGTAGCAGCTGCAATCATGTTTTGGAGGATTGAGAAGCTAGATCTAGAGCTTCTACCTCATAGATCTGAGGAAGGGATCAGCCCTTCAAGCATAGATTTGATCTGAGCACACATTTCAACCATATATTCTTCATATCTAGCTTTAGATCTGTATTTCCCAGTAGATCAAGGATCAAACCCTGGGGAGGTGATTTTTCCAATGTTGCGGATTTGGAAAATCCTTTCTGGGTTATCTTGGGAATCCATCACATTGGTTGGGTCTTGAATATTGGCATCATCAGAGCTCTAGTTTTGGGTAGATCTGCATTTCTCTTTTCAGCCTGCAACTCCATGTTTATGTCTTACTGAAGAGACAGCGCAATATCTGCTGCAGAGCCTCAACAGTTACATTGTACCTTCTTCACATATGTTTTCAGGGTGATCCTAGCTCTTCTCTTTGGCTAGATCTACTTATATCTTTTACTTGTGTAACTGATTCTTCTCCAATATAATAAAATGGTTCATCTCTTTCTACATATTTTGATTTGTACTTAGATTTATTTTTTATATTGATGTAAGTTCTTATATTGTGTGAAGCATTGTTGCATTCTCCCTTTTGCGGATACTACACAACCTGTGGCATTTTTTAGTAAAGTTCTCAGGGATGTTGAACTTAAGTATAAAATTTTGGAAAAACAAGTTTATGTTTTAGTCAAAGCATTAAAAGCCTTTGGGACTTATGTGATGCAGTCTCAGATAGTTTCTTATGTCCCTAACTCTGTTGTGAAAGATGTGTTAGTTCAAAATGATGTTGAAGGTAAAAAAGGAAAGTGGATAGCTAAAATCCAAGAGAATGACTTAGATATCAAGCCCGCTAAATTGGTCAAAGGTTAGGGTTTGGAAAAACTACTGACATAGTCAAATTTTCAAGTTTGGGGATTAATTTGTTGGCATTCTTGAATGAAGTTGTTGATGAAAGGAGTCAGACCAGTACAAAGACAAAAATTATATACAATTTTTTGTGTTTTGATTGGTATAAGGATATTGTTCATTACTTATGTTTTCTCTCTTGCCCAACCTCACTAAAAAAAACAAAATAAAGATCCCTTAAGCTCAAATCCCAGCCATATGTCATAATTGATGCTAAATTATATTGGAAGGATCCTATTGGAATCTTGTTGTTATGTTTAATGGAAGGTGAATCGATTGAATTTGTAAAAGAATGTCATGAGAGTTTATGTGGAGGCCATTACAGTTGGAAGGTCATTGCTCATAAAATTCTCAAATCAAGTTTTTACTGGCCCTCATTTTTTGTTGATGTATACACGCTGGTTAGAAGCTACTAGAAATGTCAGTTATTTGAAAAAAATAAAAGGTTAGCCCCTCTACCTCTTGTACCAGTGTTCATTGAAGAGCCCTTTAGGCAATGGGGATTAGATTTTATTGGGGAGAATAATCCACCATCAAGTGGACAGTTCAAGTGGATTCTGACTGCCACAAACTATTTCACAAAGTGGGTGGAGGAAATACCTACCAGAAAGGCTAATGACCAGGTAGTAGTGAAGTTTTTGGAAGAAAACATCTTCAACAGGTTTGGGTGTCCAGTCAATATTGTAACCGACAATGCCCAAGTATTCAATTCAGTTCGATTCATTAATTTTTGCCAAACATATAATGTTATTTTATCTCACTCCATAGAATATCATCCTCAAGGGAATGTGCTAGCTGAATATTCTAACAAGACATTGGTCAAGATTTTGAAGAAGATGATTAGATAAAATCAGAAAAACTGGGATTCAAAATTTACATTCACTCTTTGGGCAGTACGAGTAACTACTAGAAGATATACATGTAAGTCACCTTATGAACTGGTTTATGGAACTCGAGCTTTATTTCCTACTCAGTTGGCTAGACCAGTTATTTGCTTCCTTCAAGAATCACAAGAATAACCTAATGCACTAGTGAGAAGGTTGAACAAAGTTATAGAATCGAGTGAGAGCAGGAACAAAGTCATAGAAAATTTGATCACTTATCAAGAAAAGATGAAGTCTATTTTTGATAGAAAAGAAAAGGAGATTCTTTTTCAAACTAGATATTTGGTGTTAATATGGGACACCAGAAGAGAAGAAAAGGGAAAACATGGTAAGTTTGACCCACTCTGGTATGGCCCACACAAGATTGTTGAGGTAAGATCAAATAACACATTCATTCTAGAGAATCTTGATGGAGAGACAATATAGTTGTCTGTGAATGGGCAGTATCGCAAACATTACTTCCAGCATTAAGATTTTATGGTTCACCATTGTACATATTTGGATTTCTCATTGTTCACATTTCATCAAACAACATTTGACTCCATGCCTGAATTGAAGGCACTAATCTGCAGTTCTTAGTGTCTCATGGAAAAAAACACTATCCCCAAGTGGAGCCAGATGTTGTGGCTCATTTGCAATATATTTATTTTAATTTTTCGAAAATAAAAAAAAGGGAAAAATATAAAAATATGTGTTAAAGTAGAGCTTCCCCATACTTTAACCAAAGTTTCAATGTTTTGGTAAAGACTAAAGTTAATTATTTTGAAGGATCTGCAGAGGTGGGACCTATTTTCTCGGTTAATGCTCGAGAAAATAAGTAAGCGAGATCCAAGAGTTATCTTGTCAGAGGTTAAATATAGCAACCCATGGGAACAATCAACGCACAGGTTAATGGGGAATGTGCCTTCACAGTTGACCCCACTAACCGACAGGCCAATCTTGATCGACAGTCTGTATTCACTGCGGGGGCAAGGCCCCAATGAGTGCTCTGTACCCCAAAGGCCTCCCACAGCGACGTAACCTGATTTTTAGATGAAAGCTTTCAGCCACATCATAGTATCATTTAAGGGTCTTCTGTGAGTCAAAACAACATTTAATGTTAAGACCCTGTGCCATCTATTTAAGCCTGCTTCTCTTTTCAAAATATTAACTGTTATTGCTTTGTATTTGTCAACCCTGTTGCATTAGTATTTTCTATCGTTGTTCGCCACCCCGAGCTATCTCATGGCAAAACATTCATCTCTTTCTGATTCTTCCAGTCATATTCCTATCATGGACACCGAGATGGATATCAAAGATACCAATTTCTCCCTAGACCATCTCTCCTTCTATCAGCAGGACTGTTTAAATGATAAAGCATGTCCTGTTTTCTCTGCCATGGCCAAGTTAGGCATACTGTCTGCATGTATCCCTAGGACTCATATTTTTCCCGAGTTTGTGCACTGGTTGGTATCTGTCATGTATCATGGTAAATGCTTCATAATAAATTTCCTAGGAGATAATTTTCTACAAGTCTCGGCCCAATTAGTCCGTCAAGCTTTATGTTTCCGAGAGTCTGAATCCTATGTTCAATTCACTGATGAATCATTGGTATCATATTATGATAATCTTGTAGGACAAGAATTCACTCAGCTCAAATTCTTCCTAAAGCCAGACACGAAGCAATTTGCACCAGATAGTAAATATTTCTCCCTAGAATTTTTTGATGCAGAAGTTCGGCCAGTGCTGTGGTGTATATTGAAGATACTAGGAAAGGAGGATGACAACCTAGTTGATAAATCAGTACTGGGACTATTTTATTTGATGATGAAGCTAGGAGTAGTGCTAGACATTCCCTCTTACTAGAAGGAGGTCGCCAATACTCAACTCATGAGTTTATCATTGACTAGGTAATTCAGGTTCCCTTCTCTTCTCACCTATCTCTTTTTATATCAAAATGTGGATTAATTCTTGCATTTTGGGTTGAATATCATGGATGTAAGTAAAAAGAGGCAGTCAGAAGTGTTTTGGACTGATTTAGTAAGAGAGGAACAAAATGAGGAGGGGGTTTTTTATTTTGCAAATCATTTTATGTCCACCGCTTATAATATTTTGAATGGGGGTTTCCCCCCATGTTTCTTGCCAAAGGCTCAAGAATTTCTTCAGTTGGGTGCTAATTTTAAATTTGGAGACTGGTCTGTATATGAATATTACTCAAAGATCAGAATTTATGGAGCTGGGATAGAACCATATAGACTTCCCACATTTGTTCCTATGATATTATTCACCTTAGAATTAATTAGGAAGAGTTTGAATGTAGACCAAATACATTTTGTCCCAATGAAAAAGGGTCACATGTTTAAATTCCCTATGTCTGTGGGTCCATTTATAGTCAACATGATGTAGGCATTTGATGAGGTTAACAAGATATTAGATGGTATGCACTTGTTATTAGGAGATAAATGGGCTTATGATCCTCATAAAGTAATTTCAAACAAGAGAGTTGAAAATGGCTACTCAACATTTGTTCATGATAGTAGACCTGACATAGAGAAATTAGCCAATAAAATTTTTTCAGGTTCTGCTAGTTCTATCATACATACTCCTATCATATCTGAAAATTCAAGCAAGAGGAGTAAAGAGGTAGTTGTAGATTCTGAAGATGAAGAGCAAAGAGTTGAAAAGAGAGAAAAATTCATTGAAGACATAGCAGGTGCTCAACCTAGTTTCCTTCTTCAACTAGGAGATGAATAGAATGTTCCAGCCTCACCAAGAAGACATGGAGATGATCAAGATCAAATGTCTTTGATTAAACAGGTGTTTTCTCAAATTGCTGAAAAAAATCAAAAGATGAAGGCTAGTATGCAGGCACAAGCTAAATATCAAGTAACTTTGGACCAGAAAATATTGTTGACTGCCATGGATCTAGAAAGAGATCAGTTTAAAATTTCTCTCTCTCAACCTTCTGATATGACTATAGGGTCATCAAGTAATTTCAAAACCATAAATTTAACTGTTGATGTGAGGAAGATTCCTTTTCTTGATAAGGTTAATTTACACATGTAGACAGGTCAATTAATAATGAATTATCTAACCAAGACAAATGCAATGGCTCTTAAGGAAGAGAATATGTTAGGGAAGGTGATCAAGAAAATGAAATTGGAGAAAGCCAACTCCAGGGCCCTAACAACCCAAAATGAGGAACTGAAGAGGATAATTTTGAAGATTGGAGTGGATCCAAATGACAAGTCTGTTGTGCAGAAATTACTACAAAGTGCAGAGTTAGAGATTTATTTGTTAAAGAAAAAGTTTAAACTGCCTATAGGAGAGCATTCAATGGAAGCAGAGGTGGAAGAAGTGGAAAGTGAAAAGGAAAATATTATTCAACATCTCTTGCAGAAAGAAGAGGAGATCTCTAAGTTGAAATAAGTTGTACTTAAATTGCAAAGCCAGATTGATTCCCATTCTTGTACTATCATTATGCCATCTGGAAATGATGATCCAAAAACACAGTTATATCAATTAACCACTGAACTGAAAATGGAAAAGAATGACCTCAAAAAGGCACAAAGTGATCTGGAAAGAGTAACAAAAATAATGGAAGCCCAGGAAGGAGAAGTTAATAAGTATAGGACAGATTGTCAAACAACCAATGCTGAAATCAAGAGTCTAAAGGAGAAGTTGAAGGGAAATATAACTTTGATACAGGCTAAATATATCATCTGGAATGAAATCATTGGAGAGATGAAAGAAGCTTGGGAATCCTTGACTATTGTATCAGAAGAGAAGAGCATTGTCAGAGACTTTGAGGAGCAAGTTATGGAAGATAAGTAGAAGACCCTTAACAGAGCCATATGGGCAAAGAAGTTCATTAATTTCATTGATTCAAAAAATAATCAAGAGTTAGAGGAAAATGAAATTAAATATAGGATCATGTATACTGTAGAGATTAATAAGTTGATTATTAAAAATGCTTGTAGGAAGACAACTGAAAAGAAGTTGATAGAGATAAAATAAGCAGTGAATAGATTTGATAATTTGTATGAAAAAAGAGCCAGAGGAGGATTTCCATCATGTTGGGGTCTTAAAGGAAACCTTTTCTCATGGGATTCCTATGAACCATTATTGGTATTAACAGAAATTAAGGTGGATAACACTCACGAGAAAACTCATATTCTGAAGGGAGCAACGGTTATTAATTTTCTTTAGAGGCATTTTCAATTATTGTGGTTGGTGAAGACTTTATTTACAGAGTGACCAACATTCAGAAAAATCACTGCCTTTAGGCTGGAATACCACAAGCTGATCAACTCTCCCAAGACAAATACTGAAGTATGGAAGAAATGCAAAGCATGGATGGCTGATCTACCTAATGATCCCTCATCTTCTCAAAAGGGCACGTCAGCCAATCAAGAGAATGTAGCAGTGACAGAGCAAATTCAAGTTCAACAGATAGATTAAAGTTTTAGTTTTTTTTTTTCCTAAGATTTTTCGATTGTAATGAGATACTTTGACTATATGTAATAGGTATTTTAAGCAGTTCCAAGTAGTTTGAGTAGTTAAGAGTAGTTTCAGCAGTTACAAATTGCTTGACATTGTATTTAAACACGAAGAAAATAAAGGAAAAGGTTCTGAGTTTTGGACCTTTGGACTACTATAAATTTTGTACTCAATTTTTTGATGATTAATGAATGAAGATCAAGATTCTTGCATCTGTTTTTGTTGATATGTTTTCCAATTACCATTCTGTCTTTTCCTTCTATGAATAAAATGAAGTAATGTAACTATGGGTCTCTTTTTACATATGTAAGTAAGAGTTAAACATCCTTAATGGGCGCTCCTTCATTTTAACTATTCCACCCACATGAAATTCTTTTGAAGTTTAAAGTGATAGATCCTGCTTATCAGCATATCAGTTTGAGCGTCCTTCATGTTATTCCTATCACTTCAATTAATATCAACAGATAATGGCACTGTAAAGCATTTATTATATCAGATTCTTGAGGGTTTAAATAATTATTTTCTGAAGGTGATTAAGCAAAGACTATCTAATATCATATTTTCGTGACATATCTATATCTATATATATATATATATATGTCTTGAGCACTGAGTGATTACCACAGCCAAGGGATTGTTTCTTGAGATACAACATGTCCATTAAGGCTCAATGCATTCCTGGCGCCCCACCTTGGCCTGTGTTGCCTCTCCTTGAGCCACTCACGTGTTTCCTTCCTACAACCACTCACATGTTGCCCTCTTCATGACCCCTCCATGCTGCCACCTAAGGACAACTCAACCCCACCACTAGAGCCACAATTTTTCCTTAGTAACTTTAGGAAGTGTATTTATTTTGGCCAAATGATATTTGTGGGTCCCCTACCCACTTTATTTCTATCCAACATTAGGAAAGACAAAAATTAATCAAAATTAATTTCCAATTAGCTCAACTGCTATTTTTTAATATTACAATCCTACTCAAAGAAAAACCATCACGACAAACATGAAAACCATACTCCTTATTGGAGCTTTATAACTTAGCTCATTATGATATTTACATTAGAAACCATACATAAATATGTACAAATACCAAAACTCATTTTCCTTCATCGGAAAAAAATGAAGGATACATATCCCGCATCTGATCAACCATATCCCAAGTAGCTTGATAGGGACCAAAGTGTTAGTTTTTGTAACATAATATGTGTTCTAGACACGAAATTTCATGGAGAGACTAGAATACATGAGTTCTCCAAAACCTAGAAATCGTTTCTATAAATTCCACATAGAAGTGACTCAATTAGATTGTTAACCAATTTTTAAATATTTCCTAAGTCTAAACTTAGGGAATATGGTTAATCAATCAATATTAATTGATATAAGATGAAAACCATATAGAAACTCACATGGATCGACAGGGAATTAATATCGACAATCGATTATGTTTTAATCTTGGTTTTTGGTGCTCCAACAAAATATTATAAGAATAATTCGATGGGTAGATGGAGAACATGTTGGGTATTTGTTACATTCTTTCCATGATTAGTCGCACGTGTGGGGGGTTCACAGGGGGGGCGATAGCCCCCCCCCGTACGTTCCACCGGGCACAACAATGGGGTCATGGGGCAGTGGCAGTTGGACCCTATTTTTCGGTGGGTAGACGTGCCCATGGTTTTGTGCATGGGTTTGCACATGGTTTTTGGGTATGATGGTTTTCAGACCCTAGTATTTTGTAGATCCGGTCAAGGGAACTATGGTTATGTTCTGATCTAGGGTTAATGGATTGGGGTTTATGCATGCTTCAGCATGTATATATATATGTGTTGTAACACTAAAAGGAATATAATGAAAAATCAAGCTGGTAGTCCAGATTTGGGATTCAGGGGAAAATCATTGTGTATATCTGTTTCATGTTTTATTCTCTCGCTATTTTTTTTTTTAAGATTCATTTGCAAATAATTTCGGTAGAGGGTTAAAAACTACAGAACACATCAATGCAGTTACTCAGTTTCCCAGGGAGTTCGATTTTCTTAGTGGTTGTGATTTATAAGATAATATAGAGCCATAGGGTTAGTAGAAGGTGAGAGAGGAGAGAAATAGAATTCCAGAAGGAATATTTTCAGCTTCTAGAAGAGGTAGAGTGAGGAAGGGTGAATTCCATAGTATCTATGTAAAGTCACTGTGCAGAGAGTGATGTGGAGGATCTAGTGTGAGGATAGAGTGTCAATCTCGGGGGAAGAAATTTGTAGTGAAGTGTGAGAAAATTATCACAAAAAATCTCTCATTATTTTCTTCAGATTAGATTTCTAGTAGAGCATCTAAAATTTTTGTACTCAGATTTGTTGTTGAAATATAATAAGAAAACCTCATTTCTTGCACCAGTTTTCCCACATTGGGTTTTTCTGGGGACATTTTTCCAAAAATAAATGTGTTAATATTTTGGTGTGTAAGCTAGAATTTATTAGTTTCCAGTATTTTATTTTCTGTAGTAATTTTATTGTGAAAATTGAATTGTGATTTTATTGGTTGTTTGTCGTAAAAAATAAATTGCATAATTAAATCTCCAGTTAGAAGAATGATTTCCAGTTGTTGCAATAGATGAAATTTTCACATGGTATTAGAGCACTGATGATCAATCAGAGAGATCAGTAGAAAATACAGAAGGAGTTTCACTATTCAGTGGGAGAAGTAGATCTAAACCCCAAGGGGAAATGTCGTCACTTTGAAAAAGGGTTGAATCAATTGAGGAGATTCGATTTTTTTTTTTCTGAGAGAGAAAGAAAAATTAGATCTCTCTAGATCGAGTAGCTCTAGAGGTAGAGGGAGTAGCCCTATATTTTTCACAGAGTAGATCTCTAGCTAGACATAGTAGTTATGCAGTAGTTTGCTAGAGTAGAATCAACGTCAGGTGGAAAGAGGAATAACACACTAAATTCTTCAGCATGACCATGCAAAAAATTAACATTCAGGAAGCTTCAAAATTTTCTTTCAGGTTGGAGGACGAATTCGCTTGCTTGTGAGGATCAACTTCACTAGGTGTATGGTATATAGATAGTGGAGCATCAAATTCTATGATAAAGGTTAGAGAATAATTTCTCTAGCTACGAGGAGCAACATACATACTTCTATATTACTAAGGGAAACAAAAAAAAATGTAATCCAGTAGGGAGAGGTACCATAGATTTTCATAGGGAGTCAGGAGCCAACATTAGTGCTAAAAATGTATTGCATGTGCCAGGATTGGGTTGAACCTGATTTCAGTATCCCAATTCTAGGACAAGTGGTATGATGTCCACTTCGTGGGGAATAAAGTGTATGTAAAACACTCAAGCTAGAATAAGGTAAAACAAATTGGAGCTCAAAGAAAAAATTTGTATAGGTTGTAGCTTAACTCTCTAATGGCACTAATAGGAAATATCACTAGCAATGGGAAGGAGCTGAATGAGTTATGGCATAGGACATTGGGACATCTACCCCATGGAGCACTCAAGATGCTTAGAGAAACTATAATAGGGGTTCTAGAACTTAGTACGAAACACAGTGATGTGCGTAGAGGATGCGTACTTGGGAATTAGCTAAGGAAGCATTCCCAAGAAGTGACAAGAGACCATATGGTGTATTAGGAATTAAAAATTCAGATATTTGTGGCATAATGTACACTAGAGTTCTTAGTGGTAATGAATACTTCGCCACCTTTATTGATGATCATTCCAAAAAAACCTGGATCTACTTCTTGAATACCAAAGGTGACATCTTTGATCGGTTCAAAGAGTTTAAAGCACTCATGGAGAATGTGACAGGCAAGAAAATCAAGTTACTTCACTCAGATAATGGCAGAGAATACATTGATAAAAACTTCATAGAATTTTGCATGAAGGAAGGGATCAAAAGGTAATAGACAACTCCATATAATCATCAGTGGAATGGGGTAGTGGAGTGAAAGAATATAACTATAGTTGGAGCTGCAAAGGCCATGTTATATGACCAATATTTACCGAGATTTTTATATGCAGAAGCATGTAACATGATAGTGCATATTTAGAATATAACTCCTCGTAAAGAATTATGGAAGAAAATGCCAGAAGGAGTCTTCACAGGGAGGAATCCAAAAGTTAGTCACTTGAGTATTTTTGGTAGTGTGGCTTATTGCCACGTGCCAAATGAAAAATGTACCAAATTGGATCAAACTGCAAAAAAGGGTTTTCTTGTCGGATATAGAGAGACCTCAAAGGCATATAGGATCTACTTTCCTAGTAGTAGGAATATTGTAGTGTGATGAGACGTAAAGTTCATGGAAGACCGAGCTTTTAGGAGATCTCAAGAGATGCATATAGGTGACCAAAATCAGCCAGAAAAATATCCTTTAACCCAATAGCCAGTGGGACTAGAAGGAGGACAGTGACAGGGATCAAGTATGGTGAAAAGTACTAGTATTTCCTCACAGGTAGGAGATACTAGGAGTTTTCAACAGATGGAGCAGTAGGGACAGGAGGAAAAGGAGATGGTTGAATCTCTCACCACTAGTGGAAGAGCCAACAGAGTAGTTTGTCAGACATTGAGAGATGTAAAGGAGATTACTAGAACTCCTAGGATGGATAAAATAAAATGTACACATATTGATATGTATCAATCTTTGGTAGCTCAGGTTTTAGAATATTCCAACTTTCAGGAAGTTGCATAACATGTGTTGTGGGTAGATTCCATGGTAGAAGAGTATAGCTCTAACATGACAAATGATTTTTGGGAGGTAGTGTCAAGGCCAGAAGGCAAATCAGTTGTATGTTCTAGATGGATCTACAGTATCAAGTACGTTGTAGATGGCATTTTGGAGAAGTACAATGATAGGTTTGTGGAAAACGGGTATGCATAGAAAGAAGGAATAGTTTATGAGGAGACTTTCACCCCAAATTCCAAATACACTTTTTTCAAGTGAGTTACATCCTTAGCAACTTAGATGGGATGTAAGATTCACCAGATGGATTTCAAGACAACATTCTTGAAGGGGTGATAGAGGAAGAGGTGTACATAGAAAAAATAGAAGAATTTGAAACTCATGAGAGGCACATTTATGCGTGTAGATTGAAGAAATATATATATATATAGGCTCAAGAAGGATCCTAGGGCCTCGTATGGTCAGATTGAAAATTATTTGCAGCAGATGGGATTTGTCAAGAGTGATGCAGATCCTAACCTATATTATTTGATGTTAGAACATTCATTATAGTTATGTACGTGGATGATCTATTTTTGACAGGATCATCAGGGCTCATAGAATATGGCAAGAGGGACTTGGAAGTAGAGTTTTACATGAAGGTTATGGGGTTGATTCACTATTTTCTAGGATTGGAATTATGGAAGAAGAATGGGGAGATATTCCTTGGGAAAGGAAGATATGCTACAAATATTCTGAAGAGGTTCATAATGTAGGATTGCAGATCCATGTCTACACCCATGATAAAAAATTAGAAGAATATAGATGCATCGGATGAAAATCATGTTGACCCCACATTGTATAAACAATACATTGGGTCTCTCATATATTTGGTCAAAATTAGGCCAGAAATTTCCTACGTAGTCAATACCCTAAGTCAATTTATGGTAGAGCTGAAGAGGGTACATTGGGTTGCAATGATACATATTATGAGGTATGTTCATGGCACAATCGAGAATGGGTTTAGGTATAATTGAGGGATTACATCATAATATGTGGGTTCACAGATGCAGATTGGGTAGGAATTTCAATGGATAGGAAAATTACCTCTAGGTACTGCTTCAATATTGGATCAAGGATAGTTTCTTGGTGTAAAAAGAAGCAGAATTTAGTAGCACTAAGCTCTGCAGAAGCATAGTATATGGAAGCCATCAAAACTACATGCGAAGCTATATGGCTTAGGAAGCTTCAAGTAAGCTTTTTCATGCAGAGGATGGAAGTGGCCAACATCGATTGTGTTAATCAGAGTTACATAAATTTCTCTGAGAATCTAGTGTTTCATGATAGGTCGAATCACATAGATAATAGATGTAATTTCATCAGATACTATGTACAACATGGGGAAGTCTAGCTATAGTATGTTCCCATAAGAGAGTTGGAGCCATACATACTCATGAAAGCTATAGGGAGAGATAAGTTCATCCAATTGAGGGGATAGATGGGTATGGTGGAGAACCCATTTTAGTAGCAGGAACAACTTACTTTGGATGATTCTTAGTTGCAACCACAACAGATGAGAGGGAGTTTCAGTGCAGATGCAACATTCGCAGTCTTTCAATGGGGACAGCAGCAGTATAGATGCAGCTCATTTCAGAGTTGCGTAGTGGTTGGTGGGTAGGAATATCCAGACATCAACAACGTGACAGAAGATGACACAGAGACAGGGTGTTGTGGCACCAGCTGCAACATTATAATACATTTCTCTCTAAGAGAGAGTGTTAGTTTTTTTAGCATCATATGTGTTCTAGCCACAGAATTTTGTGGAGAGGCTAGAATACACAAGCTCTCCAAAACCCAGAAATCATATATGGAAATTCCACCTAGAAGTGTCTCAATTAGATTATCAACCAAATTTTAAATATTTCCTAAGTCTAAACTTAGGGAATATTGTTAATTAATCAGTATTAATTGAGATCAAGTGAGAACCATCTAGAAACTCACATGGATCGATAGGGAATTAATCTGGGCCATCGATTATGCTTTGATATTGGTCATTGATTCTCTAACATAATATTATAAGAATAAGCCGATGGGTAGATGGATAAAACACCAGTATGGTTAATATATTGCCTAAGTAGTTCGATTTTCTTAGTGGTCATGATTCAACATACAAGAGAGAGCCAAAGGGTGAGTAGCAAGTGAGAGAGGAAAGCATAAAAATTCCAGGAGGAATATTTCCATCTTCTTGAAAAGGTAGAGTGAGGAAGGGTGAATTCCACGTTAGCTTTGCGTAGTCACTGTGCAGAGAGTGACATAGAGGCTCCAACGTGAGGATAGAGGGTCCATCTCAGGGGAAGAAATTTGTAGTGTACTGTGAGAAAATTCTCACAAAAAATCTCTCAGTATTTTCCTCAGATTAGATTTCCAGTAGAGCATCTAAAATTGTTGTACTCATATTTTTTGCTGAAGAATAATAAGAAAACCCTCATCTGTTGCACTGGTTTTCCCACATTGGGTTTTTCTGAAGATATTTTCGAAAAAATAACTGTGCTAATATTCTTGTGTGTGTGCTATAATATATTAGTTTCTAGTATTTTGTTTTCTGCAATAATTTTATTGTGAAAATTCAGTTGTGATTTTATTTGTTGTTTGTCATAGAAAATCAACTGCATAATTAAATTTACAGTTAGATGAATAATTTCTTGTTGTTGCAATAGATGAAACTTTCACACAAAGTGCTTCCACTATACTTTAACCTACTCAAGTGCTCTGTTCTACAGCATCAGACGTTTTTTTTTGCAATATGCATTAGGGTTCTGGTTGGAATTTTCCCTCTTACTCCACTTGAAATACATATCAATCAATAACATGATCAACATCCTTTACATATATTGTAAGTAATGAAACATGAAAAGCACCATGGAATTTCACTGACTAAGGTCGTGCAAGTTTGTAGGCCAATGCTCCAATCCTCTAAGGGATCTCAAAAGTCCCACAATACCATGGTGCCAACTTGGCACATGATTCGATCCTCAAAGAAATATTCTTGTGCTTGATGTGAAAATACACATACTCCCCAACCTGAAACTCCTTAAATGGAATGTGTTGGTCTGCATAAAAAATTTTCATGTCATGTGTTGCCTTTATATTATTCTTTATAACCTGCATTTTCTATTTCATTTATGCTAACATGTTCGGTCCAATAAGTACCATTTTCATTGCATAACTCTAGCTGATGAGAAAGTTAAAAATTGACCCATACAGTGCCTCAAACGGAATCATCCTTAGTGACTCCTGATAATCATTTTTGTATGTGAACTCAACCAATGGAAGGTAATCCTTCGATTTCCTTTGCTGATGCATAACCTACATCCTCAACATATCCTCCAGTATCTTGTTGACACTCTCCATATATCCATCTTTCTATGGATAATAACCTATGTTGAAGACCAACTATGTTCCCATTCCTACAAACAACTCCTTCCAAAACTTGGAAGTGAACTTGGCATCCCTGTCTGACACAATATTCTTTGGAACACCATGCAATCTCATGATCTCCTTGATGAATACTTGTGCTACATAATTGGATGAATAAGTAGTCTTCACTGGAATGAAGTGATATACCTTGCTAATCCTATCTACCAAAACCATGATAAAAATCATGCTCCCTCGATGTCCTCAGAGACCTGTAATGAAATCCATGTAAATTACCTCCCATTTCCATTCCAAAAAGGGTATATATTGAAGAAACCCACCTGGATATTTACACTCTGCTTTGACCTGCCAAGAGTCCAGACATATCTCCACAAAATCTCATGCTTCCTTTTATAGATTATGCCATTAGTATAACTTCTTTACGGATGTCAATGTCCTCTAATATCCTGGGTTTGGAGGTCACTTTCATCTGACACATATATATTGTCTATAAATATCACCAAGCCATCTGTTGTAAGATGATAATCCACATCCTGATCACATGTACTATACTGTAACCTGTGCATAAGCCCCATGTACCTGTCATCGTGTTGTCCTTCCTGTAATATCTAATCCTCTAAATTTGTCCCATATGAGCTCATTTTTGTAACATGGCTCAATTTTACTTTCCTTCTGAGAGCATTTGTAACCTTGTTCTCCTTTCCCTTAATGTACCTAATATCAAAGTAAAAATAACTAAGGGTAGCCAACCATCTAGATTTCTTGGCATTCAAATTCAGTTGATCAAAAAAATATCCTAATATAGTATGATTTCTCATCAACACAAACCTCATGCCATGAAGATAATGTCTCCAAATATTTAATGCGTGAATAATAGCTTCCAACTCAATATCATGAGTCACATAGTTCTACTTATGCTCATTTATTTTCCTGGACTCATAGCATATCACCTGCCACTCCTGCAAAAGGAATCCACCAAGCCCTACTTGCAAGAATTTTTACACACTACGAAATCTTATCTGGATCTACAATCTTTAACACTGGATCATGGGTCAACAATTATTTCAACTGGTCAAAATTGGTTGCGCACTCCAATGTCCACTCAAAATTATTACCTTTCCATTACAATGATGTAATAGGATAGGAAATGTGCGAGAACTTCTTAATGAGCCTCATGTATTAACTTTCTAAGCCCATGAATGATCTGACTTCCTCCACATTTCTAAGAGCTTCCCAGTCCATGATAGCCTTTATCTTCTCCAGATCTATTGCTATTCCATTCTTGTAAACAACATGTCCCAAGTAGTTTACTTATGTTTGAAATAAAATGCACTTGCTAAGCTTAGAATATAACTAATAATCTCTTAGAAATATCAAAACTATTGCTAAATGCTCAAAATTCTCTTCCTCATTCTTAGAATATACCAATATGTCATCAATGAATACAATAACACATTTTTCCAGATAAGGACGCAACACACTGTTCACCAGAAACATAAAATTAGCAGGAGAATTAGTCAAACTGAATGGAACTATAACAAACTCATAATGCTAATACCTTGTCCTAAAGTAATTCTTGTAGATTTTCTCTTCTATGATGAGTAATCAAAATTTGAGAACACTGATGCTCCCTTCAGCTAATTTAACAAGTCATAAATCATCGGCAATAAGTATTTGTTCTTGATTTTCACTTTGTTTAACTACCTGTAATCAATGAAAAATCTAAGAGTACCATCCTTCTTCTTCACGAACAACACTAGTGTTGGATGATAAAAGGTTCCTTTTAAAAATCCTAATTATCCCACATTAATCATCAATCCAGGCAAGTCCTCTTATTTCAAGAGTGTACATAGTATGTGGCTACTCTTAATTCAGAGAGTAATGTTTCCTAAATTGTAGTATAGATATTAACACACTACTACATTTTGCGGAAATTCCGACACTTGGTTCCGACGCTTTTGACCAAATGTCGGAAATTTCCCCAAATTTTTTCCATCTCGCCCGAAACCGTCGCTATACCGACGTTTATAGAAAAGTGTCGCAATACTGACACTTAGAAAAGTGTCACAATTGCGACGTTTGGAGGAAGACGTCACAATTGCGACACTATGGCCCAAAGTGTCGCTATTGAGATGACTCCAATCGTCGCAAGTGTGACATAATGTCTAGGTGTCACCATTGCGACGTTTGGAGGTACCCGTCGCAATAGCGACGCTTTTTCCGCCGTCGGTATAACGACACTTATATGCGCGCCACATAAAAATACGAAACTTATATGCGCGCTACATAAAAATTCGAAACATATATGCGCGCTACATAAAAATTATTTTATTGTTTCGTATCCGTCGCAATAGCTACATTAACGTCTGATATGACGCGCGCATTCGCCCTCCGCTCTTGCAGAACAACATTCGCCCTCAGCTCTTGCAGAACAACATTTTCCCTCAGCATTCACGCTCAGCTCTTGCAGAACAACATTTGCCCTCAAAGATTCGCCTCGTTGCTGCCTTTCGGCCACATGGAATATGTATTCCGCTCTCAGCTCTTGCAAATGGTAAGTTTCATCAAGAAACTTCCTCCCAGGTAGCTACCTTATTTGGGCTTAGTCAACATCCTTTGAGTCTTACCGTAGGTTTTCTATGGTCAAGAATCAAGATTCAATACCCTCTATTATCTTCATCACCCAATACAAGATTTAAATTTTTTCCAAAGAAATGCTTATTAATTTGGCAGCCATTATTTCTCCCTGCTTTAAAAACCCTACATTTAAATGAAAACAAGCATTGCATTTCAACTACAAAAATATATTAGTGTTCAAATGTACATGTGTGCTACATTAACGTCTGATATCACGCACGCATTCTCCCTCCGCTCTTGCAGAACAGCATTCGCCCTCAGCTCTTGCAGAACAGCATTCGCCCTCAGCATTCGCCCTGAGCTCTTGCAGAACAGCATTCGCCCTGCATTCGCCCTCAGCTCTTTTAGAACAACATTCATCCTGCATTCGCCCTCAGCTCTTGTAGAACAACATTTTCCCTCAGCATTCGCCCTCAGCGTTCGCCCTCAGCTCTTGCAGAACAGCATTCACCCTCAGCTCTTGCAAAATGGTAAGTTCTTACTGCAGGCCCTTCCTCCTATAGTAGGGTTGACTCTATTTGGGTTTTTTGGTCAATTCCATTGGATTGTGTTAGGCTGTAGGGTTCTCTCTAGATGTCAAGAATCAAGATTCAATACCCTCTATTATCTTCATCACCAAATACAAGATTTAAATTTTTCCCAAAGAAACGCTTATTAATTTGGCAGCCATTATTTCTCCCTGCTTTAAAAACCCACATTTAAATGAAAACAAACATTGCATTTCAACTACAAAAATCTATTAGTGTTCAAATGTACATGTGTGCATCACTTGTGTAGGGTATTCCTTTTCCACTTTCACATTATCCAAGAATGTGTGCAGTATAGTTCATATTTTTGTGATTTAGATTGCCTTGAAAAAGGAAAGGTAAATTATTTCCCATGGAAAAAGAAGGTTTTCCATTTTTATAGGTTGTTTGGACTTACGTGGAAAAATTTATGGTATGCCTTTCATATTATGTAGTTTCAATTTGAATTCACAGATTATTCTACATGAAAATATAATTACCTATATGATGTCCTTCATCACTAATTAAAATTATAGGGTTTCAATTTCCTAGACTCTAACTCATCTGATGCTAAATTCTAGGTTCTCATTGGTGGATCACTCTTCCATTGATTTCCTTTCCCTCTGGATCTTGTCATACTTTAAAATTCATCGATGATACATATATTATTTCAGGTATCCCAAAAGGCTTTATAGTAGAACATATTGTGAAGTTTTTTTGACACTTGAGGATTCTTTTTAGAACTGCAACGTGGTCTATGCTATCGAGTTATATATCAAGAAACTTGTCCTTAATAACCACACTATGAGGTAGGTTCAACTAGTTTGAACTTGTTGGGACATAGCATATGAAGTTGTGTGATGAGTCCATATCACAGGTATATTATGGTGACAAAAGTGAAGACACGTAATGATAGTTATTATGTTAACATTACTAGAAACATTTTCGAAATTATCCATGCTATCAAGATGTCAAAATTCCAAGCATTAGGTGTCAATACTCGTAGCTAATAGATAATAATAATAATATAAAAAAATCACAAATTTATTCTTGAAATATGATTGTTACACATTGGTAACCTAGTTCATGAGTTACTATCACCAAAAGATTGCAAAACAAACTTAAAATATAAATTAAACCAACATGAGAATCCAACTAAGGGTTTCTCGACAAAATCATGCCATAACCTGGCATTTTGAAACCCAAATTTGAATCCATCATAAGTAATACAATGCAAACTCGGATGGATTTTCAATGCATGTTTGCATGCTACACTTATTCTCTGTCTAGATATCATTTTTTAAATGGAACCATTAGTCAAGCCCACAGTCCTTTTTATGTGAAAAATTTCAGCTCTATTTGAGCTCTTTTTTGCTCCACCACCTCCATAAACCAGTGTTACACGAGGTCTCACCCCCCCACCTAGGGTTCTAGATTCCTCGCCCCCTCGCGCTCCGGGGTCTTGGGGACTTCTAGGGGACGTTTCCCTCACACCCCCTCACGCCCCCGCACACCCCCTTTCACGCCACCTTACACCCCCCTTCACGCCCCCTCACGTCCCCTCACTGCCCCTTTTAGTTTATGGTTTCGTGTTAAAAGTTTATGTTCCACTTAGCATATTTGAGAATCCAAGTGATTCTGATTCAGATGGTGACATGGTTTATCCTGATATATTCGTGCAGAAGTTGGATGCAGAGACTAGTGGGGCATTAACTTGAGCATTTATGCTCATTTATCATTATGATGATATCATTTGATATTCATATGTTATGTTTTATGTTTTATGTTTCAGACATAACTTATTTGTGTTTAAGTTTTATGTTTCAGACTTGAGTTGTAAACTTCAATTTAAACTCTATTTTGAATCTTGATATAATATGTCATATGATATCTTAAACTTTATTTTCATTGTACATTGTTAGTAGTTACATTAATGATTATATAGTTACAAACTTACAAACTTACATGCATGATTGTATGATGTATGTTTTAACTTTTAACTTTTAATTTTTTTTCAATTATATGATTCATCATTCATCGATTTGTAATTTTATCATTTATGATTTATCTTTCATGATGCAAGTGTATGATGACTGTATATACATTCCTTGCAAAAATATAGTTACATTATAAATATTAAATTTTATAATTTTTATGACCCCGACATCCCCCCACGTTTCCTGAAAAATTGGTAGGGAGCTTTTGCATAGGCCGCTCCCATGCTCCCACCTCCAGGGGACTTGGTGGAACATTGCCATAAACATATGCAAACATATATCATGATCTTGGAATTCCATTACATATGTATGTGCCAATTTTCCATAATCATGCCCCATCATCAATTTAAGAAATTTCCATTGAATATCAAATTATGGAGGGGGGGAACTTTTTGCTGCAACATTTGGCTCAAAATCAGGGACCATCTCCGTATGAGGTGAATGAGAACTATAGATATTTGAAGAAGTAGATTAGTGCCTTTTCCTCTGGCCATGGAGTCATATACAGTCATCCATCACAAAAATTTATCTTTGTTCATTCTCACCTTGAAAGTTGCAAAAAATCATGCCCTAATTGAAACGACACTAAATTTGAAAGATATAATAAAAATGCAAGTTATAAGTGCCCTATTAATACAAAGGGAAAACCTTCCTACCTACCCTAACTGAGATAAATTTTGATTGAATAGGAAACATGATATTGCCAATGGAGTTGATCCAACAACTTGTTAAATGTATGGGACTAAATCATGCATTTTATTTCCAGGGAAACATGCGCATGAAGAGAAAAAGTGCAGAATTAATGGAAAATCCATACATGCCACTTATAAGAACTACATCGAAAGGTCAAAAAATACTTAAGGCCTTAACTTAATTTGAATCCAAAAATGAAAAAACAGGATTAGTGAAAACACGAGAGTGGTGTGGGTGAACAACATAAATAAAAAGTGAAGATACCTTTACCCAAGATGCCTTTGTCACCGTTGTATGAAAACATGTATTCCTTTCCCTTTATACATGCAAGTGAATGCATTATAGGTATGGTGTTTTCCCAGAATAGGAGAAGCCTACTTAAATATATCATTCGTGGATTGAATTTTTGGGTGCCTTAATGTGCAATGACATGTTTCCAGGACTGAATTCAATGCAAGGCATATTTGAAACTCTAACTCTGTCTTTCGGTGTCTTATTAGAAATTATTTCAGTTTTCATTTTGTGTTTTCAAGTTAGATATTGTTTTCAAGTTTTTACATTTATAATTTTATTGCAATGTGGCAGACTGATGAGAGCATTGCAGGAACAACCCAAAGACGGGATGATCGCGAAAAGAGGCCAGCGGAAGAACATGTAAAGTGCCAGCATTGCTTTATCTTCAGGTATTTTAGTTATTTACATAATTGAAATAATATTAATTTTGTTCAAATATGCAGACACCTAGCCATGGTACGCCTGATGATTCCCTCTTTGAGGAAGAGCTTTTTTCATCCCTATCTCCAGTGTTGTTGTTGCAAAAAAAGGCACGAGATGCAAGGTCGGAATTTAATGCTTTGATAGACGCGCCTCAAACACCTGAAATAGAAGAGAGGATACAACATCTTATGAGGCAGCTAGAAAGATATCAGGTAATAATAAAAAGTCAAAAGGATATTTTTTTTGTTCTGCATGAGATGAATTGTGATAGTTTGATTTTTAATTTTTACATTGACTAAACTAACAAAAATTTCTTTTGTATGTAGCGTTTTATGGCACTTGCTGAATCCGGTGTTGGTGGTAGTGGGACACAAGGGCAAGAGATTTCCCAACAACCCTCTCGTACACCTTCTACTCCTTTAGGTGCCAGCCAAGAAACACACCCTGCCCAAGCAGACACCCAGCCAACCGCTGAACGTGTTGGCAATGATGAGGCTGATATGGCCAACTACATTATTGCGTTTCATGGAGCTACACGTGTCAGCTCCACAGGGACCATTAATGGCACGTTGTTGGTGAACGATGAGGGTGTCCCTATAAAGCATGTACAACTCCCAGGTAAATTTTAATATTTTAACTATTTCATGTACTTTATCTAAAACATATTTATCATGATTTTTATTTTTAAATTAATGATAACATCTTCTTTTTTCTTTTTTTTTATTCTGTGTAGGAAACAATGAGTTCTACAGGATTCTGGAGAGCCATGCGTTGGTAATTTTTGGCCCAACCATACGTACAGGGTGGAATTCCCAGAATTCCAACCTGAAAAAAGAACTTCTAGATTATCTAAAAGCCCTTTTTGGGGTCGGCACATTTGACAGAACAGCGGTGGCTCAGGTAGCCCGCAAATATTTGAAATATACCAGGGACACCTATAGGACGCAATTGAAATTTAACCCTAGATATGAGCATCCTCTCGCAGTTTCAGAGAGTGAGTGGAGAGCACTCATCCATGACGGAAAAGAGAAAAGGGCAAAGAAAGAAGGAAAAATGCCAACTGAACCCGCAAGGTAAATTACAACTTTAATTCAATAGCTTTAATTTTCTTTATGTCTAAAATAAAAGTGTGCTACGTCATATCTGACTTCAATCTTTTGATGCTAGGTTGCCTGACAACTCAAAGGCAACCAAAGCTAGGATTGAGAAAAAGGGCCATCACAAGCTCGACCAGGGTGGCTACTTGAAATTAGCTGCAAGAATTGTAATTAAGTAGCTAAACATCTTATAATTAATTATATCGCCTTCCAACGTTTTTGTAATCCTATCAGATATGATTAAAAATACACAATCATATGTAATGTAGGGTGATGACTTCGGAACAGAAACTACAGAGGAAGATAAAAATATCGCTTTCCGTTTTGGCTATCAAGTTGTAGTTGAACGTCGCAGAAGCTTGGGGCAGGTCCCAAGATCTAGAATGCCTGATAAGGTAAAACATTAACCTTTCAATATTTTTGTTTTCGTCCATAAATTTAATGTCTAACAACTTTGTTTAAATCAGGGGAGCAACACTACCGACGAGGCAAATAACCCGGTTTTAGAGCCAGATGTAGATGATCCTCTCGTGCAACCTGATCATTGTAGTGGGGACCAGGCCGACAATGCTGCTATCAGTGAGGGCCGTGACGGTAATTAATTTCCACTTATAATTTTTTCTAATTATACCTTGATGGTTGTCCTTATAACGTTTTTTGTTTAAATGACGGAGAATGTTTCCCTTGAGGATCTTACCACCAGAGAGGAAGACAGGGCAACAGTCCCAACGGCGACAACTGGTGCACCAGGTAAATAATCTCATTGCAATTTTTTATTAATATTACCGAACTAGTTCAATGATATTTAAAAACTGACAATTAAAATTTAATATTATCTGTTTTTGTAGGCGATGCCCCGTCACTGGATGAGACCAGACATCGTGACAATGCAACTAGGTCAGCGGCGACAACTGGTGCACCAGGTAAATAATATCATTGCAATTTTTTTTATTAATATTACCGAACTAGGTCAATGATATTTAAAAACTGACAATTAAAATTTAATATTATCTATTTTTGTAGGCGATGCCCCGTCACTGGATGAGACCAGACATCGTGACAACGCAACTAGGTCAGCGGCGACAACTGGTGCACCAGGTAAATAATCTCATTGCAATTTTTTTTATTAATATTACCGAACTAGTTCAATGATATTTAAAAGCTGACAATTAAAATTTAATATTATCTGTTTTTGTAGGCGATGCCCCGTCACTGGATGAGCCCAGACATCGTGAATACGCAACTAGGTCAGCAGTGCGGGTTGAAAGGCACGAAACAGGAGCAGAGCACGATGATATTGATGATGTAATTAGGAGCTTTAAAAATAGGAAGAAGAAAAAAGAAAATTTGACAATGTAAAATATTGTATTATTATAAGACAAACGTTACCATACTTGGAACGTTTTTTGCGTTATATAAAAAACTCATTTATCATACTATTTTTATGTCAAGCATTAATTGCAATGTTTCCTTGCGTACTTTTTTGTTGAATTGTTTTTTTATTAGTTATTGAATATTTTTTTTTATGCTCATGAAAGTAAAAAATGAAATATAGATTGGGTATTGGGGAATTGAGAGTGATGTGAGGGGGGGAGGGGCCATAAGAGCTTCCACCTTCACGTGGTTGGCCCTGTTTAGTAGAGAATAATTTATTGGAGCGATTTAATCTTGGAGCAAACCTCCCTTGATCTAGCGTAGCAACAAAAAAGTCATTGTTGACTTAGTTGCTACTCTTTCAGATCGTGGGAGGCTTGTTCCAAGTTCATGCGACTCCAATAAATTGTTCTTGAAACGAAGAGGAGCTTATTCAGGTATGTTTTGAGATTTTCAACATATGTTCTAACATCATCATAAGAATGCATCTTAGAGTAAAAAATACTACATCAATTACTTGTATTTATTGTATAGATAATGATGGATTTTGATTGACTTGGCAGTGCAGGTACAAATCCTCTTGCATCATGAGCAATACAACTTGTCAACCGGGGTCATGTCCAGGATATTTTTGCTTGTGCGCTTGACCAAGTTCGTAATGTCACATTTTGTAAGTTCCTTTACAGTTCATAATTCAATATTAAGCTTGTTCATGATTATTATCTAGGTTTTTTGTATGTGTTTTTTCATCTATTTGATTGTAAGAAAATCTGCATGTTTCTTGTTGTTCACTATGATTTCTCCCATTACCACTCTTAGGATGAATCCGAATTTATTGTTACATAGGTTACTTTATTGTTACTATGATTTCTCCATTTACGATTTCATAGGTTACATCATGTAAAGTTGTCAATCTCAGGTTGGTGATGAGCTTTAGTTCTCCAGATTTGGGGCTTTTCTGATATTTTCTCCCTCATGTCATTTCTGCATCACCTCCTTGTTTGAGCATGCCAATTGTCTACCACTTGTACCAATTGGCACATGTCAATCTCTGATTGGTGCCACATTTCACCTATTTTCAGTGAGAGTTTAGGGTTTCTCTAACATAGCTTCAGAAATCCGATTCAGTGCCTGCTTGAATATTGTCACATAATACTCATGGTTTGGATTGATGAGCATGTTATGAATGGTTGGTTGATTCATAAGAACCACCCATATAGTCATCTTGATATATTTCAGAAGTTTTCTCGGGTTTCCTTTTTCACCGTTTCTAGTGGGTGGGATGGTGTGGGGTGATCCATCAATACTGGTGCTCTTGTAGTAGGGAATTTTTTTTTGGGGATATAAAGGAGCATTTGATGTAGATATCCCATTGGATCCATTCATAGATGGGCACGAGAGGTCAAGAATTTAAATTAAAAATATGCAACCTCTAGCATGGCAACCTGAAGGCCGCGAGAGACACTGGTTAAAGATTGTTTTGTGCTGGCCTTAATATAGTCGTGATTTATTTCTATTATCTTAATGCAAATATATATTCTGGTCTCATTAAAATGAGGATTGTGGTTGTATTTCTCTTTGGTTGTTTCTCTCTTAATGCTCCAGAAGTTTCCAAAAG
Organism: Pinus albicaulis; assembly: GCA_034641835.2. Lineage (NCBI taxonomy): Eukaryota > Viridiplantae > Streptophyta > Pinopsida > Pinales > Pinaceae > Pinus > Pinus albicaulis. Next base: position 352,340,641 of record CM076579.1, read on the forward strand.
TTGCGATAGTTGTTTAGTTTTCCTGTTACAAATTAAAAGTGGTTTTTAGCAATGGGAGTCATGTTTTTTAAGGTTCATACTAATATGAAGATCTTGTAATTCTATATTCAGCATAAGAGAAGATGGCCTCTACTTTGGGCGGTATGACAACAATTGCCACATCTACCTCATTGGGTAGCAATGGAAAGGGGAAGAAGTTGGGTGCAATGTTTGATAATTATGGCAGACAATTGTCTTCTCTTTCAGTTTTTTCACCCATTTCCTTTAATCGCTCAAGCAGAAGAGGGACTCTGAGATTACGCGACAGAGAGAAGGTAGTTAATACAAGAGCTATGGAAAAGGAGTTTTACTTCAACAAGGATGGCTCGGTGACAAAAAAATTGCAGGTCAGAGAAAAAATTATGTTTAAAGGAAGGTCACCTGCACGTGAAACTTCACTGCGGTGGATCTTTCCTTGTCCACTTATATTCGATTTTAATGTGTTATTTTAATTTTTCATGGAGGGTTGTTTTGGCATATGGTCTAGCATTCAATTGCACACTTACTGAAAGCATTGTCAATTTGTATTGCAGGCAGTGTGAACAAACTTGTTGATCTTGTTGGAGTCACCCTTGGGGTGAAGGGAAAAATGTTGTCTTGGAGAACAAGCATGGTTCTCCGAAAATAGTTAATGATGGTGTGATAGTAGCTAAGGAGGTAATTTGTAGATGTGTGCTCTGGTTTTCTTTTTAACGTTGTATTAGTTCCCCCTCTTAAATGTCTTAGATTTGGTAGGCATAATTTGAAAACTCAAAGGTGAAAGGAAACATATTTGTTACCCGGTGGTCTACTTGGCCTATGGACTAGCCACATTAGAGTAATGCATAAAGCTTTTCACAACAATAAAAGGAAAGGGTTATGGCTGAGTCAAATTTTATTTTTATTGACAGTGTAATGAAATGTATCTCGATGCTATGGTTTTGGCCTTTTTATTGGTTGAATTAGAGGACCCAGTTGAAAATATTGGGGCCAAGTTGGTAAGGCAAGCTGCGGCAAAGACAAATGATTTAGTTGGGGATGGAACCACAACATCTGTTGTTCTTGCACATGTTGGAATATTGAAAAATTCCAGAACAATGAATGGAGAATAAATCTCCCTTCCTCTAACACGGAGAAAATAAAAATTTCTTTGACAGGAGACAGAGTTTCAATACTTTGAAAACAAACTTCTATTCCCTTCAATAACTCAAAAAAAAACTATTACACTACTTCCTCACTGAGAGGGATTACAAAATTATGACTGCTACAAAACGCAGTGCATAAAACCAACTCACTGTCTGTTCAAAACAAACATACTGTCTCTAAGACACTCTACTGTGTTTTTCCCTTTCGCACTGCTGTGCATACACACTTAAAAAGTTACACTCAGTTTTTCACTTTTTACACACTGCTATGTAATAAAAAATTTACGTACTGTCTATAAAAAAAACTACCAAGCATTTTCGACCTTTTTATTTTTATATGCCGGAACATATAAAACATATTATAATAAACCCTCTTTTAAAAAAAATAAAATTAAAACTAAATTCTATGGCCCACCTTTCATTTCACATATGATATATATATATAACATATGTATATATTAAACTATCAAAACATTAAAGAACCCTTTCCGGCGGACTTCAAAAGTCTGAATAGATTGAATTTCAAACCAAATTCGCGTTCCAAAATGGGATGCTGACGTCTGCCTAATTTTAACTCGAATTCTCAATCCAATGTGCCCTATAAAAAATTTGGGTCCGGTTTTCACGTTTTCAAATTCCCTTCAATTTCATGCGATCCAATATCAATGCTCCACGTGTCCTCCTTTTGAATTTACAAAACTGTCGGGTAAATTTCTGTTTGTTTAATTTCTGGTTGGTGAATTGCGTTAATGCTGGTTGTTGTGTTTAAATACAATCCTGTACAGAAATATGGCTGCGGCCATCTACAAAAAAAACTTGTAGGAATTTTAAATGATGAATTAAATTTCTGGATGGCATGCAAGCAACCTCCAAAAAAAAATGTTGCTGCTGCATCCGTCCTTCTTCTGCAGCAGTTGAAGTTAAAATTCAACAGCACAGGGTTTATTAAGTGAGGGTGTAAAGGTAACTTTTTGTCGATAGTACTGGATTAAGATCATCTATTCATTTTTGTAGGGTCTTATGGTGTTTGGTTTTTTAGTTTTGGGTTGGGCTTATTGAGTCTAAGATAGTTTTTGAGTGAAAAAATTGCTATCAGGTATTAAAAAATTTCGGTTCTTTTGTCAAAATTTATGAGCTTGTTAGGAAATACAAAACTGACAATGGTTGTATCTTAAATTTGTGGAAAATAATTTGAAATGAAACCTTTTGTTTAGGTTGTTGCAGCAGGTGCAAACCCCATTCAAATTACTAGGGGCATTGACAAGACAATAAAGGCCCTTGTTTCGGAACTCAAAATTTTGTCAAAGGAGGTAAACGCTTGCCTTTTGAGTAGGCTGGTTTTCCTTTTTGCTGATGGTTTGGTGTATCTAATTGAACTAGTTGCCTAAGGTATTTTTGGTTGCAAACTCCTTTTCATTTTTCATACAGTATTGGCCTTGTGGAATACATTTGATTGTGTGGTCTTGTTAGATCTACAACATTTGTAGTTATTTAGTCTTATGGCCGAGGTGCACTTTTATTATGGAAATAGTTGATGCAATATTGTCATTTAATCCTTACTGCAGGGTAGCATGTTGAGAAGTTTCTTGTGAAACATTTAGTATTCAAAATGACACTTGATCCTATACAACATCATGCACTTGACTTCAAAATTCATATTCAAAGTGTGCCAGACAATTCTTGCAAAATTTCAAATATTTATTTTGTTTTAAACCATTATCTTTTTCATGTATTGGATGCTGAAAATGTGAAAAGACTTTGGTATGAAACCAACTGGTGAATAATTTCCAGCAAAACAACCACTTCCAAGACATGATTTAGAAGTAGAACATATGTACTTATGAAGCATAGAAAGATATCCTTGATGCATTGTCAATGTTTGGCTGGGGTTATTTTTGGAGAAAATAACTCCTTATTCCTAGAATAGTGATCTTCAATACAAGTAAATGCCAGAGAAGAGAGATCATCGTGTGACGCAAAAAAACTGAAATTGGACCCCTAAGGAGAGCTGGTGTGTCTACAATCGCTCTGTCAGCATTTTCCCCTGGTTTACCCTGTTCTTTTCCTCCAGCCTGGGTCTTCATTGACTTCTTCTTTCTTCGGGTTTATTTATCAAATTCGTAGAATTTGATAAATAAATACCATCCACAATGGTTGGACTTTAATTTATATTCCGACTTTATATTATCTCCAAGCCTTATAACCAATTTTTAACTTTCGAACACTTTGTATTTATACTCCACGTTTCTTTTTAAATAAATAACTTGTAATGAACTTTCGGCTCTATATTTCACCACCCAGCCTTACAACAATCACGCTCCGGACTTATGCTAATTATCCGCAAATTGTTTAATTAAACAATTTCATTATACTCCGGCCCCACCTATATATATCAATAACCAATCAAACACTCGTATCGTACCTGGCTATCCTCCGCACACCTTAGTTAACCTCCGAGCAAGTTCAACGTGCGACCACCGTCCGATGGCCCTTCTCCAAATCAACGACTCTTGGCAATTTCGCTCGGCTTCCAACGTCGGGCTTTAACGTGCGATGGCGCGGGTTAAACAGTGGTTTTGCGGGGGTCACTTCGCCACGTGTCGCATTCCCTATGGAATCACTCACGAATAGGAAATACCGCCTACTCCGCAAAAGCGGTGCGATATGGGCAACCCACTTTTGTGATTCCGCTCGTGGTTTTGGTAGAGGGCTTGACCACGGGTGCAAGTCTGGTTCCGCTATCCTTTTGTTTGTTAACTCATGTCCAATCCTCGGGTCAGGTTCTGAAAGCACAACAATTTTGTCTCTTTATTAAGAGGGATTTTTATATTTGAACAGTTTTCACGACCCCGGTTCTCTACACAGACCTCGCCTTCAAGTGGGGTGAGTTCACAGGGTTATCCAAAAATTTACGGGAATTCAAAGACAGAAGAATGGAATTATCAGTACCCAATTTCCTCACAGTTAAACAACTCTTCACAATTAGCGGTTCGAGATAATTCAATGGCAACTAAGCTTGGAAATCATTTAACCGGAAACAATTGTTCACACACAGAGGTTTATTGCAGAAATCCCCTCTCTACTCTCCTCTTCCCTCTCTACTTTTATTCATCCGAGGAATTACAATTTATATACATAACATATGGCTCTTCGGTTCCTCTGAGAGGACCATTCTAGAAATCAAAAGGTCTAATTATAATAATTCAACTAACTGAAACTGTTCGACTCCTACAACTCTAACTAGTCTAAGTAATACATTCAGCTGAGGTATTGACACCTAGCTGTTACAACTCAAATGTTTTCGAACCCTCCTAGCCACAACATGTGGAAAAAACCTCCTACATTGTTGGCTAGTGCCTAATGCCCCTGCATCATCATGTGACATAAACCTATTAACAAAAGTGAATTCCTTGAATTTCACCAAATATTTTCTTTGAATTCCTTGCTTTTAAAAGCCAATGATATCCCTTATTGTGTTAATGTTACGTAAATTCCTTTTCCTAGTGCCTCACACTCTACTATGAATGTTTTACCAAAAGTAGGTGCAACCGATGTTAGTGTAGAAGACATGGCATCCATTAAAAGAGAGAATGCCAAAGTAGCCTCATCATTCCATATAAATGATATTTTCTTCAAGAGATATGTGAGTGGACTTGAAATGCATGCATAATTCTTAAAAAATGATCAATAATATCATGTAAGTATAAAAAATCTTCTAGGAACCTTGATTTTCTTAGGAATAGGTCATTTTGTAATAGCTTGCATCTTTTGAGGCTCCAACTTCACTCCTTCCTTTAAAAAAATATGAACCAAATACTCGAATTCTTATTTCCCAAAAGCACATTTGGATATTTTTACATAAAAATGATTGTTCTCAATAATTTATATAACTTTTCCACATGTTTAGTGTAGTATTCCCATTATTTATTATAAATATGTGTATTATCAAAGAAAACCAACACAAATTTTATAAGATGGGATCAAACAAAATTGTTCTTAAGTCGAGCCCGCCGGAATTCAAACGGCGATAAACCATAATTCAAACCAAATTCGCGTTCCAAAATAGCCTGCTAACGTCGGCCAATTTTGTGACGCGAAAACCAAATGAATTCCACCCTAATATTTTCCGGGTCCGAAGTTGGGCTAGCGTACGGAGGGAGAGTTGTGACGCGAATTTCTTATCAAATTCGCCCTAATATTTTTCGAGTCAGGATTTCCACTGCGCGAGCGGCCCAAACAAAGATCTGCTCCAATCAAATTCTGCCACGTGTCCTCAATAAAAACTTGCCCTGCTCCCGGCTGCGGGTGCATTCGATGGCGTTTAAGGCAATGGGACATGGATATGGTGATTTCATATCAATCGCATTAACATTTAACGCTGTTCAATTAAGTTTTCACATCAAATCCGCATTAATTAATTTTTAACACTGTTCAAGATCGGCCTCCACTCCTCTTAGCGATTCCGCATTCTCCAATATGATCCGGCCTTCGGCTCTCATTATTAATGATCAGAGATTAAGTATGACAGGCGTCCTTTGATTTCATTGCAGTCGGGTCGAGAAAATGGCTTTTAGCTATGGTTTTTCAGACGAGCCGGTTGCTGGATTACACTTCCTGCTAACTGTGACGATAAGGAGAAGTGGCCAGCTGAACTGCTGCCTAGACCTTGCAGCATATCTGCATTTCTCTCGATTCTGTCTCTGTCTGTCTTCCTCTGTTAATTGGAATTCTGCTTCTCCGTCTCCTCTTGTGCCCACTGCGCCTAAGACTGCACCCATGCCTCACGTGCGTCATAGGATGCGTTGCCGAAGGGGGAGCACTAGAGGTCAACCCCTGCGAGCTCCCTCCAGCCCCTCAACAGAGTCGACTTCCGGCCAGTCCAGTGATTATTACACAGGTCGATATCCAAATACTAGGAGTGGGCGGGGTCGGGTTGTAGGATCTGACCACCGTATGGATTCCCCTGCTCCTCGCTTCCCCACCGCTAGTTCACCTTCTCCCACGACGCGCACTGCGCAATTTTCCTTTAATTTCTCTCTCAACCACCCGCGAATCATGGCTTTAGTCACTGTGGTCTTCCACGAGGAGGCCCAAATGGAGGAATAATGCACCCGTCCGGCGGGTCTGAGCTCGGAAAAAGCTGGCCAGCATTCGGGCCTTCAGGAGGGGAGTCGTGGCATGCATGTGGAGGTAGCACCTAGCGATCCTGGACCTTCCGAAGGATGGTGCCGAATCGTGGAGGAACCATCGGAGGAGTAGTTTGGTTAATTTTTTTTTCTTGCTTAGCAGGACCACTTAATTGGGCTGCTTTTAGATTATTTCACTGTGCTGGACCTTTGTAATATTTTTGAATTCTGTAAATTAAACGTTCAAGACTGGCTTCCCCGTATGAGGGCAGTCTTCTTAATTTTTTGATTTTTTGATGACAAATTTTCCATGAGTCTGGCCAGGCAATGTTTTTGACTTCGGTGTAATTTTATTCGCAATGTTAATAGATTAACTTTACTTAGAATTCTCACATGATTAGCATTTTTCTTGATCTGTTCAAGGATTTTGGGTACTTTAATTTGTATTTGGAACAATAGACGTCGGTACTCTATCTGTTGCTTTACTGTTCTACATACTGCTATTTCACTTTCTTATAGATGCCTCGGGCATATGTGGATGCTTTCTCAGATTGTCGATAATCTCCATGTGGACCGTTACTGGATTTTATATCATGTCCCTGTATGTGACATGGGGTATTTTTCTATCATTGTCTGAGGTGGGACTTCCACTTTTCTGGATGGATATTTGGGTTCCAATCTTCAGATGTGAAAATGTAATGACTTCATGGACTATTTTACTTCATATAATATATTCAAAACATCGTTTTTCTCTTGTGAAAAAAAAATGATTAATGTTTATCACTCTGCCTTCAAAACTAGCGATGCTGGTCTATGTTGCTGGTTTATTGATATGGTCTGATGGTATTTTTATATTTTGGACATATCACACTCCTCACATGATTAGCGTTTTTTTCTGTTCAAGGATTTTGGGTACTTTAATTTGTATTTGGAACAATGGACGTCGGTACTCTATCTGTTGCTTTACTATTCTACATACTGCTATTTCACTTTCTTATAGATACCTCGGGCATATTTGGATGCTTTCTCAGATTGTCGATAATCTCCATGTGGACCGTTACTGGGTTTTATATCATGTCCCTGTATGTGACATGGGGTATTTTTCTATCATTGTCTGGGGTGGGACTTCCACTTTTCTGGATGGATATTTGGGTTCCAATCTTCGGATGTGAAAATGTAATGACTTCATGGACTGTTTTACTTCATATAATATATTCAAAACAACGTTTTTTCTCTTGTGAAAAAAAAAAATGATTAATGTTTATCACTCTGCCTTCAAAACTAGCGATGCTGGTCTATGTTGCTGGTTTATTGATATGGTCTGATGGTCTTTTTATATTTTGGACATATCACACTCCTCACATGATTAGCGTTTTTCTCTGTTGTAGGATTTTGGGTACTTTAATTTGTATTTGGAACAATGGACGTCGATACTCTATCTATTGCTTTACTATTCTACATACTGCTATTTCACTTTCTTATAGATGCCTCGGGCATATTTGGATGCTTTCTTAGATTGTCGATAATCTCCATGTGGACCGTTACTGGGTTTTATATTAAGTCCCTGTATGTGACATGGGGTATTTTTCTATCACTGTCTGGGGTGGGACTTCCACTTTTCTGGATGGATATTTGGGTTCCAATCTTCCGATGTGAAAATTTAATAACTTCATGGACTGTTTTACTTCATATAATATATTCAAAACAACGTCTTTTCTCTTGTGAAAAAAAAATGATTAATGTTTATCACTCTGCCTTCAAAACTAGCGATGCTAGTCTATGTTGCTGGTTTATTGATATGGTCTGATGGTCTTTTTATATTTTGGACATATCACACTCCTCACATGATTAGCGTTTTTCTCTTTTCAAGGATTTTGGGTACTTTAATTTGTATTTGGAACAATGGACGTCGGTACTCTATCTGTTGTTTTACTATTCTACATACTGCTATTTCACTTTCTTATAGATGCCTCGGGCATATTTGGATGCTTTCTCAGATTTGTCGATAATATCCATGTGGACCGTTACTGGGTTTTATATCAAGTCCCTGTATGTGACATGGGGTATTTTTCTATCAGTGTCTGGGGTGGGACTTCCACTTTTCTGGATGGATATTTGGGTTCCAATCTTCAGATGTGAAAATGTAATAACTTCATGGACTGTTTTACTTCATATAATATATTCAAAACAACGTTTTTTCTCTTGTGAAAAAAAAATGATTAATGTTTATCACTCTGCCTTCAAAACTAGCGATGCTAGTCTATGTTACTGGTTTATTGATATAGTATGATGGTCTTTTTATATTTTGGACATATCACACTCCTCACATCATTAGCGTTTTTCTCTGTTCAAGGATTTTGGGTACTTTAATTTGTATTTGGAATAATGGACATCGGTACTCTATCTATTGTTTTAGTATTCTACATACTGCTATTTCACTTTCTTATAGATGCCTCGGGCATATTTGGATGCTTTCTCAGATTTGTCGATAATCTCCACGTGGACCGTTACTGGGTTTTATATCAAGTCCCTGTATGTGACATGGGGTATTTTTCTATCACTGTCTGGGGTGGGACTTCCACTTTTCTGGATGGATATTTGGGTTCCAATATTCAGATGTGAAAATGTAATGACTTCATGGACTGTTTTACTTCATATAATATATTCAAAACAACGTTTTTTCTCTTGTGAAAAAAAAATGATTAATGTTTATCACTCTGCCTTCAAAACTAGCGATGCTAGTCTATGTTGTTGGTTTATTGATATGGTCTGATGGTCTTTTTATATTTTGGACATATCACACTCCTCACATCATTAGCGTTTTTCTCTGTTCAAGGATTTTGGGTACTTTAATTTGTATTTGGAACAATGGACGTTAGTACTCTATCTGTTGTTTTAGTATTCTACATACTGCTATTTCACTTTCTTATAGATGCCTCGGGCATATTTGGATGCTTTCTCAGATTTGTCGATAATCTCCATGTGGACCATTACTGGGTTTTATATCAAGTTCCTGTATGTGACATGGGGTATTTTTCTATCACTGTCTGGGGTGGGACTTCCACTTTTCTGGATGGATATTTGGGTTCCAATCTTCAGATGTGAAAATGTAATAACTTCATGGACTGTTTTACTTCATATAATATATTCAAAACATCGTTTTTTTCTCTTGTGAAAAAAAAAATGATTAATGTTTATCACTCTGCCTTCAAAACTAGCGATGCTGGTCTATGTTGCTGGTTTATTGATATGGTCTGATGGTCTTTTTATATTTTGGACATATCACACTCCTCACATGATTAGCATTTTTCTATGTTCAAGGATTTTGGGTACTTTAATTTGTATTTGGAACAATGGACGTCGGTACTGTATCTGTTGCTTTACTATTCTACATACTGCTATTTCACTTTCTTATAGATGCCTCGGGCATATTTGGATGCTTTCTCAGATTGTCGATAATCTCCATGTGGACTGTTACTGGGTTTTATATCATGTCCATGTATGTGACATGGGGTATTTTTCTATCATTGTCTGGGGTGGGACTTCCACTTTTCTGGATGGATATTTGGGTTCCAATCTTCATATGTGAAAATGTAATGACTTCATGCACTGTTTTACTTCATATAATATATTCAAAACAACGTTTCTCGTCTTTTAAAGTTTCATTTTTTTTTTTAAATTGAACCCGCCGTCGGTATACCGATGCCTTGTAGACGTCGGAATTGTGACAAATCAGAAACGTCAGAAGAGCGACAGTATAAAAACGTCGAACCACATTTCGTCAGAATTGCGACAGCTTACAAACGTCGGAAGAGCGACGTTCAAAACGTCGGACCACATTTCGTCGGAATTGCGACATCTTACAAACATCGGAAGAGAGACGTCCAAAACGTCGGACCACACTGCGTCGGAATTGCGACCGTTTACAAACGTCGGAAGAGCGACGTTCAAAACGTCGGACTACATTTCGTCGGAAGTGCGACCATTTAGGAATGTCGGAAGCGCGACGGTTCATGAGACGTTGGAAGAGTGACGCTTGTTCGGAAGTGACGGAAGAAGTGTCGATAGTGCGACACTTTTTAGGTGCGTCGGAACTGCGACGGCATGACAAACCATGTTTTTTCCTCCCTCGAACTGTCACTCTTGCGACGACTATGTGTCGGAATAGCGACGAATTGGTCGTCGGAATTTCCACCAAATTTTCTAGTGACACAAGAATAAATATAAGAATCTAATAAACTCCAATTGTGATTATTAAAGGGAATATCAAAGCTCAATATTCTACTGAAATCAAATCTTACAGCAATTCAAGTAATAACATCATTAGCCAAGAGCACAGTAACAATAACTCACCTCTACTTAGCTAATTCAATCTAAACTATACTAAATCTCTATAAAGCAATCAATATAGGAATGATATCACTTCTGAGATTCTAATAGCAATAATCAAACTCTTATAGAGGATTAAATCCATGCAATTTACTATCTAGGTAATTCACGCTATAATGAACAAGACTCAAATCAATTGATAGCGATGTAAATTATAAACAAAACATACACTGCTTCGATACAAGAAAGTAATGAACAAATAATAAAATAAACTCACGAAAACAAGAGATTATCACACAAACCAAACTCCAGAAGAATCAGAAATATAACACAAGGAAGCAGTTAACTTCACCAGAGGTTGAGCCCTTAGCCGCTAGTGAGCACTGCTAAGTTACTTCAGATAATTTGAGAGAACAACAACTTCAATTATATATTAATCATCAAACTTGTGTAGCATTACAATATAATCGTGTTCTCAAATGACACAGTCTGTAATTACACTTACAACTTGAAAAATAACAGATATTCTCCCCCTTTATTCCTACAATCTCTTTCTTTTATAATCAGAAAGGGGTAAAGAGTAAATGGTAAATGCAATCCCTCAGGATCTCCTGATCCTGAGGGATTCGAAATCAATTTCTAACTTAAGAAATATTTTCTATTCCGCGTTGATCCCTCTGATTTATTCTCAGCCTTGTTCTCAATCGATGCATTCTTTCTTTTGCTTGTCAGATTCTGATGTCCCAATGTCAGGGAACATCAATCATTCCTTTTGTCGCTTTCCTGCATAAATAAGGGTAAAAGTTAGTTAAATCGTAACTGCAAATAATTCCTTCATTTCTTAAGATAATTCCTCATTATATTAGTGCATTAAGATATGAAAAAGATAAGAATCAAGGAAAATGATGATGAACTTAATAGTAAATACATACCCATTTCGTAACTCAACATACTCCCCTACTTACCCTGTTTCATGTCCTCATGAAAAGAAATTAACTCTGATGGAGTGCAGTTAAAGAGTAGGCTGGAGAAGGGGCATCAAAAATTGGTCTAAAACCATGATGTTGAGCTAAGAGTGCAATAGCGGGCCCTTCCTTTCCTTCAGGCAATTCATATATGGCCCTGTAACCTTTAGGAGGATACCAAATGATGGGGCTACGAAACCAACATCCTAACCAATAGGTTCCTTCTCTTAAAATGAGGTTTCTATATGTGAAAAAATGGGTTGCAGCTGCTTTAAAATTTCTGTAATTAAATGGTTCCCTATCCTGCACACTACTAGTAGAGACCGTCCGCCTAAGCTTGGATGCAGCCAGAGAGCTTTTTTGAATGGATTGAAAATATGACACTCCGTTTTGTACAATCTCTTTATGAATAGGCCCTAAAATTATAATCACCCCTTCCCTTTTCATCAGACTCTTGTAGTTGGCAAGAATTTGCAAAGGGTGCTTGGGTTCACTTTTTACCCAAACATCCAACCCATGCTCTTGTATTTGGAAGGCGTTATGAGCTTTGAACCATTTAAGTTGATTGACTGCAAATGAGATAAAGGCCCAAAATTGAACATCTCCCACAAAAGGGTTGGGGTTATTTTCCACCTCATCAGCTAATACAAAATTATGCAGGTAAAATTCACAAAGCAACCATTGAATCTTTACACCATGTTGTTTGCAACAATTTATAAAATCTTTAATTATTTTTAGTTCAATTGGTTTTCCAGCTCTCACGGCTTTAATTTTCAACAACAAGTATCGTTCTAACAAAAACAAGGGGTAGTTAGTGGCGGGAGCCCTGCATGCCAAGACTTCTGTATATAATGAGAAGATGGTGTCTGTCCCAGCTATGACCCTATCTAATCTGAGCTTGATTCTCTCTATTTTCTCTTCTACTTTTCTGTATCTATCAAAGGTCTCGCTCTCTGTCGCATTCATTTCCCGAAGCTGCCTCTGCGACTCTTGATATCTTGGCTCGGGAACAGTTTCTTGTTCAAGTCGTTCTAATGCGAGCCGAGCCTGTGCTAATTCTCTCTGAAGATTCAAAATAATGGGGTCATTGTGTGTCATGATTTCTTTAGCTTGTATGCTTGTCTGAGTGCTTATGCTATGAGAAAGGATGTGTTCTGTCTGAGTAGCTGTGCTTTTAGAGGGTACATCCTCTATCTGAATAGCTATATCTACGAAAATTGCATGTTTTTCTTCTTTAATGATGACTGCTTGAGTGGGTATGGGCTCGGTTTGAGTCCCTGTAGCCCTCCCTTCATGTGATTATATTTGTACAGTTGCATTTGTTGTCTCTAGGGTTTTGTCCAGGACCTTTCCCACTGTGATTTCCTTTATTTTTATTTTGAGCCTTTTTACTGTTTTTCCCAGCTTCTGTTGTTCTTTCCTAAGCTTTTTCAATTTGGCTCTATACTTTTTCGGAGGAGCAACTATTCTGCTGACAGTCTCATTAATAGTTTCTACCTCTAAAGAGCCTAGTTGCTCATCCTAGATCTATTCTAAGAGGACCGTGTCTCCTGATTGAATATCGACTTCCTGAAGCATCTCTATCTCTACTTCTTCTTCTTGGCCTATTTTTTCTGTACTTAGGCCTACCTGGCTATTTTCTACTGGAAGCGTGTCACCGAATTGGTGCACTGCTTCTCGAATGGCCTTTATATCGGTTTCTGCTTCATGGCTTGCATCTTTTAAGGGAGATAGACTTTTGGTATTGCCAGCATTCTCAGGATATTGGGTTTCTCCTAAATTAATATTGAGCGGGCTTTCAGGCTGCATGTAGTCATTCATGTTGGCCAGGACCTAGGCAAGTTCGAAATCGTGCAACAAATCACCTTGGGGGCTCATGCTTGGTATTGAGGGAAGTCCTGATTCATTTCTTTGTTCATCTCAAGAATGACCTGTTTCTTCTTCATGGTCTGATTCAGGGTTATCCTGGCCTTCTAACTCTAGCTACAAGAATTTTTCACTTACTGGGCTAGATAATTATATAGGTTAACTGGTACTACCTTGAGGATTTTCGGCCACTCCTAATCTTGACCTCAACCTTGTGGATCGTCTATGCTTTTGAGGTATGCTCCTTGAAAGGGTAGTCCTCTTCCTTTTCTAAACTGGGTTAGGTGTAGGCGGGACTAAACCTCCTTCGAGAGCTAATATTAGATCACCCCAGCTTGATTGCTGCTGGGCGAGGTTATAGCTGACTATTAGCTTGATCAGACAATGGTGGCTTACTGAAAATTCTAAGTGTTGGGACCATCTTATCCTTTCGTAGTGTCATGCAGTACAAAGTTCAATAATGCAAGTAAATTAACAGAGCACTTTTGTTTTAGAACTGCTAAGAGTTTAAGTTGACATGACCTTACCACGTCTTTTTTCCCGTCGCATGTAATGCAGTTCTAGATGATTCTTGCTAGTTCTCCCCATTTTTCTCCAAGAGAAGATGGTCAAACACCTTTGCCCTTTTTGACCAGCTCCTGTCCTTCATATCTGAAAGCCTCAATAGCGTCCTGCAGCTTCAACCGCTTACCACCCCACACAAGTACTTTTGTCGATAACCCGGATACTTCCACTATCACCACGTCTGATACAGTGATTTGCCTGCCCCTTATCATATATTGTCCATTCTGTATATTTCGTAAGAACTCGATGGAAATTTCCTCGTTGGGTGGTTGAAATCTCGTAAAGTATGTTATCCACCCGGCTTGAGCTAAAATTTCCCTAGATGCATTAGAAATAGCCAGTATTAGCGTTCCCTGCATACTGCCCCTCCTCCCATAGTGTTGGAATTCTGCAAACGATAAGTGTAGCAGGGAAAAAACAATGACGAACAAAGTTGAGTAATGGAATAGCAAATGGTTGTGATAACTTTATCAAGTGATATCGTTATTGAGGGTTGTTATCATACCACATGCTCTGCGATCATGGAATTTCATATCATTCTGCAAAATCCAATGAAAAAATGACAGTGATTTCATAAGTACACTGGAGGTCCTCACCCCCCTTTGAATTAATAGGTCACCTACGATCGAATCAATGAAAGGGTAAGGCGTTGGCATCAAAGTACAGGGGTAATGGATTGGCAAGGTACACTTATTAATGACAGGATCATAAAGGATATTGGAGTGGTGAAATCAAGGCTTGTACCGAGAATTATGAATAAATGATAGGTTGTCATGATGTGATATGATAAAGAAAAAGGGACAGCATGCATAATAAATAATACTCTAGTGTTGTTATTCCATTTAAACTGTTGTCATTGATTAAAAAAATATTCATGCATAAAGGTTCAAGGTATGTTAGGACCATAATCTCTCCGTAGAAAATATTATAAAAAGAGGGTATTATAATAGTTATTGATGTAAAAAAAGCTTCAATACCATCAGCAGAGCTTCTGTTGCCTACAAGCGTCCATAGCCTCGACAGAGTTGCTTTTTAACCCTTGGGAACCATTGTCCTCTATGTATAATTTGGGAAGTGTCTTATGATGTCCATAGTAGAGACCAATGTGCTGGCTTGGTGTCCAGGTGAACACATTGCCATTCACTGGGAAGTAGCGAAAGTGGTCAGTTCGGCTCGTGATGAGACCTCCTGTTTCCAAGGACTTTATTTGCTTATGCATCCATTGGATCATATCCCTGGTGTGGTGGCCATAGTAGGAATGCCACTTCGCTGCTTTCTTATGATCATGGTAGGCTGGCTCGTGATGAGACCCCCTATACTCCATCTGTGGAAAAAAATCATAAAATTGTTAGTGAATATATATATATATATATATATATATATATATATATATTAGTCCCCATTTTATACATAGAGGGTGGGTCATCACTCCATAAGAGTAGGGATGGCGAAAGAAGTTTGACATATCAATATAAAAAATATACCTATAATCTTATTGATATATATAGAGAGAGTTATACAGGCAAGGGGGAACTAGCATGGTACAGATAATCAGTCAGTTTTATTTATTGTGGAAATGAGGACAGTAAAGTGAGATAGATAACTATGTCCTTTTCTTTTTTGGATCATTACAAAGAAATCTTGTTAAAGATGATAATATTCATGGTATTTTCCTATTCCACTAGACCTCCATATTTGTTGTCTTTAAATACGTATTCTACCTTTCATGCCATTAAGAAGATCATAAAGAGTGAAACTAGGGTGGTCTAGGGATGATTATGCAAGGAAGAGAAAGAGGATGTTCTCAAAAATATTCACAAAGTGTTTTTCTTTGAAAGGAATAGAAAAAAAAAACCCACACAAAAAGTTTTGTTCCTTAAAGGGAACAGCAGTTGTTCCCTGTAGGGAACAATAAAAGAAAATACGCAAAAAAAAATATGTTGTTCCTTATAGGGAACAGCAAGAGAAAACACACGCAAAAATTGTTGTTCCTTATAGGGAACATCAGCTATTCCCTGTAAGGAACAGCAAGAAAAAAATACATGCCAAAATTGATGTTCCATAGAGGGAACAACAATTGTTCCCTGTAGGGAATAACAAAACAAAATTCACACGAAAATTGTTGTTCCCTGTAGGGAACAGCAAAGAAAAATAGACAAAAAAATTGTTGTTCCCTGTAAGGAACAATAGTTTTTCCCTGTAGGGAACAAAAGTTGTTCCCTATAAGGAACAGCAAGAAAAAAATACACACGATCATTGATGTTCCTTAGAGGGAACAACAAATGTTCCCTATAGGGAACATCAAAGGAAAAATAGAGGAAAGAAAAAACTAATGTACAATCTATTATCAAGCAAATCCAATCAAATATAAAGGAAAATTTATGTACAGGTTTCAAGTAAAAGTACATTTCTTCACTGGACTGGCGCTGTCAAAGGGTTTCCCTCCTCGGCAAGAATTTTTATTGTGAAATCTTCTCGTATCTGTTGGCAAAAGGATTCCCTTGTAAGCGGTTTTTGATATAGGCATACTTGATGTCTGTTTTCTTTAAAAGAGTAGCCAGACCTATCAATGGTGGCTAATGTAAGGGTGCCATTATCATGCACCTCTTGTATCTCATAGGGGCCTAACCATCTGGTCTAGTGTTTGATCGGGAAATCCTAGAACCTAGAATCATACAAAAGTGCCCAATAACCTTCATGGAAGATCTTCTTCTTGATGAGGGAATCATGTCATTTCGCTCTTTGTTGTTGGATTAGTGTAGTATGTTGAAGAGTTGATAGCCGGATTTCATCCAATTCATTGATTTGACGTAGCCTGTTGATCTGTGCTTCATTCAAGTCCAAGCCTACTTCTTGAGCTATCCTTAATGACTGAATTTCAAATTCTATTGGGAAGATAGGTTCTTTTCCAAACACTAGCTGATATGGGGTGTATCCTACGGTATTTCTCCATGTAGTGTGATATGCCCACAGGGCTTCTGGAAATCGGGTAGCCCAATCACATCTATGAGATGTGAATTTCTTTGTTAGTATTGCCTCGATTACTTTATTGGTACTTTTTACCTGGCTGTTTTCCTACGAGTGGTATGGAGATGTGATTTTGTGCATGATATGATGATTTTTTAATGTTGCAGCAATCTTATGGCCTATAAATTGTGGCCCTCCATCCATGATTATTTCTCTAGGCAAGCCATACCGCACAAATTTTTTGAAAGGAAAGTGGATTATTGAGTCCTCTGTTGCCCTTGTTAATTCATCTGCCTCCACCCATTTAGTCACATATTCTGTTACAACCAGTATATATGTCTTTTGATTAGATGATGGGTTTATTGGGCCAATGAAATCTAACGCCCATCGTTCAAAAGGTTCAATGACTAACTGTGGATGCAAGGGCATCTCTTCAGACTGTCCAGGGCAGCCCATTCTTTGGTAGTTGTCACATGCCTGGACAAACTTCTTGGAATCCTTAAAAATGGTGGGCCAATAATAGCCCATCTGTAAGACTTTATGTCCATTCCTTTGGTCTGAAAAATGTCCACCACAAGGCCCATCGTGGCAAGCTTTTAAGATGTCGAAGATTTCATCTTCCCTAACACACCTTCGAATATGCATATTGATTCCTGTATGAAAGAGATATCCTCCAATCCAGGAGAACCGAGTGCTATGTTGTACTATTAGTTTTCCTTCACTAGGTGTCAAGTGCTTGGGTAATTTTCCCACTACTAGGTAGTTCGCGACATCCGCATACCACGGTGTTTTCATGGTTACAGCAAATAAGTGCTCATCAGGGAACCGGTCTTCTACTGCTGTCGAGTTTTCTGTCTTTGGCACACATGAGAGGAATTCTGCTATTAGATTGTCCTTTCCTGGTCGATCTTTGATTGTTATGTCGAATTCCTACAGAAGGATCAACCATCGTGTCACTCTTCCATTCGCAATAGTTTTATTAACTAAATATTTAATAGCAGAGTGATCAATATACAAAACCACAGGGTATCCTGTTATATAATGTCTGAATTTGTTAATAGCATAAATAACATCTAAAAACTCCTTCTCTATTACTGTGTAATTCAATTCAGCAGGGGCTAATTTTTTTCTAATGTAATATATAGCGTAGGGTTTCTTTTCTTCTTCTTAGCCAAGAACTGCTCCAATGGCCGTGTCTAATGCGTCGGATGAAATCTGGAATGGTATATCCCAGTTTGGTCCTCGTAGAACTGGTGTTGTTGATACTAGTTGTTTTAGATCTGTAAAGGCAGTGTCACATTTTTCAGTCCATATGAAATCACTGTTTCCTGTTAAGGCATATAATGGTGCAGCAATTTGTGAAAAATTCTTGATAAATCTACGATAATATCCAGCAAATCCCAAAAAACTACATACCTCTGTTTGAGTGCAGGGAGTAGCTAGTAAGAGAATTACCCGTATTTTTGCCGGATATACCTGAATTCCAGCTGCTGAAATGTAATGACCCAAGATCAGGCCTTCTCTCATCATCATATGGCACTTTTTCATGACTTAAACATAGGCTAGTAGCAATACACCATTCCAGAACTTTTTCCAATTTTTGTAATTCTTTCTCAAAGTCATCTCCATATGGAGTGAAATCATCCATGTACACTTCTAATCCTTCATTTATCAAGTCTGCGAGAATACAAAGTATGGCTCGTTGGAATGTGGCAGGTGCATTACACAATAAAAAAGGTAACACCCTGTAGGCGAATGTTCCCCACGGACAGGTAAAGGTAGTCTTATCCTGGTCTTCAGGGGAAATTTGGATTTGGTTATAGCCACTGAAGCCATCGAGGAAAGAGAAAAATTTATTCCCTGCTAGTGTATCTAGGACGTGATCAATAAATGGAAGGGGAAAGTGGTCTTTTTGCATTTCCTTGTTGAGTTATCTATAGTCAACGCATATTCGTCATTTCCCATTATTTTTGGGAACCACGACTAATGGAGAAACCCATTTACTGTCAGATATAGGATAGATAAAATTGACATCTAACAGTTTTTGAAGTTCTTCTTTAACAATGTATTTTAGGTGAGGGTTTAATCTACACTGAGGTTGTTGAATGGTTTTTGCATCCTTTTCAGCGTAGATGTGATGCATGCATAGCTGAGGGTCAATCCCTTTCATATCTAAGTAGTCCCAAGCAAAAGCCTCTTTATTTTTCCTAAGAACTTGAGTAATTTTTTGTTCCTGGTCATCACTCAGATTACTGTTAATGTTTAGGATTTTCCCTGGCTCAATTTTGATAGGTTTGCTATTATAAACAGTGGTTGTTGGTATTGTTTGATCATTGATTTCTCTCACGGGATCTTCTTCGATTTCATTGTAAAGGACTACTTTAATCATGTGTCATTTCAAACTTGATACTGTGGCAGGATGATTGATAAAAGCATTAATAATATTGTCTTCAGTTTGGTTTTTGAATTCAAGGGCATCTTCCACAGTTAATGGTGACTGAATATTTTCTATGAAGTATGTTGCAGGTTGTTTCTTGGTTTTCATAATAGTCAAGCCTGGCTAAGCAGGGGGGTATAAATCTAAATTTCTCAGATCATTCCCCCTGGTTATAGTCATACTGCCTATCCAACAGTTGATATAAGCATCAGCAGTTGCTAGCCAAGGCCTTCCTAATATTAAAGGATGTCCATCTAGCCAGTTTCTAGGATTGATGATCAAGAAATCTGCTGGGTATTCCCAAGAATCTACAGACACCATTACATCCTGTAATGTCCCTTCTGGTTTGACAACTGATCGATCAGCCAATTCCAGCAAGGTTGTGGTTGGATCCAAGGTTGTAATGCCAAGTTTTTGACATGTTGTTGTTGTGAGAATATTAATGGCTGCTCCTAAATCAACTAATGCATTTGGGAAGCAACATCCATTTATTTGTACCATGACTATAGGGTTTCCTGGGTCCTCATATTTCACTAGTGTTTCTCTGCCTGATAATAAATCAGAAAAAGTTCTGACTACGTGGATAGTTGGGGTTGTTTTTATTTTCCTCTTCGGCTTTTTCGTACACAATTCTTTAATAGTTTTTGCATAAATTGGAATGTCCTAAATAGCCTGGAGGAGAGGTGTTTTTACGCATGGATTTTTTCATTCTCCCAGAAGATCAAAATTGGGATATTCTATTGAGCTAGGTATAATCAATCTCTCTGGGAATGGTGGAGAAGAGGTAATAGTTTGATCGTGGCTTTTCTGTTTAACCGTATTCCCCACTTGAGGTGTTTGTTCTAGAGGTAACATATCTCCTAATTGTATATTTTTATCCCCCTCTGATTCAATTATCCATCCAGACCTTAATTTGAGTTCATTACACTACCTCAACTCAGTTTCTGACTTCGGTCCTTCTATAATTTGTACGGATGGGACTGGTCTACTGTTGGGATTCGGGTTGGGCTGGGCTGGAAGCTGTGATCGTAGATTGGATTGAGGGCTCTGCTGCAATGTGTAAGGTGCTGGTAAATCTGATTGATTCAGAGGGACTGTTCCCATAGGCTGGTATGTAGCTCTTTGCCAATTTTATTTCCAGTTCTAATTTTGTGAAGTGTAAGGGGACCATTGCGAAGAATAAGGATTTTTCTGCCAGAATGATGGTGGGTAAGGGAAATTTGGCCAACTATTTTTATTTGGATTTGACTGATTGGGCCATGGTGGAATAAAAAATGCTTGAGATGGCAAGAAAGGTGGTTGATTCTGCCATGCTACCCCTGAATATTGCTGAGAATTATATTGCGAGGAAGGAAAAAATGAAGATGGATCGATAGGCATACCTGTTTGACGTGCTTACCATTGGCAACGCTGGTTCAATAGATACGCTGGTTCTACTTCTTCTTCTGCTTCCTTGAAGACTGCTTTTAATCCTAGGAGTGATGGGCAGCTTTCCGTGGCGTGCTCTTTAGTGCATATGGTGCATGTCCGTATCCAATCTAGAGGGCATTCTTTATGATTGTGCTTTTGTCTACAACGGGAATAGAAAATAGCCAAGTTTTGTTCTGCTATAGCCTACTTTTTCTTAGCTCGCATGACATCCAATTGTGTTGTCAGGGTCCCCAGGATATCAGTCTTGAAATCCTCTAACAGATTGTTGATTTCACTTCGTGTAATGCTTTCTCCTGAAGCTTTGCTATCTCTAAGGTTTGTATCACACCTGACTGGTTTCAGCCTTGAACCCCCCCTGGAACACTTGATGTACAAATCTACAATATCATTAATTTTCTTGATAAATATAACCTTTACCCATTATATTTAGTGTCTCTACCCATTGGTTTTTCATACCTCTAATCAACGGAGTTTTTAGAACATTATCAGGCACATTTGTATAAGGATATCTTTGTAGATTATATTGAAAACGTTCTACATATTCTTCCAAAGTCTCGCTAGGCTTGGCTACCATTTGAAATATTTCATCTTTTAGTTCTCTAGTTCGGCAATAATCTTGGTATTTTTTAAGGAAAGATGTTTTCATTTGGTCCCAATCATTGATGGTGCCTCCGCCAAGTCCCATGAACCAACGCAGAGCTGCTCCCTTCAAAATAGAGGGGAATAGCTTCAGTTTTTTGGGATTGATAGTGTAATCATAACCCCTGCATAAGACTTGAAATTCAAAAAGAAATGCACCAGGATCTTCTGAAGTTAGCCCATGAAAGGTAGGAATGTTTTGTAATGGGATAGCCTTAATGGGAGCATTGAAAGTTGTGTCAATGATAGGGTATTGCAATATAGAAGTTTGAGTTTGCTGGTTATGAGCCATTTGGTCAAAAATATGCCAATATCCTTCAGGGATCTCCAGAGCTGGAGATTTTTTCCTAGGATGCCTACCAAAGGCTGGAAAAGTTTTAACAACACTACCTTGATCTGGAAGACTGGGTATCCTTTTCTTAGTCACTATTTCAGGAGATATAGGTTTTGGTAATTTGATTTTAGGCTTACATGTTTCTCCTTCTCCTTCACGGAGGTTGCAAGAATTTCCTTCTTGTGAAGGGCAGGCTTGTATGTTCTCAGTATCTTGAAAACTAGCTAATTTAAGGTGAGGTCAGAATTATGGGATGCATTTAAAATTAGCTAATTTAGTGAGGTCAGAATTATGGGATGCATTTAAAATTAGCTAATTTAGTGAGGTCAGAATTATGGGATGCATTTAAAATTAGCTAATTTAGTGAGGTCATAATTATGGGATGCATTTAAAATTAGCTAATTTAGTGAGGTCAGAATTATGGGATGCATTTAAAATTAGCTAATTTAGTGAGGTTAGAATTATGGGATGCATTTAAAATTAGCTAATTTAGTGAGGTCAGAATTATGGGATGCATTTAAAATTAGCTAATTTAGTGAGGTCAGAATTATGGGTGCATTTAAAATTAGCTAATTTAATGAGGTCATAATTATGGGAAACAATTGATGCCAGAGCTGCTATTAAGGCTGAGAGAGAACGTTAGTTGACAAGAGACTGTCATGCTAGGAAGTTAGATAAGTTCAATAGATTGGCCTGTAATAACATCAGTGTTTCTGACGTTGATGTATTATAGTTTGATTTAGGTGCAGATATGCGGGTTCGGTCAGAAATGAGATTTTATGATACCAGAAATGATAATTTTTTTTATTCGAATAATACCATCAACATTTCATTCACGAGTAGCTTGGATTACTCTAGAACCTACAGGAGAAATGTTGTAAGCTCCAGTATAAACCCAGATTGAAAATCGGGTGTTGCAGACAGTAGGTATTATAACGTCGACATTGCCAACTATGCCCAGCAAGATAACGAAGAATAAGTCTGCAATGACACCGCTATTGAGGTTGGTTCTGTTACCAAAAATCGTTCAACGAATACCAACTTGACAGACTTCAGCATGCACATCACAGTTGTTTCTCTGAAGAAGCGAGTTCAGTATAATACCGTGGATTTACTCTCTCTCATAAATTACGCATCCTCTCCCAGGTTGTTGTCTCCAGCAACTCTTTGAGTGGTTAATTATGTTTACTCTGTAGCAGAACCAGAGGCTGAAATAATTACCATGTTTATTGATCCGTCAGGTAGCAATAAGGGTGAGACAGATGCTGCTATTTCAGCAGCCAACCCTACGCAGGAAAAGAAGGCATCTGCCTCAGAGTACGATAAAAACGATACTTACGGAGAATGGCTCATAATTGAACACATTGACACCATTTCATGCAGAATATGGCTCAGGATCGACCACAATGGCACACCTTGTAATTACAATGACAAGGTCTCAATTCGAAATCTGTTCCTTAAAAATGATGCTAAGGATCGAAATCTGTTCCTTAAAAACATTGTTGAGGATCGTATAAATCAATAATCATTTCTTAAGAACAATGTCGAGACTTAATTTCCTATTAGCAGCACTGATAAAATATTTAGTGATATTTCGGTCGAAGAATATGATGGCAGCAATACATATGGAGGCTGGCTCCAGATTGATAATGGGCAGCATTCTTCGCATCTAAATATGGGTGATAGTAGTGACATTAATCACAATGACTCGCGTGGTAATTACAATAATAATAACAACCCATGCCCCCAAAACTATGTTTCTACTAACATGGTTCACAATAAGATAGAGGTTATGAGGGAGGATCCTAGGGTTTTTGAGGATATTGATACCAAAAATAACCTAAGCATTAAGAAACTTGAACATATCCCACTTACCATAAATAATAACAAAAATAAAAATAATAAAAAAGTTGTTAATTTATCCTCTCTAGAGTTAGGTAAAGATTCCATCAAAGTTCTTAGTAAGGGTTTAGGATTTGTGGTTACTCCCAGAAGCATCCCAAATGAAAGCATTTTGTGCAGCAGCGAATAAGGGATTAGAGGTTTAACTCTTGATGATAAAGAAGCACTAAGACAAGAATGCTCCATTATTTTGAAGAAATCCAGAATTCCCAAAAGCAACCTAAGTAAGGAAGAATTTTTTGCTCTCAAAGCTCTTCGCAATAATGACAACATTGTGGTGCTGAAAGTCGACAACGGAGGTGCTGTTTTCATTCTAGATAAGGTTTATTATATTAGTAAAATGAATGAACATCTAGATTGTGGAAGATACAAGAAACTTAACTCCAACCCCTTGCCTAGGGTATTAAGAGAAGTCAAGAAAGCAATAAAAAATTTAGGGTTGGATGACAAGTTAAAAAAGAGGTTAACTCTGTCTTCTGAGATCATGCCAAGAATTTATGGATTGCCAAAAAATCATAAAGAAGGAATACCCCTTAGACCGATTGTTTATACCATAGGGTCCCCCACCTATGAGCTAGCGAAATATGTTGCCAAGATCCTAAAACCTCTTGTTGGGAATACTGACTCTTTCATTAAGGACTCCAACGATTTTATCAAGCTCATTAAGGATCAGAAGGTAGAGGAAAGCGACATCTTGGTTAGTTTTGATGTAGTATCACTATTCACGAAGATTCCTTTAGACGAGGCAATCCAAGTCATTAAAGATGTCACTGATCCTGGAACAACCAAGCTTGCAAAGATTTTCCTAGGCTCCACTTTCTTCAGCTTTCAATGGGAATTCTATGAACAAGTATCAGGTGTCGTAATGGGATCTCTGTTATCCCCTATTGTCACCAACTTATACATGGAACACTTTGAGAAGAAGGCCCTTGCCTCTTATCCCTTAAAATCTGATTGGTGGAAAAGATTTGTAGACAAAACCAACATAAAGTGGACCCATGGTAAAGAAAGTTTTGAAGGATTTTTTAATCACCTCAACTCCATTTCCACTGAGATCAAGTTCACAATGGAGGTTGAAGAAAATAGGAGCATTTCATTTTTGGACGTTCTTGTCACTAGGAATGAGGATGGAACTCTTGGGCACCAGGTGTTTAGAAAGAAAACGCATACTAATAGCTATCTCAATGCTGAGTGCTACCATCATCCAGCTCAAAAGTTTGGTGTCCTTAATACCCTTTCCATAAGAGCCATGAGAATTTCTGATGCTGGACACCTGAGCGAAGAAATCAGTCACCTGTCATCGGTATTTAGGGATTTAGGTTATAAAGAAAGAGATATCAAAAAAGCCTTGAAAAAATCTGAGGGTTCGATCCTACCTCGGATTTGCCACGAACCACAAGAAAACAGGGGGAGGATTTTTCTACTATACATTAAGGGTGTTACTGATAAAATCTCCAAGGTCTTGAGAAAGAACAATATTTTCGCACAATTTTGAGCATAGGGGACTATTAGGCAAAGAATGCGACCAGTTAAGGATGGCATAAACCATAAACAACTCAGAGTGTACAAGATTGACTGTTCATGCGGGAAAAGTTATATTGGGGAGACTGGGCGTTCACTTCATAAAACACTTAAAGAGCATGGAGCTGATATCAAGTATGAACGATCACGTACCTCATCCCTTGCAGAACACTCCTCAAAAACCAAACATCAATTACGTCTTGGGGATGCAAAGATTATTGCGAGAGAAGAGCACTATCAAAGAAGAAAGATAAGAGAGGCCCTTGAGATTATAAAGCATCCAGATAATCTTAATAGGGACGGGGGATTTGAAATCAGTGACACTTGGACACCTCTTCTTCAACAATTCTGCTCCTCCAAAACACCATCCACCGAAGCATAGTTTTTTCAGGTATAACAATCTCAGGTATGTTCCCCATCTTTTGAATTCTAATTTGGAATAAAAATTAAAATTCTAATAATTATTCCTATTAATTGATTTTTATTTTGGTTAAAATAAAAATTAATTAATTAAACAATAATTATTATTAATTTCTTCTATATTCCTATAAAAATTATTAATAATTTATTAAATCATTAATATAATTAATTAAAACAATTAATTAATTATAATTAATTAATTAATTATAAATATAATTAATTATATTTATAATTAATTAAGTTATTAATTATGTCTAATTATATCTTTTTAAAATTAATAAAAAATTAACCATTAATCAATAATTTTTCCAATTAATTAATTAATAAAAATTCTTATAATTAATTAATTAATTAAATTTATAATTAATTATTATAAATATTAATAATTAATAATTTTCATAAATTAAAAAACTAAAAACTAAATAATGAATTTATATATTATATTTTTTTAAAACCTACCCAAAAAAAATTTATTCATTAACTAGATTAACCAATTTGTTACTTTATAATATAATAAATAATAAACTTAAAAATTAAAACCACCTAGTAGTAAAATATAATAAAATAAACAAAATTAGAATGAAAATAAAATTAGAAATATTAAAATTAATAATAATAAATTTATTAAATTAGAAATGTAATTATTAAAATAAAAATTAATTGAAATACTGAAATAAAAAACTTAGTCGGCTCTTTTCAAGAAATTGATCTCTATAAATGTTCTGAAACCCTTCTATAAATTTCTTCATTCTAAAAAGTCTTGATGATGGATCCCAGTTGGGATTCGAAACGTCGACACATGTTCCTCAATACTGTGGATAATCTGGAAAGCTTCTTACAAAATGATCACCACAGGAGTTTAAAAACCAAAAATCTTGAAAACTCTGCTCAGCCCTTTTGGTTTGACTATGAATCTCAACATTACCTACACATGGTGATTCTGCAGTTTGAAGGAAGTCAATAGAACGTTTGGCAGCAATAATTCAGGGTCCTACTAATGACTGAGACTCGGCTTTTCTTAAGATTTCGTCAATAAAATTTGATCGTCCAAAGGTCATCGGTCCCTTAGATTTTTCAGGTTTAGGAGGAAGAATTTTTCCCTTATCAGGTTTCTTATTCATTCATGCAAAAAAAATCAAATTTTTATTTCTACCTTAAGTTCCTAACAATTCTGTTGGAAATTGGGCAAGGGAGTAGGAATTTTACTTGCTCTGTACATAGGTTCTTACCTTCCATTTGTAATACTCGGTTCTCTCTCAACATACAAGCATCAAACACCTACTTCACTTTTCTGTAATTGTGCTAAAAAGCGGGCGGAGGAGCAAGCACTTTACTCGCTCGTTACATAGGTTCTTACCTTTTGTTTTCAATACCCAGTTCTTCCTCAACAACAATTATCAGATATACATCACCTTTTGTAAATCGCTACACTCTCCTCGGAAATGGCACAAAAATGTTGGCTGATAAAATGTGCATTTTAAAACTCCTAATTATCCCACATTAATCATCAATCCGGGAAAGTCCTCTTATTTCAACAGTGTAGACAGTATGTGGCTGCTATTAATTCAGAGAGTAATGTTTCCTAAATTGTAGTATAGCTCTTAACACAAGAATAAATAAAAGCATCTAATAAACTCCAATTGGAATTATTAAAGGGAATATCAAAGCTCAATCTTCTACTGAAATCAAATCTTACAACAATTCAAGTAATAACATCATCAGCTGAGAGCACAATAACAATAACTCACCTCTACTTAGCTGATTCAATTTAAACTATACTAAATCTCTATAAAGCAATAAATATAGAAATGATATCACTTCTGAGAGTCTAATACCAATAATCAAACTCTTACAGAGGATTAAATCCATGCAATGTACTATCTAGATAATTCATGATGTAATGAACAAGACTCAAATCAATTGATAGCGATGTAAATTATAAACAAAACATACATTGCTTTGATACAAGAAAGTAATGAACAACTAATAAAATAAACTCACAGAAACAAGAGATTATCACACAAACCAAACTCTAGAAGAGTCATAAATATAACACAAGGAAGCAGTTAACTTCACCAGAGGCTGGGCCCTTAGCCGCCAGTGAGCACTACTAAGTTACTTCAGATAATGTGAGAGAACAACAACTTAAATTATATATTAATCATCGAACTTGAGTAGCATTACAATATAATCACGTTCTCCAACGACGCAGTCTGTAATTAAACTTACAACTTGAAAAATAACAGAGATTCTCCCCCTTTCTTCCTACAATCGCTTTCTTTTATAATCAGAAATGGTAAATATGATCCCTTAGGATCTCCCGATCCTGAGGGATTCACAATCGATTTCTAACTTAATAAATATTTTCTATTCCCTGTTGATCCCTCTAATTTTCTCTCAGCCTTGTCCGCAACCGACGCATTCCTTCTTTTGCTTGTCAGATTCTGCTATCCTAATGTCAGGGAACAACAATCATTCTTTTTTTCACTTTCTTGCATAAAGAAAGGTAAACGTTAGTTAAATCATACCTGCAAATAATTCCTTCATTTCTTACCATAATTCCTCAATATATTAGCACATTAAGATATGAAAAAGATAAGAATCAAGGAAAATGATGATGAACTTAATAGTAAATACATACCCATTTTGTAACTCAACAACTAGTGCACCCCAAGGTGATACACTTGGATTAATGTATCCCTTATGAAGAATTTCCTTCAACTACAACTTCTACTCTACCAAATCCGGAGTGTTGATCCTGTAAGGTTCCTTTGATGTTGGTTTTTCCCCTAGTACGAACTCAGTAGAAAATTATACTTCCCTATGTGGAGGTAAATATGGAATATATGATATAAATACATCATGAAACTATTGCAATATAGGGTACCTCTCGAATATTTCTGCATCCTCAACATCCTTACCATTGTTGCTGGAAATATGAACTGCAAACATCGCACACCCTTTCCTGCAACATCGCTTAGCCTGCATAGTTGTGACCATCCTCACTGATGTATAATTATTATTTCCCTGTAATATTATCTTTTGTCCATTACCATCCAAGCACTTAATGGCCTTGTCATAGCAATATTATTTGGTCATGTGAAGATACAACTAGTCCATGCCTAAAATCATATTATATGATCCTAACGGCAGTACATTCAAATGTGTTGTTGTAGGAATACCATTCAACTCAAATGCACAAGTTCTTACCCAATGATGAACTCTCTTCTTTGTACCTGTATCCAATTGCATCAACCAAGACTCTGCACGCACTTCTTTTTTCAAGCCACATTTATCCACCAAGTCTAGATTAACATAATTATAATTAGAACCATGATCAATCAAAATAGAGATAATTTGATCACAAAGATAAAATTCCATCTCAATGATAGATGCCTGATGATCTTCCTGCTTGTTGTCCACATTTGTATAAATCTGAGTAATACTATTACCAACATCCCCAATTTTTTTTGACTCCTCAGCACTATAGATCTGAGGCTTGCCTCCCTGGTACAATATACAATCCTTCTTACGATGGTATTTTCCACATATCCAAAACTGAAACGGTGCTCTATTGTCGCCTCTAGTCTGCTGCTCTTTAGGCTACAACACATGTCCCTTCTCAACTGCATTGAACTTCTTGTGAGAAAAAATTTCTTTCTCAATTTCATCTTGAGGTCTTCCCCACTTCGGTGTACATTTCCCTTTTACTTTCTCATTTCCTTTGAAGTCATGTTTAGGATCATATTTTCACTTTAACTACTCATAGAAATGCTTCAACTTTTATATGGATTCTTCTAATGATTTGGTTCTTCAAACTCAATCCGGTCTCTATATGTTGCTCGCAATCGGATGATGAATCTACGAATATTAGCCTTCTCCTCCTTGAGATATGGCACATACCACAACATCTCGAAGAATATGCTAGTATACTCATCATTTGTCATAGAACCCATTTGTAGCTAATAAAATTCCTTAGTTATATCATCATAGTACCTCTCCAATAGGTACTTCTTCCTGAAGATCCTCCCGAATTCATCCCAAATAAAGTCTTACTAGTGAATTCTCTTAACGTTATTCACAACTTCCCACCAGATATTTTCGTTCCCTTTAATACTGAAGGTGGCTATCTTGGCTTTCATTTTTTTTGAATAGATGATAAATCTAAAGAATTTATTCATTCCAAGCAACCATGCCTCTACATATGTTCAGCTAGAATTGTAATCTACGGATAAATTACGCTTCCCTAGATAGGTGCTAGTCTAGAACAACAGGTGAAAGACTATACAACTATTTTTCCTAACTCGGAACAGCTACACAGAGAGGATTGGAGGCTTAGTTGTTCAGTCGCTTCCACTACAGCTTCAAATTCAAGCGTTTTGTGAGTTGAATGCTTCCTGCAAGAAAGAACACTAAAACAGTAGAAGATGCAATAATATAGATATCTATTCAAGTTATTTATCTAAATCAGTAAAGCATAAACCATACACATCAACTAAGATCTTGCAACATGGAAGATCAAAGCCAATACAGATGCATATAGGGAAAAATAAGCAATATTCTTTATTGATGATAGAAGGAGAGGTTACAACCAAATGACTAATTTGAAGTGACCCTTACAGCAATGATCCAAAGCCTCATCATAGTATAAATCCCTCCAGCAGTATCTTCACAAATCAAACTCTCAATTGAAAATTCTCCAGCATTTCTGTACTCAAATTCTTCCTCTTCAAGCACTTAGATCTGTGCTCAATTTATAGATGAAGTGTAGGTTGTTTTGCAATCAATAACTTTCCAAAAATAGGCAAGACATGTTTCCAGTCATGTAGATGTAAAATGGACACTTGGATCTGAAGCTTGACACATGTGAAATCTTCTAGAAGGCACTGGCCAAGAGCTGCTCAAGGAAGGAGGTGGGAATCCTAAATAGGAAACCCAAAGAGGAGTGTATAAACAGACAATACCTTCAGAAAATAATATCATCAAAAACCTCTTCCTACTGTCCTCCTCCTTCTTCTATAAGATGAAAGCCTTGTCAAACCCTAAACCACCTCAACGAGTTAGCTCCTTTCACATGTGGAGCCTCCATCTAAAACTGCATTGTGTATCCATGAGGTTCATTGCACCTAGAATGCACTGTGGATTTGGTCAAGGTTGACCCAAATATCATGATTCAAACCCATTCACACCTGCAAGAGTTTATTTGCATGGCCCAAATATGTCTCTATTTATATAGGCATTGATTTATTCATTGTTTTCAGGAATTTTACATGTCCTCCTTTATTCATTTATTCATGAAACAGAAAATAAAACAAAAATGCATATTCCTCTTAGCTGAAGCTAAGTGGGAATATTACAGTCCTCCCCTCAAAAAAATTTCTTGTCCTCAAGCAACTGATAAGGTGAGTTCTGTAACACTTCTCCTCGATTGGTGACATCATCAAAGATCAAGCTCCCATCATAAGCTAGATGCTCACCAATCCAAACCTCCATGAATTGTTTCTCCAAAGTCAATATGAGACGTGAAAAAATCCATCCCACAAGGCAACAAGATCTCATGTGAAACACCCACGGTTTGCCTAATGTTCCCTCTGAAATATATAACATAAGACACATAGAGAGTTTTCAGCCCATTAGGCACATGCATACCTCCGATCCTCCCTCCATACATTCCCATAAAAAGTACAAGCATGTCATCAATGTATGGGAGAAAAATAATGTACAAAAAATAGAAAGGTGCACATATGGGGGTGGGTCATAGTCCCACATGTGGAACCAGCGTAATGCATCTCCTTCCTACATCAACCCAAGATGTGGTAAGTGGTTTTCCAACCACTTACTTGCAGCCCATGCCATCTCACTGTTGCTGAATGTGTGAGATATGTTTGGCACCTTAGGAAAGCACCCATCATGAAACAAGATCTCCCTTTGTCCACCAAGGGAGTGGCCAAGTGCAACAATTCTTGTGGCCCCATATTTTCCATGAGATTGACAAGATATAACACTCCTCCTTGGAGTCATGGCCTACATAAACATGGTGAAAGAATGCATAAAATCAGAAAAATAAACTTGTTTTACATGAGCATATTCTTCACCAATAGTCCTCCTCATAAAATTGGAGAGGTGCATAGATATATCTTCTCCCTCAAGAGGGGAAAGATAAATTTGAATTAGCTCTTCAACAGAGTTATGTTGCTGCCCCATCTCCACAAAGTACATGCATCTTTGACAATGTTGATATAGTTCGCCCTCCCAATATTAGCTCCTCAAGATGATGTTGTTGAGCTTCATAGAATATTCATGGCTGAAATAGAACTCCTCATAGGCCCATTGTAGTAACTTCTCCTTGAACTTGGAGGCTTTAGGTAAGAATATCCTACCATGATCATAGATGACCCCATCTTGGA
Organism: Pinus albicaulis; assembly: GCA_034641835.2. Taxonomy (NCBI): domain Eukaryota; kingdom Viridiplantae; phylum Streptophyta; class Pinopsida; order Pinales; family Pinaceae; genus Pinus; species Pinus albicaulis. The sequence continues at coordinate 352,372,712 of CM076579.1, forward strand.
TTGAATAATCCTCCTCATGTAGCAAGTCATCAAGAATCATGAATGTATGAAGATCCTTGGAATATTCCCCCAACAGTTGGGACTTCCAATGTGGATCTTGTTTTCCCAACAATAACAGCTTTGATAATGTGTCAACTGAAGTGGCTGTCATGTCACTTGCTCTTCTCCTTGACATCCTCCATTTTGAAGGTGTATGTTGGAAGGCCATGCCTCCCATTTTTCTCCTCTTTGACATCCCCCATGCCAAAGGTATGAGATGGAAGGTTGATATTCCTCTCTTTCTTCTTTGTAGTGTCAACCTTCATTCTTGCAGCATCTTTCCTCAGTGTAGTATGAGGTGAGAGAATGGATAATGATGTTAAGGGGAAAATTCTTTCCCTCTCTTTGTACCTTTCCCATACTCTCAGCGCTGAAGCATGGTCTCCTAATGCTCCCTTCCTTCTTGGTTCTATGGAAGGAGCATCACTACATCAAACATCTTCCATAAAATCTGAAGCAGGTGGTCTCCCAGGGGGTATACCACAAGATAAATATGTCTCATGGCTCATTCCCATGTGAACAACAAATGGGAACATAATATGACTACTTCCACTGTGCAAATACATCTCTAATTGCTGTGTGGAAGTATCATGGTAGGGAGAAGTTGGAGAAAATCCCCCATATTCTTCTTCATCACCCACCTTCTACAAGATCTCATAGTCTAAGGTGCTCCCTCTAGATGCAGTTGACTCATGAACACCCATCATCTCCTTGTTTTCAAGAGTCTTGATCACAAAGGGCTGATCCATCATAATGTGTGTCCCAAAATATGGATGCAGTGTTGGAACACATTTCCTCCACTGTTTTTTCTCTTTGTCTATCATCATAGACACTTTTTTCTCATCCTCACCATGTATAGGATCCTTGGGGCCTCCTTGCAAAGGTACAAGGGCCCTCTTAGTGGAAGCAATAGCTTCAAATCCATCTCTCAATAAAAATATATTTCCTCTTGATGTCACAGCGCTGGAGGAACCTTTCAGCTCTACTTCTTTCTTCTCCTCATCAATGGGGTATGCCCCATCAATAATACACCCTTTTTATTGCTAAAGTAAGGCCTTTTCCCTTGGCAAATCATGTAGCAAATATTTAACCCTTCCGGAAATGTTTTGAAATGGAGTTGTCTTCATGGATATTCTTTCTTCTTTGAGTTGAAAAAAATATGGGAAGCCTAGATGATCTTTGAATCTCTTAGACTGAGATTCATATTCTCAGAGGTAGCCACCAAGATTCTCCTCTGGTTTCTTTCCATCTTCTTCTCCTCTTGCAAGGAATGCAGGCATGCTACAATGTTGTAGATCAGATTGTGTGGCTGAATGCTGACACACATCAAATGAAGTAGTGGGGCTTCCTTCATATGAAAACCTCTTCAAGAGATTTGCAGGTCTTTCATTCCTCACTTCCCTGATTTATTCCTTCAGCTCATGCAAATCTTGAGAAAGAATGTTAGAGAACCCTACTCCTTTTATTCTTTCGTACAAAGGTGTTTCAACCTTGCTTGCTTTGTCTTTGGTGTAATCATTTTTCTTCTTTATTCTTCTATGATACCTCTTCTCTTGGTCAGCGAGAGGCTCTACTTCTTCTGAAGACATATTTTCTCAAGGAATGCACAGGCTATGCCAAGAAAGATGCTCTAATACCACTGTAATATCCCCAAATGGGAATGCACAGCAGTGCCTACTGAAATACACACTCCTGAGAATTCAGTGCACTAAAATGAGTTTGTAGCTCCTGGATCCCTTATATCAGCTCATCTAAGATATAAATCCAAAAGGAGAGAAAAAACAAATCAAACTAGGTGGGTTAAACAGATCTCCCACAACCTAGTCTAGCTGAAAAACACCCAAAGAGAGGGGTTGCAGCTATATGCAAGGACTACTTCAGGAATAACGTATTTTATCCCTTTACAAGAATGATACCAACATGGAGGCTCATCTTCCAACTATACTTTAGCAAAATAGATCTACAATGCAACTTATACAGTGTATAAAATAAATAGAAAGAATGTACAAGACAAAAGCCTCAAAATGAGCTGCTACAACAACATGAAATGGAAGAATAAGCTTGACAGCGTTATTTTCAATGCTGAAGCATGAAATAGATTACAAATCAGATCTATAGAATATCTATACACAAAATGATAGATATATTTCAGATCTGTATACAAGATAGGCTCCTTTATATCCTCCCCGTGGGGATCTCAGAAAAACATGAACATCAGTGAGTAGATCTGAGATTTAAGTCACAGATCTATAGAAGTATTCATAAAATTCTAAATAATAACATATACATCAGATCAGATCTGAACTAACATGTATTGGTTGGCCAATCCACGGATCACCACAGTGAAAGGAAGAATCCAATCACTAGAGGTCTCTCCTCTAAAATGATGCCAAGTCTCCCTGCAACTCTGCTCTTGCAAATAACACAGTCATGGAAGAGGGACTGCACTGTAGGCTCTAAGAATACTTTGGCCTGCTACAAATGTGTGGATCTGAAGCTCAAAGGTTCTATAATTGACTTATCAAAGGGATATATGACTTTCCCAGTGACAAGGAGTGCTAGAACTTTATAGATCTGAAAAGATCTATTCTCCACTTGCTGCAGCTCACATGGAAAACCCAATCCTAAACAGGACTGCACTGTAGATGCAAGATGTGGCTTTGCCAAATGCCAGATAGTGGACTAGACAAACAAGGCTCCTCCAAGATCTGCTCAAGGAAGGAGGTGGGAATCCTAAACAGGAAAACCCAAAGAGGAGTTTCTAAACAGACAATACCTTCAGAAAATAATATCATCAACAACCTCTTCCTGTTGTCTTCCCCCTTATGTTATAAGATGAAAGCCTTGTCAAACCCTAAACCTCCTCGATGATTTAGCCCCTTTCACATGTGGAGCCTCCATCTAAAACTGCGTTGTGTATCCATGAGGTTCATTGCACCTAGACTGCGTTGTTGATTTGGTCAAGGTTGAACCAAACCTCATGATTCAAACCCATTCACACTTGCAAGATTTTATTTACATGGCCCAGATATGTCTTTGTTTATATAGGCATTGATTTATTCATTATTTTCAGGAGTTTTACATGTCCTCCTTTATTCATTTATTCATGAAACAGAAAATAAAACAAAAATGCATATTCCTCTTAGCTGAAGCTAAGTGGGAATATTACGTCCTGGATATTGATTTTTTGTCGACAGGAAGCCACCTTATTGAAAAATTGGAGTTAATGATTTCGAAGACAAGGGTATGACTTGATTTAGCAATTTTTCAGGGATGGCGGTCATGAAAATCAAGGTTTACGAGTATTGCAGAAGGATGAGTTTTTAATCACTGGATGACTTCTCTTGAACATATTGGCAACATTCTAATGAGTTGGCATCATTGAACCAAAACCGAAGTGAAGGTATGATGAACCATAGGCATGAATGAACTTTCAAGATGATTACCCAACCCAAACAGTCACAGACATGGAGTGAAAGAAGTTTCATGTTCAAGAGCGACTTGCTACCAAAAAGAAACTTTTTCTTACTTTTCCCAAATTTTCCCCGGTCATTTGTTGACCAGTACCTCTTTATTTTTTAACAATATTGAGGAGGATAACATTTGATTGATCTATAATTCAACTCTTTGGGCGAATAAAGTATCACTATTTAATAATTTAACGAGTCTAGAGATGAATGAAACTCGATTCTTGCCATGATCAACAAGCCCGACGCAATTTTCTATTTTAACGAGCTTAACGATAGTGATAGCCCGGTCCTTTTTCATATTTAGAGAGTCTACAAAAGAGGTTGAAAGAGAAATCCAAAAGTAATTTTTCGTAAATTTGTCTCTCAGATTCGAAGAAGTGTAAAATAATATATGAAAGAGCCTCTTTTATCATGTTTAACCAAGGTATTCCTTTTTCGTAAATAATCCATCTCAGTCGAGAAAAGGGTTAAACTTATACTGAGTAGATATCAATTCATTTACTTTAACGAGCTCGAAATGACAAGTGCTTGACAATATTTTCACATTATCGGAGTCTTAAAAGAGCTGAAACAAGACTCTAGGGGTTCCCTTTTTTCTGTTATCGAAGCTCGAAAAAGAGATAAAAGTGCGCTTCAAATCCTTTTTCGTTTTTAACAAAGCTAGAAAAATAAAGAGAAAAAGTATGCTTTGTGGTCAAGTCTTTCTTTGAAATAAATCTGCACGACTAATCTATTCATCAGTTGTATTTCCTATTCAGAACAACATCAAATGGATTAAAAATACCTATTTCATGATAAAAAAAACATAATAAAACTATATTCATAGCAATAAATTTAACTTGCAAACAATTAAATGACTATATAAAGTAGTTTCACTATTCATTTTTACCATTCCATAGTTACCATTTGCATTTTGGAGCTTTAAACCTGATTTTTCCCCCAAACTTCAGTCGTTGATTGCAGTCGTTTTTGTGGACGGATTTCATCGATGTTTGATCCAAGTTATTATTATGAACCTCCTCTTCCTTTTAGTATTCATTTCATTCCCATTCCTTGCAAATTTTTAGGGTTTTAAGGCCCCTAGGGTAAATTCTGCCCAAATTGAGGGCATTGCACCCTTGAACATCGAAACCTGTGCTGCATAGCAGGTATAGTGAAGGGAACCTACATATCCAATGCATTGTCTCAACCAAGGGAGTGCGTTGGGCACAATTCAAGTTTTTGATTTTCATGATGTGCTCAAAATTTGCCTAGTTTTTTACAATGAATGGTATCGAATGGATCTTATGGTTGATTTTCAGGTTTCCATCGGATTATAGTGACGATTACATGGAGAGAAAGAGAACATGAAGAAAAAGATATGATTGCCTTGAATGATCCGGGTACTGTAAGAGCCTTAAGAGATTGTGGGCTACTTAAGTACTTCAAATTGTCAGGAATGAGGCAACAAATAGAACTCCTAGAGTTCCTTGTTCAAGTATGGGATCTAGCGATAAAGGCATTTCACATAAAAAAATCAAGTGTTGTCCATAATAGTTGAGGATGTGTATTTTCTCACAGGTTTGTCGAGGAGAGGTTTCCCCATTCCTCTCACAGGGTCTACCGTTGGAGGAGAGACAATGAGGAATTATGTTATGCAGTATTTCTATCCAGGGGCAGAACCTAGAAAATATGGAAAAATAAACATCCGAGATGTCAGGGACTTGCCTTTGAGAACCATCCTTTTCATGATCGCTAAAATTTCTGGCACCGTTACACTCCATGTAGCGAATAGATCATATATGTAGTATGCACTATAGTGCTTAGAGCCAATAGTCTTCAACTGGTCTGAAGTTGTTCTATCTTAGATAAAGGAACAACTGAATAAAAAAAAGGGAGGAAGGAAGAAAATTTTCAGTTATGGTTCAATCCTTATCTCCTTCACTTTGGAATGGATTCCACTGATGCAGCCACAACATGTAACATTGGATATATCTAGTCCTAGAGATCCTCGAATGTAGAGATGGGTAGAACTCATGGGTCAGCATGCAAGCCAATCGACCGTTGTGTTCTCTACTGCATTCTTTTCCTAGTTTCGGTGAAATATTTTTGCCATCGATGATTATGCATACGCAGGTGTCGACTTCCGAGGAGATCCAGATCTAGTATTACCAGAAGGCGCTCAGTGGGGTGCAATAGGTAAGAATTATCTGACCATGTTTTTTTATTTTTCTAAGGTTTATACAATGTTTTTGTGTTTTCATTTCTTTCCAAGACTAAACTAAATGTTTGATGTAATGCAGATATTGGTCGTGTTCAACTAGTAGAGGAACCAAAGCGTGAAGCAGATGCACCAGCAGAGAGGGTTTTCGGGATAGCAGTCCTTCAGGACCTTGATATGGCTGAGACTCTAGCTGAGATTCAGTAGCACATAGAGGGGTTGACCTTCGGGATTCCGTATTGCTGGATCGAAGAGCTTCCCATGTGACTACAGTGACACACAATTAGGGTTCCTAACTGTTGGATGTAGTTGCTTCGTAGGATTTCTAGATCTATAGCATGTTACCATGAGCACCACTAGTTTACTTGTGACTTTTTGCATACATTTTGAGGTTAGATGAACAATGTGTCTTGGGCACAAATTTTGTAAAAAAACTATAACTATCTATCTATATATTTTCATAGTTTTTCCTATGTTTAATGCGTAATCCTATTCAATGTTCTGAATCTTTTCTTTACCTATGTCGCAAATGTCTGTATAAAACTTGATTAGCTAATGAATCAGTTAAAGTGTTCAAATTTCTGGAGATGTGCTGATATTGAAAAAAATCAAAATGTGTTTCCAAAAGTCAAACTCTTAGGAACAATCTAAAAAGTGTTGGATTTCTAACATTATATATACTAGTAAGTTGTAATACCACGAGTTGTGAGTCTAACCCTATGGTTATGCGGTTAATACCAAATGAAATGGCATCAGAGAGAATTTCGATCAATGCACTATACTCAGCGATATTGTTCGTCGATATACCAATACAAAATCCCTTGAAAACTCACTAACTCGCTGTTCAGAGTGAAAATAGCCCACGCTGCAGAGGATAGATTTTGCGTACTACGACTAGCACCATTAGCATATCCAAAAAATGGTTTCGAAGATTCAAACATTTGCCATAAAAATGTAAAGTGGATTACTAACGTCAAGAAAGCTCTAAAAAAAAAATTAAGATAGTGAATGCAAATCAACAGCATATAAACAAATATAATACAAAAAATTACTACGCTTATTATTAAGCATAGTAAAGTTTCAAATACAACCCATTTCTAGGTTGTGCCAATGGAATCCCATCGTAATCAACTAACTCTTAGGCACCCTTAGCAAGAACTCTTTTGAAAATATAGGGGCCATGCCATAATGGCTCGAATTTCCCTGTACTTATTACATCAGCTTCTTGGTCATAAAGAAGGACCAAGTCACCCTCTGAGTAGATGCGAGGCTAGACATTTTTGTCATATTGTGCCTTTATACATATCTTATGTGCTTTGTTGGCCAATTGGGCTTCACGACACATTTCATCTAGATGGATGAGGTTAAGGAGATGCGCTTCTTCTTCTGAGGTGTCAGGTAACAAGTCTATCTCGAGTTTTAACGATGATATTTCACATTGGATTGGTAAGATAGCTTCCAGACCATACACCAATTGAAAAGGAGTAAATCCGATTGCATTTCTCACCGAGGTTCGATACGCCTAAAAGGAGGAGTACAGGATAAAGTGTCAATTCCTTTTACAGACTCCTATCATTCATTGAAGCATTCGTTTAAGAATTTTTTTAATAGCCTCAACTTGTCCATTTGATTGTGGATAATAAGGAGTAGAATTATCATGCGCCAATCCTAACTTGGCTGTCAATTCATACATCATATGGTTGCAAAAATTCTTCCCATGATCTGTAACTATAGCCTGTGGGACCCCAAACCATGCAATAACATGGTTGAAGAAAAACAATGCAGTTGTTTGTCTTGTGTTATTAAATGTAAGCATCGCTTTGGCACATTTGGTAAAATAGTCGACTGCGACAATAATATAACCATGCCCCCTGGATGAAGGAGGGTTACAGGTCATGAAATCAATACCCAATTTCGTAAATGGTCCAGAAGAGACAACAGGATGCATTGGCGCTCGTAGTTTGCGGATTTTATGATAAAAAATCTAGCATGCATGACAACTTCTGACTGCGAGGATGCAATCTCGAAAAATAGTAGGCCAAAAGTAACTGGCGTGGAGTATCTTCTACACGGTAGCATATCCAAATAAGTGTCCACCACAAGCCCCAAAATGACAATCATTTAACACTTTTTCGCCCTACTCATGAGTGAGGCACCTCCTTAAAATGGTATCGACACCACGACGATAAAGTGTATCGCCGACGATCAGATAATCTTTGGCTTGGTATCGAATACATCGGTTGTCAGAGCGAGAGTTATTAGGTCAAAAATTTTGGGTTTGGAGATAAATGATAAAATATCCATACCAAGGATCAGATGATCTGATAAGAAACAGAGACTCGTCTGGAATAGATGGTTCTGACGTAGTAGGATTACTATCAGAGGGAAGGTCATAGAGAAGCTCAGCCAAAACTAAAGACTTCTTTGACTTGGATTTGATGAATTCCAAATCAAATTTCTGCAAAATGAAAATCCATTTTGAATATTCCCCCCCCAAAAATTGGCGTGATAATATATAAGTCATGGGGTTGCAAACCGAAACTATTGTTGTTTTTTGGAGCAGGATTTAATGGTGAAATCTTTGAACAGCTTGAACAACTTCCAGGGCAAGCTTTTCCACATACAAGTACTTAACTTCCATGTCATTGAGATTACGACTCAAATAATAGATTGGATTTTCAATTCCATGTTCTACTTGGACCAAAACCATAGCAATGGTCTTGTTAGCCATGGCGATATATAGGAAATAATCATTTTGATAATTTGGAGGATACATTAATGACACTCAAAAAATATGTTCCTTGACAACATCAAAATAATCTTGCGCAACTTGGTCCCAATGGAAGAGAACCCCCTTTTTCAATAATCGAGTAAATCCTTTAGCCATTTCAGCGTAGTTTGGAATGAACCTTCTCAGGAAGTTAGCCTTTCCTTGAAGTTTCTATATCTGAAGTAAGTTTGATGGTGCAGGAAAATCAAGAATGGCTTGAACCTTCAGTGGGTCTATTCAAATTCCTTCTTTTGAGACTACGAATATGAGAAATAGACCAGAACCAACACAAAACACACATTTATGTGGATTGAGGCGTATCTTGTAGTGTTGGCGGTGTAAGAAAATGGCTCTCAAATGCATCGGGTGATCAGTCTAATTGCATGAATGCGCTGGTAAATCATTTAGATATGGTTGAAAAATGTGCTTGATGTCATTGAAAGCATAATCCATTTCTCTTTTAAAATTTTCCCCAGCGTTCTTTAAACCAAACTGAAGTTTCCCATATGCGAATGTGCCCCAGGAACAAATGAATGTTGTCTTATGTTGGTCATCTGGGCGGATATTGATTTTATTGTAGCTGGAAAATCCATGCATAAACGAAAATATTTCACATCCAGCACAATCGTCAATAATCTTGTCGATAAAGGGAGTGGGATAGTTTTCTTTTGACAAGCATGATCAACATCTCGATAATCGACGCACACTCTAATGCTTCTTTGTTTTTTCATAATAGGAACGATATTGGAAACTCACTCAGTTAGCGAAACAGGGTAAATGAAACCACCACCCAAAAGTTTTTCAACTTCTGCTTTGATGGCAGCGGCTTTCTTTGGATGAATAGGACGAAGTCGTTGACACGCCGGTTTGACATCAGGATACATATTAATAGTGTGTTCAACTATACTAGTATCTATGCCTGGAATTTCCTCGTAACACCAAGCAAATACATCACGAAATTCACGAAAAAGAGAGTGATATGAATCAAGTTCTGATGGAGAACAAGATACACCGACATGAATATTTTCTACAACGCCAGGTTTGGTCGAAATATCGATAGAAATCGTTTCTTAAATATTTGATAAGTTTCGCTCATAATCAATTGCATTAATTGGAAAAGAATTCGAAAAAAAAGTTTTGATGGATGAGTGTTATAGTTCACTGAGATTATTTTCTTCATAATTTGGAAGATGGGAACAATGATGATAATCTTCCCATGGTTCTCCTTCTAACATCAAAGCTTCCAAAATATTTTATCATCTATCAAAAATGTTAAGGAAAATGGATCAGATGGAGTACCAAAATCGAAGGAACAATCAACCCAAACACTCAGCGACGTTAATTTCAGATTTGCCGCCCAAGCCAAATAGATTGATTGTCGTGCCAGCTCAATAGGTCTGGGTGGTAAAACACCCATACTCTCCCTTAAGCAAGATAAAGTGGAAGAGATCATGTAGCAAGTCTCTATACTTTCAATTTCTACCGACATTGCGGCAGCAGTAATGCAAAGGTTCCCATAAGAGTGGAATCCTTTAAGAGTCCTACACCAATGTTCTAGATTTCTAGTTGGGGTAAGTGAACAAATGTAACACTTCCAGTTACCTGTGAGGCGGAGGAAAAGAAAAATAATTAATTAATGATTATGATTGTACCTTTATGTGGAAAGGTAATCATTCTAAAATATGTAGAAACAATGGCAGTCATTGCATATACCCATGGTCTTCTAAGGAAAATATTATAGTCAAGGGGTCCGTCAACAACCTCAACACCAATATTTACTATTTTTCCCCCTAATTCAACATGCGGGTTATTGATAATACCACAAGGTTTATATTTTCTTCCATCAAAAGCCTTCAACGTCGTTGATGATTGTGATAATCGCGGCGAGCCAAGTGACTTCCAACAGTTAAGAGACATAATGCACATAGATGCTCCCACATCAATAATAGTAAGATGAACAAGGTGATTGAGAACATTTACTCGGATGGAGAATTCCAATTCTGCTGGTATTTGCGGCACATAGCCCGTATTATTAAATACGACAAGATTAGAATCAGTCGGATCAATTCCACCAATTTCTGACAATAATGCCTGCTTCCGGGAGGGAAAATTTTGTAATACCTCAAGAACGGACATAGCTAAAGGGGATTGGCAAAATATTCAACTATATTATAATTTTTTTCAGCTCTTGCTCGAGGATTATATGTTGATTTATGAATTACTCCCTTCGGTGGCTTAATTGTCAATTCAGGAATAACAATAGGTGGTACTGATTCATTATATGGATTTTTTGTGGAGGTATTAGGTTGATCAGTTGTCAGACTACCATAGTATTTATTCCGCGTCGACACCAAAATATCTTGTGAAAGTTTTTTGGTGGATAACATTAACACTTGGGAACTAGGAGCTGGATCCGTAGCAACCAAATTTGTGTCTGGATTTGGAAATGGGTCTGTCAACACAGCTAATGCATGAGAAGTCTTAATGATTTTTTAGACTTCAGCATGGTGAGGAAAATCCCTAACAAGTGTTCCTCATTACATATTACATGGATAATGAGGTTTTCGTGGTCCTGACAGTTGATCAGATGATCGTTCCTCCGGGTTAGAATTTTTCTTTTTCTTTTATTTCCTCTTTTTCTTACTTCCTGGTTGCTTGTCACTTTTGCCTTTGTCAAATGACATGAAATTAATTTCGAAATTAGGAGTAGGATCAGATGCAGTACTGTGGTGTGTGTTTGCAGTGCCTATCACGCCATCTCCAACATGAGAGTTCTTTATTTGAGGAGGAACATTGAAATTAGATTGCGGCGCATTAGGAGTTTTTTCATAGAGCGTGCGAGACTGAGTGTAAATCAAGTCTAAATATTGAGCACGAGCAATAAATTTCTCTTCTGTGACGATGCCACCTTTAGCCACATCCTCAGTTATAGATGTTAATAGGGACTTCATGAACCATTCAGCAAGGAGCTGATCGGGAACAAATGTCTTAACCATTCTTCGATAATGACGCCACTCATGAATATGATCTGAAATGTGAGTAGCATTAGTCTGTTTGAAGTTGGTCAAGAGTTCCATTCCAGTTTTGTATCTGATCGGTAAGTAGAAATCGGTCAAAAAGATAGTAGCTAACGCAGCGAAATTATCAAAAGAAGCTCTAGGTAATTCAATATACCATTTAGCAGTCGGACCTATGAGCGCACGCTGGAAAATACGTAGTCGAACAGAATCATCATTCAAGGAATTTGATGAACACCATAAATGATAAGTCATGACATGAGTCGACGGATCTTCTTCAGGGTTTCCATTGAATTTAGGAATATTGGAGGGTAATTTATGAGGTATTACAACCACCAAGGAGCATAGTTTATAGGATCATTGGTTAACCAGTTTAAATCTGGTAATTCCAAGGTTGCAACAAAAGGAAACTGTCTATTAAGGTTAGGTTGAGCATAGCCAGGGTAAAATGGAATTTCTTGGGCAACAGGTCTTTGAGCACCAGCATATGGAATTTGCTACAGGTAACCCAGATAGGGATTGTTCTACATGGCAAACGCTTGAGAATTATGTTGACCAAAACCTGGATATGATACTTGTTGAAATGAAATTTGAGGGATTTGCGCCTGTGGCTACTAAGGGATCTGTCCACCAATGTTATATCCCAAATTAGTATAAGTTGGATTCGGTTGATATGTATAACCAGGTTTTGTTTGTGACACCCCATAAAGTTGTACACCAGCTTGTGAATAAAAAATTCCTAATACAGGTTGTTGTAAATTAACCAAAGGATTTTGAGTCTGTGGACCCAACATTTGATGATATTAAGTTGAAGAACTCGCCTGGTAAGTTTGATGTACAATATTTTGATTCTGTAGTAGGGGTATAGATGTATTAACAAGTGGTAATGAAGTGGGTGTAACAGGTTGAACTGGTTGATACGATTGTACAATCGTTTGTGGCTGGATAGGCAGAGTGGGCTGCCATTGACAAACATTCATGTCAACATTATTTTGACCAAAAAGTGACTAAGTACTGTCATATTGGGTGACCAAAGGTTTCCCCCCAGCATAAGGAGGATAATAATATGGAAAATATTGTTCCTCGAATGCTGGGAGTCCAGTTGATATGGTACTTAACGGAATTGACCCATAAGGATCGACTTGATATTTCCCTGATGATGGATGTAATGATTCAAGTCCTTCAGTACTAACTATAGGAATACCAGTTAAAACACCAGATGATGACATTGGAAAATACCATGAACGTGAAGGCGCACTAGAGAAAGTGCCAGATAATGATTTTCAATATGTTGGGACCGAAGGGCCACCGTGAAAATATGACTCAGTTGAGGTTGTGAACATTGATGGACTAGCGAGGGTAGGATCTAACGTATTTGGAACATCATATCCAACTGAAGATGCTGGTTCAAACATGGTTGTTTGACCATATGTATACCCTTGAAAATCAACAGGAGATTGAATGGCAATAGGATCAACAAAAGAAGATGGAAATGATTGAGGAGAAGACTGGTACATGTAAAGTTCTCCCCAAAAATGGGTTGGACTTAAAGGTTTATCAGGTTGTGGGATTTCTTCAATCACAATTAAACCAAGAGAAAGAACTTCACCGTCAGGCCTAAAATATATTTCAGATAGTTGACTGTGCAATATTGGAGTTTCAATAGCTACAGAACTTTGTGGGATGACCAAGGTAGGAACAACTTCCAGTTGTTCAACTTTAGGATTCAAATGTGCTGGCAAAGAAGAGACGGGATATGTATCAATTTGTGATTGAACAACGTCGGGTCCAGGAGGTATGGTCTCAATGATTTAATGGATCGTGACCACGGGTAGCTGTTAAGACTCTGTTTCGACAACAGCAAATGAACCGGGATGTGTGGAAACAATTTGAGCTAACTCTGGGTTAAAAGATGATGTTTCGCTAGAGGTACGAATTGTACTTGATTCGGAAAATTGTGATCGCCTTCGCCTACCAGAAGTAACTTCCGGTGGTAAAGGTGGTCCTAAAGCTAATCTACGCGAATGACGGGGGATAGGATTTTTTGGAAATATTGTCATTGACGGCAAAGGAGAAGACAGGAGTAGCACCTGAACTATCACTAAGGCAAAAGAACAAATAATAACCAGCAATAAGGCGAAGGAGAAGACAAGAAATAGAGGCAGCAAAGGTAGCAAAGACAGATAAGGAGCAGAGAGGTAGCAGACACAACAAAGAAGCAGAGAGGTAGAAAAGGTAGCAAAGAAGCAGAGAGGTAGCAGAGAAAGCATTAGACAAGAGGCAGAGGCAAAAAAGAAGCAAAGATAGTATGAGTATTGATGAGTTTAAATGTTGTGTGATGAGAATCTGTAATTGGGGGTTTAAATATACTCTGTGTATTATTGAAGAAATCGACATTCATGTCGATGTTGTGGTGTGAAATTATTTGTGCACTGATTACATATGTGAGTCGATCAGGGTTTATAAACAGTTTTGAATAAACTCTGTGGCAAGGGTTTAATAGTATTTCCAAAGTACCTTTGTGGGCAAGTTGTGAAACTTTGTGTTATTGGTTGAATTAGTGACTCTATGTGAAATAGAGGGTTGATACAATTTTTCACACATATCATTTGAGAAAGATCGATCACTGAAAGGATCGATCATATTGAAGAAAGTTGAACTGTCATACAACCTTTGAGTATATCGATTTTGGTTGCAATTGAATTGATAAGAACAGGTGAGTTCTATAAATTAATGTGGAATCTATATTTTATGGAAAGAACTTTTGAAGGTGAAATGAAAACCTTCTCTACTTGATTGTGTGCATAAGAAGAGGTTTAAGGACCAACGAATTGTTGAATTGAAAGTGGAGTAAGACCTAAGTTAATGGAAGGGTTTCTTCAGTGAAAAAGATTCGTAACCGTGAATGAAACAAGGGTGGAATTGTTGAACTCATAGCAAGTGGAAGTATATGGAGAGGGTTTTAAAAAAACCTGTTTAATTTCTTAAAATTAGACAACATCGTGAATTAAGTGCTATAGTTGAATGGAGTGTTTAATTTGTTTGATGAATTGATCGATGTTGAAATTGTCTGGAGGAATCTGTTGAATGAAGCCAAGGAAGGACTTCATGTATGCCATTCAGATATATATAAAGGAATTATAATTGCGTGAGGTTACAAGGAACCGGGCCATCAGAGATTGGATCGAGTGGAATATTAACGCAGTTCAGAAAATGGAAGTAAATGCGAGTTAATGAAACAGAGTTAAAGGAAGGCGGAATTATGAATTGAAACGGAACCTTGAGAAGGAACCGTGAGAAGCAACGCAGTTTTGAAGAAACCAATGAGTGGTATTCGTGCAACTTAAAAATGGTAAGTGGATTCGTAAAAAAAAATGCAATATCACTAGTCGATGGACGCGTGGAAAAAGTGGTAAGAATAAAACCACTTTTATTGTGTAATTTCTTAGAATTAAGTGTCGTGCATCTAAATTGCGCGATATCCGTTGGATGGGCACGTAATTGAGTTTTGGAATGTGAGAAGCTATTGATCGTCAGATCTATTCGATAGTTAATGGAAGGCATGTTGTGGGACCTACATTATTTTCCGGTGAGTAAAAGTGGACCCAAAGATTTATCTGTTGGATCTTCTTAATCCAAATTCATCGTTTGATAATGAAATTCATGTGGGGGCCATATTATATAATGGGTTTATGACAAAGTTCATCCGAAAAAGGTCTTGTTCCGAAAGTTAAATGGGTTTTGGGTTTAAACCAAGTCGATGATGAATAATGAAGAGAACCAATATATATGTGGGCCTGAGAGAAAGACCAACGTCGAGTTAAATAATCATTCTAATGGTTTTTGATATTATAAAACTTTGTATTTTAACCTAAAGTTCGCAACCATTGGATAGCTAAGGTAAAATACGATGGTGTGTCCATCGTTGGATTCAATCAATATTTACATTGAAATAATGGTGGGCCAGGTATGAGCATCGATTGTATGCAATTCATTTGTTGGATGGAATTGGTAAGTTATGAATATGTTAACGCATGGTAAGTTACATATGCTGTGGGCCCGAAGACTTCATTTAATATAAGTGTTGGTGACATTCGATGGTGAGTGCGATGGTCAAATGCTTGTTACAAATGTTTCATAACGTTGGATTAAAGACATTATATATATTAAATATTATGTTGGATGTGTAATGATAAAGCCGTGAGCAGCATATGCATTCAAGAATTACAAGTTGAGAATGAAGTTTATTGCTTTGGGCTATTCGAATGTTAATTCGAATATGCATGCAATGGGTTTTAATATGGTTTCAAACCATAAGTTTTTAAAGCTAACCTTCGCATATGAAGTCACAAAAGTGGATTTTTGACTATAGCGCATAAGATGAAGAGCTACTTCCACATTAGAGTTGTTGGGTTGAAACTGTGTTGATTTCTTTTTCATAGTGTATTAAAGGTGGGCTTCTGAAACTGAGTTTGCCAATTTGAACATTTCCAAATAAATGAAATTTCATTATTGAGCTATAACAGAGATTTTAATATTTGATGGAAAAGCTTCAGCATTAATTTAAACTACCAGATTTGAGGAAAAAGCAGGGGTACATGCATACAAAGCAGGAAAGTATGCAGAAACTGAAAAAGACAGTGATAGCAGCAGAAAAGACAAACGCATAGCAAGCCAAGGGCTAAAAAAGGGCTGAGTGAAATTGATTTATGTAACTGTAAATATGAATGTAAATGATTTAAAATTATTTTTATTGTGTGTGATGCAAAGGCAAGTCTCCATAGGCAAATAAATACCCCACTGTAATATTGAAATGTATACATATTGTTATATTTTTCTGAATGTGCTAGGTAAGAAAATGAGAAGGTGGAAGGCAAAGAGTCATGGCTATTCACTTTGAATACCCTGTGGAATACAAATAGTCATGAGTTGAACTCTATAAATGATATCACATAGATATGCATAGAGAGGTTAGAGAATGGAGAAATGAGGCAGAGAGGGTAAGAATAAGGAGGAGCAGATAGAGAAGCTGTGAAGACTTAGAGATGATATAAGGCAGATATGAAGGCTGGTGGATAGTAGTGAAGAAGGAATAGGACAGATCTGATATCCAGGTAAATCAGCATGTGTTTTTTATGAAAGAGTGAGGAAGTTGGTGCTTCCATATCAAGTTGTAGCTTGATAGATGTCAGTTTTTGTTGGCTGAGGTAGGAGCCTCTTGTAGGTTGTAGCCTGCAGAAAATAGATGGGAGTTGGAGCTTCCTTGCAAGTTGTAGCTTGCAAAATTGAGGTAGGAGCCTCCTGTAGTTTGTAGCATGCAGAAAATAGATGGGATTTGGAGCTTCCTTGCAAGTTGTAGCTTGCAGAATTGAGGTAGGAGCCTCCTGTAGGTTGGAGCCTACAAAAAATCAGTGGTGAGAGGGAGTTGGAGATTTCCTTTGCATCACAACAATAATAAGATGTGGTTTTCTCCCTTATGGGTTTCCACTTATATCTGTTGTCTATGTGCATGATGTTTATGTGTTGATATGGTGTATCTAATCTACTTAATACTTCCTGCTCACATATTAAGATTGTTGTTACATTATGTAATAAGTTGATCATGAAATGAAGGTGTAAATAAGTTTAATGAAAAATTTTAAAATTCCATCAATGTGTTAAACTGATTCACCCCCCCTCTCAGTTTAACTAAGGGTTCAACAAGATTGTGTTCTTCCACAATTACTGATTTATTTTATCCAAAAACAAATAAACAAAAAGAGGGTAATGCTAGGAAAAAGGGTTTACCAAGAAACTGTGAACTACATAATACCTCCTGGCAAACCAAGAAGTAGGGGCAGGTAATCTCCCTGAATGTTGTGTTCGGTGTATCACAATTTCAAGGCGGCTGACTCGGTTCACTATGGATGGATAGCACCTAAAATTTTTCCTCCCAAATATACCTGAAGGTATGTGGAGGCACAAGTCCGTATTAGCGCTATCTAATGCGAAACTGCATAGTGAGAGCACCCTCTTATACTTATCGTACTGTAACACCACCCGATATACCCGAAAGTACGTGGACGAGATACATATAATTACTACGTGGAGTGAGGTATCACACTCGGAATGTATCATAGAGAATTTAATGGCAGCTACTATGTTTTACGACACCGGAACACATCTCTAGCCTAGACCTTCTAAATGTTATCGTTAAGGTTCCAAAGCATTGTTAAGTAAATTGAGATTTATTTTATGTTGATCTTGCTTAAAAATTTTCCTTTCAAAGGTTCTCCGTGATGATGTGTTTGAAATTCCTAAAATGTAGCTAAGAATGATAAACAAACTTTCATTTTCAGCTTTTTCAATGAAGAACCTAGCTACTAAGGGAAGAGAGTAAATAATTTGAGTGCAAACAAATCAATGAACAAAAAAAAAATCAATGAATCTCAAACTAAATGCAAATTACCTAATGTTCCTTTTGCAAAAAACACACAATCCTACATGCAAATGAAAGTTTTTCTTTTTAGTTTCCTTAATGTTATGAATGTAGAAAAGAAACTAGGTGCACTAGATCAATAATTAAAATGATTTTTAATTTCTAGAAACGAAGAATACAAACAAAAATTTCTCTTTTGAAGGAAAAACGAGGATTTGAACAACAATTTCTCCTATCAAGGAAATGAAGATTTTACGACAATTTCCTATTTTGAAAGAAAATGATTCTTAATGCGGCCATAAAAAAATACTTTGAAATCAACTTGACAATGATAAAGAAAAACTTTTTTAAAACAACATTGAACAAATTTTCAGTCAAAGGAGAAGAAATATATAGAGTCACTGGTCAATTAAGCATCAAAATTTTCAGAACACAACAGCAAACAAAACTGAAGCAAGTTGCAAAGTCAAATTCAAGGGAATTTAATCACTTTCAGGAATCAACACAGTCTCCAAGGGGAGACAGTGCTCTACAAAGCACTATGTCCAGTCTAAGGGTGTGTTGGGTGCAGTAGACAAGGAAAATAACTATTGTTTAACTCACTGTCTTTGCAAATTAAGCTCTGAAAAAGTTTAATCTTTATGTGAAAAAACTACTGGGTGGATAAACAAAGCAAATTAGAGGCTCTAACACCTAGATCTAAGAGAAACTCTCCCCAGTGGAGTCACCAGTTTTTTGGGTTATAATTGTAATCTATGGATAAATTACGCTTTTATAATATTCCAAATCTGGAATAGCACAGCAAGTCTGCTGAAATAACGCACTCCTGGGAAATTTATGCACACAAATGAGTTTATAGCCCTTGGATCCCTTAGATTAGCATATCTGGAGTCTAGATCGAAAAGGGAATAAAAAAAAAATCAAACTAGGTGTGGTAAACAGATCTCCCACCACCTAGTCTAGCTGAAAAACACCCTACAAGAGGGGCTGCAGCTATGCACAACAAACTGCTTCAAAAATAACGTAGTCTTGGATAGTATGAGTAGGAGGCCATAAAATATGATTAAATTATGATTATACAACATCAAATCAGAATTACAATGAAGCCCTTTCAATATACAGTAGAATACAGGAGACAACAAAGCAAGAAATCTTCATAAAATAAGGCTGCAACACATATAAACTGCAAAATGTCTTAACAGCATTATTTTGAGGAGCTGCAGTAGATGAATATTACAACTCAGATATAGGAAATATATGTGGACAAAATATCAAATCCATTTCAGATCTGGAAACTAGATATTATTTACAAGATCCCCTTGGGGTTTTAACCAAATCATGCATAACAAAGAGTAGATCTGAATTTTAAGTTGCACATCTGCAAAACATTCAGAAATTTCTGAAGATGACTTTACATTAAAATAGACCAGATCTAAATATAACACGGATCAGCAAGCTAATCCATGGATCACCAAAGTGAAATGACAAGCCCAGCACCAGAGATTTCTCATCAAAAATGGGATCAAAACACCCTACATAACCTCTAATGAAAATAACACAGTTCCTCAATGAAAAATGTGTTGTATCTTGAATAAAAATGATGGCATGATGCCAAGATACAAATATGAAGCTCAAACAGTGGATGCACTCTTCCAGGAGGTTAAAAGACAGACTCCATGAGAAGAGGCTCCAATACAAGCTAGATCTAAGTAGATCTAGAATTCCACTTGATGCAGCTTACAAAAGCAAGCAAACCCTCAATGGATCTACACTGCAGTTGGAAGTAGAGCTTGGCCCAAAGCCTGATAGTGGATCAAATCAACAAAACTCCTCCAAGAATCCTCAAGGGAAGAGGTGAAATCCATGCATAGGAACTCCAAGTGCTAAGCAGCACAATTCTCCAATAAACAGCAAAGAATAGTATTTGTCTAAACAGACAAGATACTCAGAAATATAATCAATCAAAAAAATTCTCTTGTTTCCTACCCCTTCCTTTTATAAGATGAAAGCCTTTGCAAACCCTAAACCACGTTGATGAGTTATCTCCTTTCACATGAGGGGCCTCCTTCTAGAATTGTGTTGTCCCTTCATGAGGTACATTGAATCTAGACAGTGTTGTAGATTTGGTCAAGGTTGACCCAGTCTCACAGCTCAAACCCCTTTCACACCTGCAAGTGATTTATTTACATGGCCCTAATTTATCCTTGTTCACATGGGCATTGATTTATTCAGTATTTTTTAGGAGTTTTACATGTCCTCCTTTATTCATTTATTCATGCAACAGAGAGTAAAACAAAAAATAATATTCCTCTTAGCTTAAGCTAAGTAGGAATATTATAGTCCTCCCCTCCAAAATGTTGTTTTTCCTCAAGAAACTGATAGGTTAAGAGCTGTAGTACTTCTCCTCCTCCATTTATGGCATCATCAATGACCAATTCCTCATCATAAGCCATGTGCTCATCAAGCCAACACATCATGAATTTTCCCTCCAACGTCAACATGAGATGTGCATAGTCCATCCCACCAGGAGTGAAAAACTCAATAGAAATGAACATGGTTGGAGCAATGCTCCATCTATAACATTTATCATGAGGTATAGGTAGAAGTTCCAAACCATGTGGTACATATAAACTTCCCATATTCCCTCCATACAACCCCATAAACAATACAACTATATCATCCAAGTGTGGAAGCAAGACTACATATATGCAGACAGAAATCTAAACTTGAGGAGGTGGGTCAAAATCCCACATGTGATGCCAGCGTAGTGCATCACCTGCCTGCATTAGATCAAGGTGTGGTAAGTGGCATTCCCACCACACATTTGCTGCATGAGTCACCATAACATAGTTGAAGATGATAGATAAGTTTGGTGCCTTTGGAAAGCACCCATCATGAGAATGAATCTCCCTTTGCACAATAAGGGAGTGGCCAAGTTCAACATCTCTATTGGCCCACCAAAAACCATGAGATCCACATGATCTCTCACTCCCTTTAGGATTCATAGCCTGCAAAAACATGGAAAAGGAATGTGATAAATCATAAAATACAACTTGCTTGGCATGATTAGATCCTTTACCATCATAGTCCTTCATACTCATGGAGTTGTGCAAGAGCATTTCACTCCTCTCAAGCAAAGGAAGAATTGGTTCAGATTACTCTTGCAAAGAGTCCATTGGCTACCCCAATCCTCCATAGCTAATGCACCCTTGAAAGTGTTTATGCAATTCCTCTCTCATGCATTCCCAATCAAAGCTCCTCATGATCAGGGTATATATCTTCATTGAATGCATATGGCTGAGGAAGAATTCTTCATGTTTCCCTTGTAATATCTTCTTCTTGAGCTTGGAAGCTCTGGCCAAAAATACCTTACCATGATAATAGATGACTCCCCCTTGGACTAAGTAGCCCTCTTCTTACTGCATGTCATCTAGTATCATACCTGTGTGGAGATCTTTGTAATACTCTACAAGCAGTTGAGTTTTCCAATACAGATCCACACTGTTCAATAATGACAGCGCTGATGATACATCCATGGAAGTGATTGTCATGTTGCTGATCTCCCTTTTGACATTTCTCATGCCAAATTTATTTTTTGGAAGGCTAATCCTCCCATTCTTCTCCTCCCATAGCGCAGATTCAGAAAAGAGAGAGGGTGATAGTGATGCAGGAAGAATATCCCCCTCATTCTTGAGTTGTCCCAAGCCCTCCAACACTATAAATTGGTCTCTCATTGCTCCAATACTTCATGGATCTAGATTTGGAGCAACACTTTGTGAGGACTCCCCCACAAGATATAAATCTAGTGGCATCCCAGGTGGCTTTCCACTAGATAGGAATTTCCCTTACAGCATTCTCATGAACATGAGAGAAGGGACTGTGAGATCCATGCTTCCACTGCAAAAATCCATCTATGTTGTTTGTGTGGAAGTACTAGGTGAGGGATAAGTGTTCATGCCTTGAATAATTTGTGGTTTCCCACTCTTCAAGTCCACCCACTCCATCTGCAAATATTTCCAATCAGTGGTGACCTTCCCCAAAGTAATCAACCATTGGACACCCAGAATGATATTGGTGTCTAGTATGTCAACTACAAAAAAGTGATCCACCAGAGTGTAGGATCCCATAGTGACTGAGAGTGAGGGAACATATTGCATGCATTGCATGGTTCTATCTCCTGGGACCGAAACAGAGAATCCCTCAAAAGTAGTAGTGGGGATTACTCTCCTTTGCACAATATGAGCATCAATAAAGTTGTGGGTTGCCCCACTTTCAATCAGCACAAATACCTTTTGATTCATGACTGAACCTTGTACAGTGTACTCTTAGGGTCAATTACTTAGGCACTCCTCTCAAAGATGCAAGAGTCCCACTTATTGGAGCAAAGGCTCCGTCCTCATCTCCGGAGGGTGTTGGCTCTTCTTCAACATTATCATCGTTGTGACCCCTCCTAGGTTCATCATCTTCATCTTCCTTGTCAAAATCTGTGCAGACTTCTATGTAGTGTGCTTTCCCAACAACACATCTATGTCCCGATGCCCATGACTCTTGGCAGGTGAAACACAATATCTTCTTTCTCAAATCCCTCTTGAGTTCAATATCAAGAGGCTTCTTCAAAGAGCTCTCCTTGGAAGGAGTAGCTTTCCCTTCCTTCCCCTTAGAAAAGTGAGGGGCCTTGCTCTGGAGGGTTTCCTTTGCTTTTGGAAAGGCATCTTGGAGGTCTCTAGCCCTCTCAATGGCATCATGCAAAGTGATGGGCTTGGTAGGTTTAACCAACCCATGCAAAGGTTCCTCTAGGCCATCGATGAACATGTAAACCCTCCTTGCTACAGATAGATCAGGAACCATGACTAATAATCTTATAAACTCAGAGATATAAGTTTCTCCATCCCCTAATTACTTTAGCTTTGCAAGGCTTATGAAGGGTGATTCTGGGTCGTTCCTGTAAAAACTCTCCACCAGTCTTCTAGTAAACTCAGAATAGGTAGTCACATTGGTATGTCCCAATGTAGACAACCCATGGAACCAACAATTGTGTGCTTCACCTTCAAAGTGCAGCGTTGCAATCTTGATGGCCTCAATCTCAACTGAAAGTAAATATCCAATTTTTCTACCCATGCCTTGGCAGAACTAGAGGATGATCCATCAAACTTAGGCAAAAATAATCTGCCCATAGAGTGGTGTCTATCCTGATTATGAAATAACCCACCATATTGAAAGTGCTGCCTTAGTCTTCTTCTGTCCTTGAGGTGACAAAACTCTTGGAAACTCAAGTGGTCTCTGAATCTTTGATTCTGAGATTCATATTCCACAAAGTAGCCTTCAAGGGAAGATTTCCCTTGTGTTCCTTCATTCTCCACAGCCAAGAAGGTAGGCATAGTGGAGCATTGTGAAGCTTGTGGGGCTTGTGGAAGGTTCATTGGTTGACCAGTCCAGTGATGAGACATGTCAAAGCTTTCCCCCAGATGAAATCTCCCAAGAGATTCCCTGATTCTGTCCATCCTCATCTCGTTTATCTCTTTGGCAAGATCTTGCATGGCCACCAACAGAGTTCTTGCAAACTCTTCTCCTTCTTTGTCACTTGCAGTCTCAGGGGCTGTACCCTTGTCTTGATCATCAGTAGTGTAATAAAACTTCTTGTGACTTCTGTTCTGATACCTCTTCTCCCTCTCAGTAATAGGTTCATCTTCTTCTGAATGCAACATGGTTGTGGTGCTCCAAGGGAAGCACAGGTTGTGCCAAGAAAGGAGCTCTAATACCACTGTAATATTCCAAATCTGGAATAGCACAGTGAGCCTGTTGAAATAATGCACTCCTGGGAGATTGATGCACAGAAATTATTTTATGGCCCTTGTATCCCTTATATCAATAGATATGGAGTCTATATCCAAAAGGGGAGAAAAAACAAATCAAACTAGGTGTGGTAAACAGATCTCCCACCACCTAGTCTAGCTGAAAAACACCCTACAAGAGGGGTTGCAGCTATGCATAACAAACTTCTTCAGAAATAACGCAGTATTGGATAGTATGAGCAGGAGGCCATCAAATAATATTAAATTATGAGTATACAGCAGAAAATCATAATTACAATGAAGCCCTTTCAATATACAGTAGAATACAGGAGACAACAGAGAAAGAAATCTTCAAAAAAGAAGGCTGCAACACATATATAAACTGAAAAATGGCTTAACAGCGTTATTTTGAGGAGCTATAGTAGTTGAATATTACAACTCGGATCTAGGATATATATGTGGACAAAACATCAGATCCATAGATCTGGAAACTAGATAGTCTTATTTACAAGATCCCCTTGGGGTTTTGACCAAATCATGCATAACAAAGAGTAGATATGAGTTTTAAGTTGCAGATCTGCAAAATTCTTTCAGAAATTTCTGAAGATGACTTTACATTAAAATATATTCTATCTAAACATAACATGGATCAGCAAGCTAATCCATGGATCACCAAAGTGAAAGGGCAAGCCCAGCACCAGAGATTTCTCATCAAAAATGGGATCAAAACACCCTACAGAACCTCTAATGAAAATAACGTAGTTCCTCAATGAAAACTACATTGTAGCTTGAATAACAATGATGGCCTGATGCCAAGATACAAATCTGAAGCTCAAACAGTGGATGCACTCTTCCAGGAGGTTAAAAGACACACTCCATGAGAATAGGCTCCAATACAAGCTAGATCTAAGAAGATCTAGAATTCCACTTGCTGCAGCTTAAAAAATAAAGCAAACCCTCAATGGATCTGCACTGCAGTTGGAAGTAGAGCTTGGCCCAAAGCCTGATATTGGATCAAATCAGAAAAAACTCCTCCAATAATTCTCAGGGGAAGAGGTGAAATCCCTGCATAGGAACTCCAAGTGGTAAGCAACACAATTCTCCACTAAACAACAGAGAATAGTATTTGTCTACACAGACAAGATACTTAGAAATATAATAAATCAACAACCTTTTCTTTCTGCCTTCCCCTTCCTTTTATAAGATGAAAGCCTTTGCAAACCCTAAACCACCTTGATGATTTAGCCCCTTTCACATGAGGGGCCTCCTTCTAGAATTGTGTTGTCCCTTCATGAGGTACATTAAATATAGACAGCATTGTAGATTTGGTCAAGGTTGACCCAGTCTGACAGCTCAAGCCCCTTTCACACCTGCAAGTGATTTATTTACATGGCCCTGATTTATCCTTGTTCACATGGGCATTGATTTATTCAGTCTTTTCAAGAGTTTCACATGTCCTCCTTTATTCATTTATTCATGCAACAGATTGTAAAAAAAAAATGAATATTCCTCTTAGATTAGGCTAAGTATGAATATTACAGCTTCCCTAGACAGGTGCTAGTCTAGAACAATAGGTGAAATACTATGCAACTATTTTTCCTAACTCATAACAGATACACAGAGAGGATTGGAGGCTTACTTGTTCAATCACTTCCACTATAGCTTCAAATTCAAGCGGTTTGTGAGTTGAATGCTTCCTACAAGAAAGAACACTGAAAAAATAGAAGATGCAATAATATAGATATCTATTCAAGTTATTTAGCTAAACCAGTAAAGCATAAACCATACACATCAACTAAGATCTTGCAACATGTAAAATCAAAGCCAATACAGATGCATATAGGGAAAAATAAGCAATATTCTTTATTGATGATAGAAGGAGAGGTTACAACCAAATGAATGATTTGAAGTGACCCTTCCAACAACGATCCAAAGCCTCATCACAGTATAAATCCCTCCAACATTATCTTCACAAATCAAACTCTCAATTGAAAATTCTCCAGCATTTCTGTACTCAAATTCTTCCTCTTCAAGAACTTATATATGTGCTCAATTTATAGATGAAGTGTAGGTTGTTTTGCAATCAATAACTTTCCAAAAATAAGCAATACATGTTTCCAATCATGTATATGTCAAATGGACACTTGGATCCAAATCTTGACACATGTGAACTCTTCTAGAAGGCACAAGCCAAGTGGAGATTCTGGAACAATGATAATTTCGCTCCCAATGTGACCAACACACCTTTGAATGTCAAGAAGTGCTTTGTAGAGCAGCCTTGCATGGGTCTACCTGCATTTGAAATGCACTTAGGCTACTTAGAGCCTGTGTTGGTGAGCTCTCATATGTTATAAAATAAGCTTCAAACCATGGAACCTTTGCTTGATGAAAGTATTGTTTGATGTGTCTTGTTTTCTGTCTTAGAGCATATAGAAACTGAAATGATAGAGAATGATAGACCCTAGATCATTGGTCCTATAGATGATGCCCAATTAACCAGGTCATTGGGAATGGTGCCAAAATTGACCTATAACAACATCTTCTAGATTATTCGTCTCTCCATCAAATGCAGGAAGCTTCACTTTCTTGAATTCCTCGGGTAATTACTCCCTCAGCCCTATAAGGATGATGACGGTGATGACTGTGGTGATGTCTCTTGGATGAGGAACTAGAATGATGCCTATACATACTAGTTCTCATGTGAGATGTATCCAGTTATCTACCACCTCTAACTGTGTCCCCTCTATCTAACCTAAATCTGGACCGAGATCTACTACCATAGGCTCCATTTGTTTTCTCTTCCTTCTCTTGATTGATTCTCATTTATCCTTGTTTCTGCAATTCTGGAAAGCTTTAAATAATCATTGCATTAACCTCTACCTACTTGTCCTAAGCCATTTCAAGTCTTTCCTGAGCCTCAACCAACCTGTCATTATTTTCTTTGCAACTTTTGATCTCTACCCTCAAGCTCTCAATGTATTTTCTATACCAGGAATACTCTTCTCCTTATTGCCCAACTGATTTGTAGGGAGTGTCACAAGAAATTTGTTCTCCCATTTTTATTTTCATATTGAATTCTCTTCTTCCTGCAAGTATACCATGTTAGATAAACCAAATAGATACGAAAATCAAATCCATACCTTAGTGATGTTCAGGGGAGGCTTATCTCATCTACAAGATCAATCCACATTAGCAGGTGTTGGGTAAAATTAATTTCTTAATAAAGACAACTAATCACCTAATCATTAATTATCAACCAAGGAACGTCTTTTTGTTTCAAGGCAATTGGAAAAATATATGCAAGAACACACCAATATCTAACATTATTTCTCTATGATTATGTTCTACACTATCAAGCTCATTCAAAAAGAAATAAAATGTAAGAATTGAAAAACAATACTGGATCTCAAAAACAGAAAGTAAATCAATACGACTTGAATAAATACTAAAGTAAATCACACATTGTTGAATTGTAAATTTAACCTATTGCACCCAACATAATTCAAATGTTAATCTAGAGCAGCAAAGTAAATGAAATCTAGAAATTGCAAGAAATAACAAATCTAGAAAATGCAGCAAACAGAAAATTATTTTTAAAGAAAGGAAATTTACTCTAAAGAACAACAATTTAAATTCAAATAAACAAGCACACAACTAAACTAATTTATATGTTCAAGGTAGCACCTCGTCCAAGGTAGTGGACCCAACTACAGAAGACTCAGTTCTGCCTTGAGAAATTATTTAGATCATATTACAAGTAACAGATGTAGAAATCAATGAATAAGTTCCTTCATTAAAATATATGAGAGAAATAATTACATCAGAATGAATCTCTTAGCTTTGTCTCAAGTTCAACAATTATTCATATCCTATTCAGAAATTTTTCATTCTAATTCAATGATTGGTCATTCTCTCTTTGATCTTTGTTTTCATTTAAATACACAAAGAGCAAAGGGGAATTGCAACTAAATTGATTACAAAAGGATTTATCATTACAATTGTAGATTTTCTACAATAAATTTATCATAAATATCACATCTGAAATATATTTCCATCATGATTTAGCTGGAAAAAGTTGAATCTGTTATTGCAATTGGAAGAATTCAGAAAACGGCCACAACAGTAAACTGAGAGAATCATCTTCGAAGAACCTTCCGTTTCTATCAATACAGACCAAATTTCGGAAAACTGTTCATAAAAAAACTAAATTGGTCCATTCTGCACAAAGCCCGTGTTATAGGTCAATTTGGGCATCATTCCCAATGACCTGGTTAACTGGGAATCATCTCCAGGACCAATGAATAAGGGTCTATCATCCCATATCATTTCAAGTTGCTACATGTCCTAAGACAAGAACAAGACAAATCATACATGACTTTCATCAAGAAAAGGTTTCCAAGGATTGAAGATTATTATATAGCATATGAGAGCTCATCAACGCTACCTCTAAAGGGACTAAGTACATTTCATATGCAAGTATCCCCATGCAAGGCTGCTCTGAAAATCACTTCCTGACATTCACAGGTGCATTGGTCACATTGGGAGAAAAATTCTCATTGTTCCGGAATCTCCACTTGGCCAGTGCCTTCTTGAAGAGTTCACATGTGTCAAGCTTCGAATCCAAGTGTCCATTTGACATCTACAATATTGGGAACATGTCTTGCCTATTATTGGAAAATCGTTGATTTTAAAACAACCTTAAACTCCTCTATAAATTGAGCACAAATATGAGTGCTTGGTAAGGAAGAATTTGAGTAGAAAAATGCTGGTGAATTTTCAATTAAAAGTTATATTTGTGTAACAACTGCTAGAGAGATTTATACTGTGATGAGGTTGAGAAATGTTGCTAGAGATGGTCACTTCAAATTAGTCACTGGGTTGTAACCTCTCCTTCTATCATTAACAAAGAGTACAGCTTATTTTTCCCTATATACATCTGTATTGGCTTTGATTTTCCATATTACAGGATATTAGTTGATGTATATGGTTTATGCTTTACTGATTTAGAAAACTAACTTGAATAGACATCTGTATTATTGTTATCTTCTGTTGTTTAGTGTTCATTCTTGTAGGAAATATTTTGCACAGCCGGCTGGAATTTGAAGCTACAACAGAAGCGACAGAAGGAGCCATTTAGAAGCACTTGGATCCCAAGTAAGCCTCTAATCCATTCTGTGTTTTTGTTCTTAGTTAGGAAAATTAGTCGTATAGTCTTTAATCTATTGTTCTAGACTAATGCCTATCTACGGAAGCATGTTTTAACCATAATTCACAATTTTGTCCAAAAAATTGGCAAATCCACTAGGGATCGAACCCAAAATCTATGGTTTTGCATCAACATAAAATATACCTCAATTTACCTAACAAAGAATTGGAACCATAACGATAATATTTAGAAGGTCCAGGCTAGAGACGTGTTCCGATGTCGTAAAACATAGCAGCTGTCATTAACTTGTTTGCGATACATTCCGAGTGTGATACCTCACTCCACGTACAATAAGTATAAAGGGGTGCTCTCACTATACAGTTTTGCATTAGACAGCGCTAATACGGACTTGGGCCTCCATGTACCTTTGGGTATACTTGGGAGGAAAACTTTAGGTTTCTATCCATCCATAGTGAACCAAGTCAGCCGCCTTGTAAATTGTGATACACCAAACACAACATTCGAGGAGATTGCTTGCCCGTACTTCTTGGTTTTCCAGGAGGTATTCTGCAGTTCACAGTTTCTTGGTAAAAAAATTTCCTAGTAATACCATTTTATTTTTATTTTTTGTTTTAGCTTAAAATAAATCATTCATCGTGGAAGAACAAAATCCTTTTCCCCATCGTTCGCGTAGACTAGCATTGAAACCACCTTTACCACTAGAAGTTACTTCTGGATGGCAAAGGAGACATCACTCTACCAAAACCAGTACTATCAGTACTTCTGGTGAAACATCATCTTTCCATATACCAAAGTTGGCACAAGTTGTTTCTACAAATCCCGGTTTGTCTACTGTTGTTGAGACAAAGTCCTCACAGCTACCCGTGGTCATGATCCATCCAATATGTGACACCATACCTCCCGAACCTGACGTTGTTCAACTGGAAGTTGATTCATATCCCATTGTGCTTTAGGGGGTAGCTGTTATTAGTCAAACTGGACATCATCCCCAGGACCACTGAAATAGGGTCTATCATCCCCTTATATTTCAGTTGCTATATTCCCTAAGTGGAGAAAATCTTGATCCCGAAGTTGAACAACTGGAAGTTAGTCTTGTATTGGTCACTCCAAAATATATTGTAGCCATTGAGTCTCCCATATCGCCAAATCAACAACGTGAAATATACTTCGGGATAGACAATGAAGTTCTTCCACCTTATTTGATTTCAATTAAAGAAATATCACAAGACGAGACACCTTTAACTCCAACTCATTTTCAGTAGGAGCTTTACCTGTACGATTATTTTCCTCAATCACCTTCCTCTTCTTTTGTTGATCCTTTTTCACTTTGAGTTCCCATAGATTCTATAGGTATACAATGGGTCATTCGACCATGGCTGAGATAACATCCCAGACTGAACCATCTATTTCAGTTGCGACAACATCTATTGTTGCTTCATCTTCGATGCTTTGTCCATTGACTTCACCCATGTCATCATCTGGAATCCTATCTGGTTCCTCCGTTATGAGTACTAAACGGATTGATGCTTTATTCACATATTTAGTGCAATATTAAGCTGGTCCCATTGGTTATTCTCCTTGGTGGCCAGTGATTTCACAGTAATTACCCTCTGAAATTCCAAAATTAGATGAAAACCCTGGAGAAGACCCATCAACGCATGTTATAACTTATCATTTGTGGTGCTCATCAAACTCCTTAAATGATGACTCCATTAGACTAAGTCTTTTCCAGAGCACACTCACTAGTCCAACTGCATAATGAGGATGGTTCTTTTCCTGTGTCAACCTCATTAAAAAATGAAAAAAATTATGAGGATGGTTCTTTTACTGTGTCAACCTCGTTAAAAAATGAAACAAGCTTTGAGGACAATTATTTTTTCTGTTGTCAACCTTGTTAAAAAATGAAACAAGTACCTATGAGGATGGTTCTTTTCCTGTGTCAACCTCGTTAAAAAATGAATCAGGTGATGAGGATGGTTCTTTTCTTGTGTCAACCTCATTAAAAAATGAAACAGGGTATGAGGATAGTTATTTTTTCTTGTGTCAACCTCGTTAAAAAATGAAACAAGAGCCTATGAGGATAGTTATTTTTTCTTGTGTCAACCTCGTTAAAAAATGAAACAAGTGCCTTTAAGGAAGGTTCTTTTACTGTGTCAACCTCATTAAAAAATGAAACAAATCCTCTCCTAATTATAATGAGTCTTCCATTCTGATCTCGTAAATGAACCTTCATTTCATCTAGCTATTAGTAACCAGTAGTTTACTTAGGTGAATGAAATGAAGCTTGAGGGGCATCTTCTCTTGTTGGGGGCATTCGACATGTACCCTTGCAGGGGGCATTTGACATGTGCTCTTGCAAGGGGGCATTCAAAACATTCTTACCAATTGCACCCAATCAAGTGCTGAAGTTCAGGGGAAAAAACAAGTTCAGACCTCCAAAAAATGCAAATGGTAACTACGGAATGGTAAAAATGAATAGTGAAACTACTTTTAATAGTAATTTAATTATTTGCAAATTATATTTATTGCTATGACTATAGTTTATTATGTTTTTATCATGAAATAGATATTTTTAATCCATTTGATGTTGCTCTGAAACAGGTCTTACAAGTGACGAATAGATTAGTTGTGCAGATTTATTTGAAGAATGATTTGACCACAAAGCATACTTTTTCTCCTTATTTTTCGAGCTTTTTTAAAAAATTAAAAATGATTTGAAGCACACTTTTATCTATTTTTTGAGCTTCAATAACAACGAAAAAGGAACCCCTGCAGTCTTCTTTCAGCTCTTTTCAGACTTAGATAATGTGAAAATATTGCCGAGCACTTGTCTTTTCGAGCTTGTAAAAGTAAATGAATTGATATCTACTCAGTATAAGTTTAACCCTTTTCTAGACTGAGATATATTATTTACGAAAAGGAATACCTTGGTAAAACATGACCAAAGAGGTTCTCTCAAATATTATTTTACACTTTTCGGGTCTGAGCGAAAAATTTAAGAAAAATTACTTATGGAGTTTTCTTTCGTCCTCTTTTTCAAACTCTCTAAATATGAAAAATGACTTGGATATCACTGTCGTTAAGCTCGTTAAAACATAAAATAGTGACATGCTTGTCGATCATGGCAAGAATCAAATTTCATTCATTGCTAGACTCGTTAAATTATTAAATAGCGATACTTTATTCGCCCGAAGGGTTGAATTATAAATCAAGCAAATGTTAACCTCCTAAATCTTGTTAAAAAATAAAGAGGTACTGGTTGACAAATGACTGGGGAAAATTTGGAAAAATGAGCAAGAATTCCTTATGGTAGCAAGTTGCTCTTGAACATGACACTTCCTTCACTCCATGTCCATGCCTGTTTGGGTTGGGTAATCTCCTTGACGATTCATTCATACCTATGGTTCATCATACCTTCACTTTATTTTTGGGTCAATGCTGCCAACTCATCACACTGTCACCGATATGTTCAAGAGAAGTCATATAGTGAATACTTCATCCTTCTGCAATACTCATAAACCTTCATTCTCATGACCGTCATCCCTGAAAATTGTTATATCAAGTCATACCCTTGTCTCTGAAATCAATAACTCCCGTTTCACAATAAGGTGGCTTCCTGTCAACGAAAAATCAATATCCAGGAAGTTCACTTAGAAACATTAGATTCCAGTACCATGAGGCTTGTTACAACATCGACAATATCCTCTCTTCCAAACCTTTGACCGAAAGCTTTTGTTTGGCATTCGACATCAAATCATCTATTCACACCTTACGAAATGTACTGCAGTACCTTGAGGTCCATTGACATTAATGGTGGTTCTCTCGCATTTGTTAATAGCTCACATCATTGGTTGGTAATCAAACAATGTCTTTCCATGCTCGACTACAAATCATATATTCGCATGGCTAGACTTGTACCCAAATGATCGAGTGAATGAGATAAGAAGACCCCGGATCTATTTTCATCCATCCGGGCTACGATTTCAGGATTGTTGTACATATCATCTGTACGGTGACCTTACATACAAATTTTCATCCAAAGATGGGCCTATATCTGTAGGCATGTCTGCATTTAGGCAGCATTCCAATGAAAACGACTTTATGAATTATGTACATGTTATTAGATTGTTTATGTGATGAATATGGTAATGCCTACCCTCATCAATTATGATCAAAGAGGATATATCATGATGTAATGTAATGTAAGATTGATGCAGGTGACCACTCCGCTTCATCTCCAACCCATCACAGTGTAAATCATCTCATTTAAATGTTTTTTATTATTTTGACCTCATGCTTTAGGGGGGAATTTGTTATAGGTCAATTTGGGCATCATTCCCAATGACGTAGTTAACTGGGCATCATCTCCAGGACCAATGACTAAAGGTCTATCATCCCCTATCATTTCAAGTTGCTACATGCCCTAAGACAAGAACAAGACAAATCATACATGGCTTTCATCAAGCAAAGGTTTCCAAGGATTGAAGTTTATTATATAGCATATGAGAGCTCATCAACACTGCCTATAAAGGGATTAAGTGCGTTGCATATGCAGGTAGCCCTATGCAAGGCTGCTCTGCAAAGCACTTCCCGACATTCATAGGTGCGTTGGTCACATTGGGAGCGAAATTCTCATTGTTCCAAAATCTCCACTTGGCCAATGCCTTCTAGAAGAGTTCGCATGTGTCAAGCTTTGAATCCAAGTGTTCATTTGACATCTATAAGATTGGGAACATGTCTTTCCTATTATTGTAAATTCATTTATTGTAAAAAAACCTTCAGCACCTCTATAAATTGAGCACAAATCTGAGTGCTTGATAAGGAAGAATTTGAGTAGAGAAATGCTGGTGGATTTTCAATTGAGAGTTAGATTTGTGTAACAGCTACTGGAGAGATTTATACTGTGATGAGGTTGAGGAATGTTGTTGGAGATGGTCACTTCAAATTAGTCACTGGGTTGTAAACTCTCCTTCTATCATTAATAAGGTGTACAGCTTAATTTTCCCTATATGCATCTGTATTGGCTTTGATTTTCCATATTGCAAGATCTTAGTTGATGTATATGGTTTATGCTTTACTGATTTAGCAAACTAACTTGAAAAACATCTATATTATTGTTATCTTCTGTTGTTTAGTGTTCATTCTTGTAGGAAATATTTTGCATGGCCGGTTGGAATTTGAAGCTACAATGGAAGTGACAGAAGGAGCCATTTAGAAGCGCTTGGATCCCAATTAAGCCTCTAATCCATTCTGTGTGTTTGTTCATAGTTAGGAAAAGTAGTCGTATAGTGTTTAATCTATTGTTCTGTAATAAAACTTGTCTAGGGAAGCATGTTTTATTCGTAATTCACAATTTTGTCCAACAACCCGTGTCTCATATTTTCAGGATTCATCTTCATTTGTCTGAAATCGCCAATGCAAAACCGTCACTTTTCATACCAAGGAATTTATGAGTTGGAATAGTTGAAGATCGAATTTCCAATCTAGAAGAGATCTTGGAGGCTATAAGCATGACTAGTGTTATAACAAATTAATAAAACATATTTGACAAAAGCATGCATAATAATTATCAATTTATTAAAAATAAAGGAGAATAAGTATTAATTATCCATAAGAGCATAAATAATTATAAAATGGAATTATATGATAAATTATGTGATAAAGTATGGTATAAAGAGATGAAATAGACGTTAAAAAGTGGTAGTAATAATGAACATATAGTGGCCCAACAATAGGTACATGTATCATCATAAACATATCCAAGAAGAAACATAACATCACAACAACATCATGCATGACCATACCAAATATATACCATTATCCTAGGCATGACAACCATAACCTTAACAACATCAAACTTTACCAAATAGAGCGAAACCACGCTCTGATACCACCCTTTAACACCTCCTCCCATATATACCCACTTTAACTGACTTGTCTGGATTAAAAATGAGATGAGTGTCATTATGATAAGACTCAACCTCCTAGGCTACCTTAAGGAAATGGATTCGACAAATTAAAATCTTACTGACTTCCTTCAGGTGCCACAAGACCTCCGGGAGTAACCCAACCTCTCCAAGTGTCTAACCCTTGATACAACTCACTTTTTCCATGAGCTAAAGCCCCATTCTCTCCCTTGCCAAGGCCTCCATGTGACTATGGGTTCCCAGTCACACAAATGAGCCTTCCTCCATGCAACTATGGAATTTTCTGCTCATTTCTATGCCAAAAACTCTGAATTTTTTGCCACTTTTTTAGGTCCATGACTCATGCATCCTGACATAACTCAATGAAACTTCCAGAGTGTAGGTTTTAACCCTGAACAGAAATTATCTACTCATGAATCTTATAACAGAAAATAAACAATAGCAAGAGCATAAAACAAAAAACAGATAAACACAGATATTTTCCCCTGGATCCAAAATCGAGATGACCAGCTTGATTTTTCATTATATTCCTTTTAGTGTTACAACACATATATATACATGCCAAATCATACATGAACCCTAATCCATTAACCCTGGATTAGAGCATAACCGTATTTCCCTTGACCGGATCTACAAAAATACCAGGGGCCGAAAACCATCATACCCCAAAACCATGTGCAAAACCATGCACAAAACCATGGACGCGGACTACCCACCAGAAATTAAGGACCAAAAAAATTTTCGTCGGGGCACTGCCCTGGACCCCGACACGGGGGGCTACTGCCCCCCCTGTGACCCCCCCGTCGTGTGTGCTTAGTTGTGGAAAGAATATAACACATACCCAACATTCTCCCACTTGTTTTTTTCTTTCCACAGGAGAGCTTAGTCATTGGCCCAATACTTCAACACCCATTGTTTCTCTACACCAAGAGAACTTTTGAGTGCTCACAGACTTCGTCAATGCATCTGCAACATTCTTCAAAGTGTCCACCTTTACCAACAACACCCTTTTAGCCTCAACCATATCTCTAACAAAGTGATATTGAACATCAATGTGCTTTGTCTTTGAATGATAAGCAAGGTTCTTAGCCAAGAAAAATTCATTTTGGCTATCACAGTCTATCCTTATAGCTTGTTTTACCAACCCCATACTTGAACACAATCTCTGCAGCCAAATTGTTTCCTTGCTTGCATGAGTGGTTGCTATGTATTCTGCCTTTGTAGTTGAAAGAGCCACTACATACTGTCTTTTACTCATCCAACTGGCTGCACCTCCAAATAGGCTAAACACAAACCCACTTGTAGATCTTATTTGGTCCAGATCTCCAGCCCAGTCTGCATCAACAAAACCACGAATGTCCAACATTCTTTCCAATCCTAGTATTCCCTAGTAGCACAAGCCATAATCACTAGTGCCACGTAAATATCTGAAAACCTGCTTCACTGCTATCCAATACTCCTTCCCTGGGTTTGACATAAACCTGCTCAATACTCCCACTGCATGCGCAATGTCTGGTCTAGTACAGACCATTGCATACATCAGGCTACCCACTACACTTGCATATGGAACACGGGACATATCCTCCTCTTCTTCTTGTGTCTTGGGACACTGTTCAGCAGACAGCTTTACACCTACAGGAATAGGAACATTCACCGGTTTACTATCCTGCATATTGAACCTCTGCAATATAGTCTCGACATAATTCCTCTGGTTTAACTAGAGCTTCCTCTTTGCCCGATCTCTCTTAATTTCCATGCCCAAAATATAGTTTGCAGCACCAAGATCCTTCATGTCGAATTTGGATAACAGTTGGGTCTTCAAATCTTGGATAATTTCTTTGTCATTTCCAATCAACAACATATCATCCACATACAAGACCAAATAAATAACACGGTCACCAATTAATTTAAAATAAACACAGTAATCCTCCTTGCTTCTGGTGAAGCCAAGTCCCCGTATATAGGTATCAAATTTCTGATACCACATCCTTGGTGACTGTTTTAACCCATACAGAGACTTCTTCAACCTGCATACCAGTTCTTTCTTACCCTTCACCATAAATCCTTCAGGTTGCTTCATGTAGATCTCCTCTTCTAGATCCCCATGAAGAAATTTTGTCTTCACATCCATCTGTTCTATCTCAAAACCAAATGCAGCAGCAACAGATAAAAGTAATCTAATAGAAGTAACTTTGGCAATAGGAGAAAAAATATCACCAAAATCAATTCCCGGCACCTGGGAATAACCTTTTCCTACCAACTGAGCTTTGTATTTCTCCACCTTGCCTTCGACATTCATCTTCTTTTTAAACACCCATTTTCTTTCGATGGGCTTCCTTCCAGTTGGCAACTCCACCAGATCCCATCCCTCATTTTTGTGCAAGGATGCCATTTCATCAACCATGGCCTCCTTCCAGAGTTTTCCATCCTCTGAATCTATTGCCTCCCTGATAGTTCTGGGATAATCATCAGTTATAGTTAAGGAAAAATTTGAACATAAAGTAGATGGACTATAACTTTCTGGTTATCTTCTTTCCTGAGCTGATCTTCTCACAGCTGGAGTTTGTGGCTCTTCCCCTTCTGAGTCTTCTTATGTTGTAGAGTTTGATTCATCCTCCTTTAGCTCAAACTCTATCTTCTCAGGTTCCTTTGGTATGACTTCATGTTTAACAACATCTTTCACCTCTCTAAACACCACATCTCGGTTGTACACAACCTTCCTTGTTTCTGGGTTCCAAAGCTTGTAACCCTTTAAACCATCCTTATACCCAATAAAGATGCACCTTTCAGATTTGTTATCCAACTTGGTCCTTTTCTCCTTTGGAACATGTACATATGCATCACATCCAAATACCCTTAGATGTGAAAGAGAGG
The DNA here is from genome assembly GCA_034641835.2 of Pinus albicaulis. Lineage (NCBI taxonomy): Eukaryota > Viridiplantae > Streptophyta > Pinopsida > Pinales > Pinaceae > Pinus > Pinus albicaulis. Next base: position 352,410,386 of record CM076579.1, read on the forward strand.
GTTTCTTACCAGTCCATAACTCATGTGGAGTCTTATCCTCCAACGCTGATGAAGGTGATCTGTTAACTAAGTAACATGCAGTCTCCACTGCCTCTGCCCAGAATTCTTGTCCTAACCCGGTACCACTGAGCATGCTTCTTGCCTTTTCCATCAGTGTTCTATTCATTCTTTCTGCAACTCCATTTTGCTGAGGTGTGTATGGAGTAGTCTTTTGCCGTGCTATACCACACTTCTTACAGAACTCTTCAAATTCCTTCTTGCAGAACTCCCCACCATTATCTGTCCTCAGTGCCTTTATCTTCTTCTCTGTCTGGTTTTCTACCAGAGCCTTAAATTCTTTAAATCTGTCAAAGACTTCAAATTTCTTCCTCAAGAATATATCCATGTATTCCTTGAGAAGTCATCTATGAATTAAAAATAGTACACATACTTTCCCAGTGATGGAACTGACACAGTTCCAAACACATCACTGTGCACAAGTTCTAATATCTTGTTTTCCCTCTTAGCACCAGAAGGAAAACTCACCCGATTCTACTTCCCATATTCACAATGTTCACAAAAATCGAAATCCAGAGAGAAATTAGACATACCTTCTACAAGACCATTTCTATGTAGTATCTGAAGGCCCTTCTCTCCAATATGTCCAAGCCTTTGATGCCATAACATGGTCTTTTCTCCAGAGACAGCTAGGCTTTCCGCTCCACTTTCAGGAACCATAGAATTGTTACACCCATCAATAACAGTGCTACCTTGTAGCTTGTACAAAGTTCCAGTCTGAACTCCTCGCATTAATACCAGTGCTCCTCGAACCATCTTGCAGGAATCTTTCTCGAACACTATTTTTACACCTGCATCATCCATCTTGCTTACAGAAATCAGATTTCCGGCCAATGTAGGAATATGCAGAACACCAGGAAGTGTTCTAATCCTTCCACCTTGTAGATTCAGCTTTACCTTTCCACGTCCGACGATTCTGGCCTTCCTATCATCCCCTAGGAAGACATCACCATCATATTTCTCATACTCGCGGAACCACTCCCAATGGGGAGTGAAGTGAAAGGATGCACCTGAGTCAATCAACCATGACTCATGATCTACATGTGTATTTGAAGAAGAAGCCAAATAAACATCCCCACCTTCATTCGAGGTGGTTTTTACCTCTGCAGAAGGAGCATCATCAGATCCCTTTCCTTTCTCAGGAGCTTTAGATCTATAGTCATTTTTGTAGTGCCCTTCCTTTCCGTATTTCTAGCACACCTTTACAAACTTTATAGGAGATTTAGATCTCCTTCTCGATTTAGATCTCCCACTCGAAACCTTATTCTTGTTTCTGTTCTGGGACCTTCCTCGTACAGATAAGGCATCTCCATTCTGACCCTCCATATTTCTCCGTCTCATTTCCTCCAACAACAAGGCTGAGACAATGTCATCAAAATTCAAGGTAGTTGTATTGCTACCTATTGCAATAACTAGACTGTCCCATGAATCTGGTAGAGAACACAACAAACTGATGCACTTATCTTCATCTAATATTTTAATATCAACAGATGACAGATGACTTACCACAGTATTGAAGGCGTTCATATGCTCTGTCACCGACTCTCCATCCTTCATCCTCAGGTTATACAACTTTTTCCGTAGGAACAATTTATTCACCAAAGACTTAGATTGGTACAAAGTCCCTGGCTTGTCCCACAAGGTCTTCACCGTAGCTTCCCCAGATACATTCAACAATAATGAATCTAAGACACACAACTGTATTGTGCTCTTAGCCTTCCGATCTAGTTTCTTCCAGTCTTCATCTGACATTGTCGTTGGTTTAGTACCTATATATACCACGATCCAATGGTCTTTATCCACCAGCAGATCCTCCATATTGAGCTTTCATAACTCAAAACTCTGACCATTAAATTTCTCGATCTCTATCTTCCCGCTGCTCGCCATCTTCTTTCACCACAAGAATCAATCCCACAGATTTCCCACTAAATAGGGTCTACCTCAGGCCCGAGCAAAAAAAAAAAAACCCTCAGCAGCAAAGGCGTCCCCTTGAAGCCGAAACAACTCTGATACCAAATGTAGGTTTTAACCCTAAACATAAATTATCTACTCACGAATCTTATAACAGAAAATAAACAATAGCGAGAGCATAAAACATAAAACAGATAAACACAGAGATTTTCCCCTGGATCCCAAATCAGGACGACCAGCTTGATTTTTCATTATATTCCTTTTAGTGTTACAACATATATATACATGCCGAAGCATACATGAACCCTAATCCATTAACCCTGGATTAGAACATAACCGTAGTTCCCTTGACCGGATCTACAAAAATACCAGAGGCCGAAAACCATCGTACCCGAAAACCATGTGCAAAACCATGCACAAAACCATGTACGTGGACTACCCACCGGAAATTAAGGACCAAAAAAAATTTCGCCAGGGTGCTGCCCCGAACCCTGACAGGGGGGCTATCGCCCCCCCTCTTACCCCCCGCGAGTGCTTAGTCATGGAAATAATATAACACATACCCAACACAGAGAAGGTAAATAACATAGAAAAAATTATTGTAAACCAAAAACTAAATCCAGGACTTGACCTAACCATCCCCAACCAGGATTGACATTTCGTCAAACACTTGGTAGAGATGCGACCTACATGTCATGAATGAAAGTCTTAACATGAGGGACTTAAAACTTATTTGAAGTTTAACAATAAGGGTCATTATCTTCTCTCATTAGTTAGCATAAAACCAATTAGGTATTTCATTCATTATTTATTCAGTTATGAGTGAAAACATGAAAAGTTACATGACTAAGACCTGTCATAAAAACATGGCTATAAGTAGATAAATAACAATAAGAGAACATTCATTAAAGCCACATAATAAAAAATATATTTCCTTATCAAAATAAAGATAAACTTAGCTTTTATTAGACATAGTAAAATAATGACCAAGTTGGGTACTTCCACATTCCACCCGACAATAGATTTTTGGAGCCAACTCTCTCTTCATCCAATTACCCTTGTTCCATATTCCAAGCATGAATGTGGGATCTTATGGGATAAAAAAATACAGACACAACCAAGGGAATCCAGAGGTTAAACCGCCTCCACCCTCTCCAGACCATTATCAAACCTAAAATGGTAACGAGATCACAAAACCAAACCAAGATTAGATGCCTCAGAATTCCTTCATGGTCCTTGAGTAATTTTTCTTCCTCCATCCCCAGGATTTACCATGTATCCTGCCATTATCGGTCAAGGGATTCCTAGGACTTTGGGAATTTTCCGCAGACCACCTCACCCAGATTCCAAAACCATCTGGTAATCCAAAGCTCAAAACCAAAAACAATCCCATCACACCATGGCTATCTGGAAATAGCAAGGCTAGGCTGAAATCCATTGTCTAAACCTGAAAAAATCCATGCTAGTGACAACAAAATAACCGTATACCAACATTCACATACCATTCATGTCAAAACTAGATAGGAAATCACACATGTGATATGTTACTTGCAAGTATTCTCGTTGAAGCTTCTTGATCCTTGCCTTCCTTTGGTTTACTTGTCCTTTTTTGTTTTTCCTTTCCTTTCCATGCTTTTCATTTCCTTTCTTGATTTCTTTATCCTCTTGGTTCTTTCTCCTCTTTCAGACTAATTGTAACACTAAACTTCCAAAAGGCTACCAACTGATACTTTGAGGTATTTTTTTTTATAAGGTCTCTAATTTCTTTAATTTCCCATTATTTTCCTTCATTTTCCTCCTGACATGCAACCTGTGACCTTTCACCTTCCTTTTCTCCTAATTTCCTTTATTTTCATAAATAAATGCCAAAAATACTATTTTTTCCTTTCCAAATAATTAGCCAATGCCTTTTCTAATTTCCCCTTAGCCATAAAAAATAACCGGTGGTTCCCACTAGGATATTTTGCCCAAAATTCAGCTTCAAATAAGTGTCCCTTTCCCATGGTCTTATTTTACCTTTTGTTAACTTTTATTACATGAACTATTAACCCAGGGATTTTACACAAATATTGAAGAGATCGTTTTGTGGCTATAATTTTTGAGACTCCATTAAAGAGTAACTAGATCTCAATTATTTTGATGTCATGGAGAAAATATTTTGAGAAAGGAAGCAAAAGACTCTAGAGTTCTGATGTGAGTTTGTGATCAAGAAGAATATCTTTGTAATGAGATGACCGAGTTATTTTAAAGTATTGACAAGGGGATTTTTTTATGCAGACTAGATTATTTGAGAAAGAGTGTGGAATTACGAGTTGAGTGAGGATAAATTTGGGTTTTGGAACTATGTTTCTATGTTAGTACAAACAAGAGTTGAAAATTATAAAATTATGGATATTATGCAAATTTTCTACTGAGCTTCCCAAATTGAGCTACTTATAAATCTAGATGCTTGTTGTTTTAATGTATTCATATGTGAAAGAAGTGTTGAATTAAAAGTATGGGAATAATATAAAGTAAGGACCTGATATTTATAAGGATTTGAGTAACCAATATTGAGATAATCGTGAAAGAATAACCACATACGTTTGAGTTGAATTGCTCGATGGATTTTTTGTGGTGTTGAGTGTAGTAAAAAGGTACTATATGTTATGTGTTTGATTTAAAACTATTCAATGGGAAGGTATTGCAAAGTAAATGAGGATTTGGAGTTGTATAAGTGAGAGATGTAGAGATTGTGTGTAATAATTAAGTGTTTTACTATTTCAATGGTGTAGCTATGTTGCAAGCATTATTATGGGGTTGAATGGAATTAAACAATAAATAAGTTGCGCATTTGAATGTAGTAGAACCAAATATCAAGAGGGAGCTTCCAATTTCTCAAAAATATAAGTATTCTTTATTTATTTCATTGCTTTGATTTCCTCTATATATCTAGCTTTACTTTTGTTACTTAATTATAATCCTTTATGTTGATTTTTGGGGCATCATATGTGTTATAGCTCTGAAATTTTGTGGAGTGGCTAGAACACATGAGATCTAAAATACCCCAAAATCATTTGGAGAAATTCCACCTGGAGTGAATTTTATTCAAATAATTAATTATTTTTTGGACCCTAAGTTAAAAATTAGGAAATTAAAATAAGTAAAGTGAATTAATGTAAATGTGGGTGAGAAGCTTCTAAGTGATGAGAATCAAGTCTATTTTAATCTTAGCTGTTGATTAAATATTTGATCACATTCATTAATCTCTCAACAGGAAAAGTATAAAGGGAGGCTTCACGGTTAGTGGGAGAGTATACATACGCAGAGTAGCACTTGAGCTAAGTTGAAATTCAAGGGCATGGTTTGCTGAGAATTTTGGAGTGAGCTTCTAGTGCAGAGAGGGGAATTTAAGTAGTGATACTTCTGTCCAAGGCCGATAATACATTGCAGAGAGCCAGTGCAGCACCACAGAGAGACAGCACAGCACCTGGGAGGGTGACGCAAAGCCTGATAAAGGTGATGCAGTCACTGTAGAGGCAACACTGTGATTTTTGTGAGGTAGATCGGGCATCAGTTCAGTAGTTCAATTTCCGAGCCGGGAAGGCTCACAAGGAGGGTGACACAGTCTCAGCATAGAGCTGGGAGCAGTTGTTGCTGCCTAGCACTGAGGACAACACAGCCACCTGTGGGGTTTGATCATTATGTTTCTAGATCAGCCAAAATATCTGTCTCCATATAGAGGTAATTCTGCCGATATTTTTTCTCTATTGGGTGAGCCAGATCTAGCACCCTAGATGTATTCATAAATATGCTTAATAATAAAACCCTCATATTTGTTGCACCAGTTTTCCCACATTGGGTTTTTCTAGGGATGTTTAGTCCAAAAATAAGTGCGTCCTTTATGTGATTATCTCATCGTATTTTTCAATACTAGGTTTGTATATCAGTGTAGGATGTAGTTTATTTTCATTAATGTTTAGTGAAGAATTTTTTAAATAACTTGTTAATTGAAGAACACAACTAGGAAACACAAATCAGTTAACTGCAGTAGGATTTCTAGTTGTTAGATTTAGAAATTTTCACATGGTATCCAAGAAATTGCAGATCAAGTAGGATTGAATCCATCAAAGAAAGGACAGATGAAAATCTGTTGCAGGAAAGCAACTATCCCGAGAGACAGCGCAGTTCTAGGCCAAAGAGGTAGATGAAGGGTGATGCATTCACCAAGGAAGTCTCACGCAGAGCCTGTGTCATCTTTCTAGGGTGACATTGTAGCTACAGAAGAAATCACAATGATTGCTGGGATAGCACAGAGGATATTGAGTCTCATTTTTTTGGTTTTCATGGTTATAGTTTCTATTTGGAGTTTCTTAGGGGAATTTGATTCTATTGGTGCAGAACAATGTCTAGTGGGGCATAAGAAAAGTAGATGGAATCAGTTCCTAAGAATATTTCTTGCCAATAATTCTAGATCTCGTTCTGAGCTGGAGCCAAAAGAGACCAAAGACGGATGCTTCAACATTTATTGGCAGAAGGATTTATGTGAAGGAAATTGAGATTCATAGGGAGCTTGTTCCTTATAGTATTTCTAGTGCCAAAGAAATCCAAATCTGAGTTTTTCTTTGGTATCAGCGAAAGAGGGAGAAAGGAACTTGTTCGACATTTAGTTGAGTAGAGATGACCATGAGTGGAGTGAGGGATAGGAAAGGTTGGATGGAGCATACATGTTTTCCATATGGAAGGCCAGGATCCTGGTAGTTTTGGATGAACATCACATCAAGGATTATGCCTTGAGGACGGTTGTTGTTCTGGTTGATTTTGATCCTCTCAAGAAGTATGAGGAGGATCAAGAAAAAGCAAACTGCATGATCATGGATGGAGTCAAGGTTCATGTGATCCCACATATTGTTGAGAAGAACACATTAAGGGAAATTTGGGTGGCCTTGACCTCATTGTATGAGGGATCTTTCGTCTAGTAGAAGATGTTACTTAAGAGTCAGTTGAGATTGTTTCAGATGCAGAAGGGAGAAGCAATTGATCCTTTCCTTATCAGATTGCGAGGAATTCGAGATCAACTAGGTTCCATAGGGGCTACACCAGAATCTGAATTTATGGTCAATACTACCCTGAATGCAGTCACTGAAGAATAGGAAAAAAATTTCCAGAGAATTTTGGGCAGGGTTTCTCTTCCTAGCTGGGAGGAGATGTGAGCAGCTCTTTGACGCGAAGAGATTACACGGTGGACCAAGGCAGGAAGTAGCAACAAAGGGATCAAATCCAAGAAGGAGGAAGAGGAGGATGTGTCTCTCACATCAAAGGGATATCAAGGGTAGAAAAGAGGGAAGAAAATGACATCCCAAAAATAATATGCTTCATATGTGGGGAAATGGGGCATTTTTCCACACATTTCCCTTTGAAGAATAAGGGAAAATAAGAGAATCCTAATTCAAAGGCTACTCTAGCACAATTTGATGAGGAGGATGACGATGATTGCGCCATGAGTGTTCTTTCACCTATAGAGAAGAGGTGGGGCGATATGGAGCTATAGTTGGAGATACAGAGAGAAAGAGGGCAGGATCCTTGAGGTGCCCAAACTATTGGATCACATACAGCTACAGGAGCCCTTAATGAAATTAGCAAAATGACAAGATTCAGTCAGTGCGAGGGATGATGGAGCGATAGTGGCAATGCTAGGACGCCAAAGTCTGAAGCAGCGCAGTGGAGTGTTGCAGTAGTACAGGAAGCACAATGCAAATACAACAATAGTGCAGTAGCATCAGATTTTCAGCGCATATTAGTAGCAGAGGAAGCTTCAACATCAAGGTGCATCCATACTGACTAGTGTTTCAGGATTCAGGATGTATTTCAGTTGCTTAAATTTCAACAACTTAGTTGCAATGCAGTAGCTAGCAGTGGAAGTGCTATGGGCAGCATTATGCAGCATATTGAGAGGGAGTTGCAGTACATATGCAGCAATGATAGTGGTAGTTTCATGGGCTGTAGCGCAGTGGATGAGGGGAAATAGGTTGAGCATCAATAACACAGAGGACCGATGTCATGGATTAGGGTGATTCTTTTGGTGAGAAGTATTGCTAAAGCAAATTCCTCGCTAAGAGGGAGTGTTCATTTTTGGGTAGCATCATATGTGTTATAGATCTGAAATTTTTTGGAGGGGCTAGAACACATCATATCTCCAAGACCCAGGAATCGTTTGGATAAATTCCACCCAGAGTGCATTTTATTCAAATAATTGATTATTTTTTGGAGCCTAAGTTAAAACTTAGGAAATTAAAATAATTAAAGTGAATTAATGTAAGTGTGGGTGAGAATATTCTAAGTGATGAGGATCAAGTCTATTTTAATCTTACTCGTTGATTAAAGATTTGATCACAGTCGTTAATCTCTCTACCTGAAAAGTATAAAGGAAGGCTTGAGGGTCAATTGGAGAATATACACATGGGGAGCGGCACTTAAGCTAAGTTGAAATTCTGGGGCGCGGTTTGTTGAGAATTTCGGAGAGAGCTTCTAGTCCAGAGAGGTGAATTTAGACAATGGGACTTTTTTCCAAGGCCAAGAATACATTGCAAAGAGGTAGCACAACACCACGGAGAGACAACACAACACCTGGGGGTGACGCAAAGCCTGAGAGAGATGACGTAGTCACTATAGAGGCAGCACTGGGATTTTTGTGAGGCAGATCAGGTGTCAGTTTAGTAGTTCGATTTATGAGCTGGGAAGGCTCACAAGGAGGGTGACACAGCTCTTAGAGGAGGTGACACAGTCTTAGCGCAGATTTGGGAGCAGCTGTCGTTGCACATCACTAGGGACAACACAGTCATGTGTGGGGTTTGATCATTCTATTACTGGATCAACCAAAATATCTTTCTCTCGATATATGTACTTCTGCTAAGATTTTTTCTCTATTGGGTGATTTGGGTTTGGCACCCTAGTTGTACTCAGAAATATGCTTAATAATAAAACCCTCATATTTGTTGCACCAGTTTTCCCGTATTGGGTTTTATCGGGGACGCTTAGTCCAAAAATAAGTGTCCTTTGTGTGATTTTCTCATTTTGTTTTTTAGTACTTGATCCGTATATTGGTGTAGCCTACAGTGTATTTTCATTAATGTTTACGGAAGAATTCTATAAATAAATTGTTAATTTAAGAACACAAGTAGGAAATGCAAAGTAGCTAACTGCAGTAGGATTGCTAGTTGTTAGATTCATAAATTTTCACACTTTACCTTGTATTTTCCTTGGAAGAAATATTTGCAGGAATACTCTAAAAGAAAAGATTGTGGCTAGATTGAGAGGGAGCCTTCAAAGGGAGACTTATAAGAAGCCTTACTGCAAAATGAGATTTTCTAAGTTTGTAGTAGAAGAAACTCAAGACATGTTTAACATTACAAGGTTTGTATCAAGTCTTCATCATAGAATAAGGTACAACTATTTTGTCTTTAAAATTTTATTTTTGTTATAGGATCATAAATATTCTTATATTTTTAGGGTGTTTGATCTCTAGATTAAATCAACTCCTGTAATAACTATATTTTTCTATTTTTTCACTTTGATAAAACCCTAGCCTTTTGATTTTTTAGGGTTTGTTGATAGCATCTAGGGAATACAATAAAAAATAGATTTTTAGGGTTTGATAATATCTAGAGTTTATGACAAAACCTTAGGAAAGGTCGATGTAAGAGTCTAGGGCATGAAAGTGTAACCTTAGGCGTAAATCATTCTGCTATAGTTGAAACCCTAACATGGTTTAGTTGTGTGATATCTAAGGTTTATTTTCAAATTTTTGACAACCCTAGATGCTCTCCTTGTGATAACATGATAACCCTAGTTTGGTAAATGAATTTCATGATCTTGTACATATATATTTGTGCTTATTTGTACTATCTGATGATATTTGTAGGTACATAGTTTTCAATAGGCTGTAAATGTAGGTACATAGTTTTCAATAGATTGTAAATGTGTATGCCTACCTCACACTTGATTATGACATTATGATGATATTGAACATGATGAAAAGAGGGAGCTGTAAGAACCATGATGACATTCAAGTTTACAATGATGATTTAAATATTGTCTTGTTTTCATACGAATGAATTTTTGGAAGGTCGAAGTTCTCCAATAAGATGATGATGCAAAAATAATTAGTTTGTGTAGCGGGAAGAATAAGGTTGATAATGATGGGCATATCTCCCTATGTTAAGAGGTAGCTTGAATGTATTTCTTTTATGAATAATAGTGTATATCCTCCATAATTGAGAAGGAGGACATGATGTATAGTAAAGACTATGGAGAAAGAATAATATGAGATAATGGCTAAATCACTACTGATGGTTAATATTGTTTGATGAAGTGGTGAACAAAGAATCGATTGTTTTGAAAAGTGTTGAGGTTGACTTTGGTGCTTCTTGAGAGGTTGGAAAATGAATCTTTTGTTGAGATTTTTTTGGATATTATGATGAATTTAGTAGCATCAGAATGATTGAGGACCCTGTATTTCATGCTAGCATATTGATAATAAGAACCAGTTAATTTGAAGTGATTGAGGTCATGAGGCTACATTATGTTTTGATGGATGAACAAGTCGTTGATGTGTTGATCTCTCCGTATGAAGTTTGAATATTTGATAATCATGTTTGGATTGATTTGGTTGAGAGGGAGAGATGAGTACCATAGGTTGTGTGCATGTATGATGGTACTTGGGAGGACATATTGGCCTAGTTGGTATTGAAATCTCAGTTATATTTTCACCTTGATGATGTCTAGATCTCGGTGTGGGAGGGTATATTGGTCTTATGGAGCTATGTTTTAGTGTTGAACTTGATGATACCTAGATCCCTATAAGGGTTGGTGTCTTTTCATGAAAGGCCTAGATGGTATCTATATTATGTTGGATTGATACCAGGGTTGTAGCTTGATGGTACCTATAGTGGAAAATTTCCTTTTTGACACCTTAGTCCCTATTGAGTTAGTATATCCTTGAGTTATTTTCTTGGAAATCACACTTGGATCCTTGAATTTGTGTCTTGGTGATGACATGCGGATCCTTGAAATAATGTATTGACACTTGGATCTTTGATACCTTGGTAGTTCTGGCCTTGATGGTATCTAGCATTGGATATATTGTTGTACTCTTCTTAGAACACTTCAAATTGAGGTCATCCATGTACCTGTTGAATAATTATGAATAAAAAATTATTCAACGCTCCCTAGTTAAGAGGGAGTGTTGAAAATGTAACTAGTATTGGTCTTCATAATTGTTGTCTCACTCATGACATGATGTAATTCTTATGTATTTTTAAAAGGGAAAGAAAGTAAAATTATTTTAAAGATCAAAGAAAATTGATTTTTATAAGCATGGTTTTCATGCCTTATTTATTTTTCTTATAAGTCAAAGAGCCCATTGACTTCTTCTAGGATTGAGTCATCATTCATAGTCCTTGTAATCATGTAATAGACCCTTATTAGGATTTTCCTCTCAAGAAAGAAATTTATATATGTGTAAAAAATGTAAGTTTACCCTCCTCCACCAAGTTGGCATCATCCACCATCAAGTCGACCTCATTGAAGGGATTCGACCTCACACAAAAAATATATAAGAAATGCATTCAACCTATTGTGGAATTAACTCAAGCAAGTTTGATCCAAAGTAATACAACAAGGAAAAAAAGTGAAAGTCTAGATAAATCAAGGAGAAAAAAGGAGAAGTTGAAATATCAAGTTTGTATCCATCTCTCTCACACATGTGAGTATTTTCTAGGGTAACTGCAGTTGTAATAAAGGTTGAGTTGAAGGGGTTTGAGCTGCAACGAAGTGAAGAAAAGAAGTGTGAAAAAAAATAGAAGGAAGGTCTATCCCATTGCAAGAAGGAGAGAAACCCTAGCGAAGGAAAGGAGGATGTTCTAGTCCACACATGCGAAATTTACAAGTTTCAGGAGGACCGAAAGTTATAGGTCTATAGTAGAGGCCGAAACTTTGTTGTACAAGGTCAAGATCTGAAGTTTGAAGGAGGTTGACTTGGATTGACTTTGTTCGATTAAGCTCAAATGAAAGAACTTGTCTTGGAAAGTTAACTTGGTGGGTGGAAGAAGGTTTGGTGTTGGTCTAGAGGTATTGGTTGTCTCATTTGATTTGATTCTTGAACAAGAGAAGAGAATTGTTGATTGGGTTTTCCACTAAGAGAGGGGTTTTTCCCTAGCTAAGAGCCTACATCATGTGTCCTTGTTATTTTGATCTTCATGTTTTTGTTTTGATAGTTTCTTAATCAAAAGAAGACATAAAATAAGATAATAAGAATACAAATAAATTACAATTAATTATCAAGATAAAAAAAAATCTGATTTTCTGATTTTCTAACAGGAACATCTATGAAAGTCATTATGAATACCTCCCTTTTTAAAAGGGAGTGTTGAATTTTATAACTATGGTTGGTCTTCATAATGTATATTTTGTCCCTTGATGTATTTATATTAATTTATAGTAAATCATGTTCTTAATGTTATAATAAAATATGTGTGTGTGTGTGTGTGTGTGTGTGTGTGTGTGTGTGTGTGTGTGTGTGTGTGTGTTTGATTCATGTCCAATTGGACTTTTAAAAGAAGAAGAATAAAATTTTTGAAATTAACTTTGGCTCCAAAATAGTCAAGTTAGCCTCCCTCCAAGCCAAGTTGGCCTAGGTAGAAGAAACAGCCATTTAGCCCAACAACACACCCACTTGACCCAGCAAAACACTATATAACGATAGTTCAACCTCCTCCACAAGGCATCAATTCTTTCTATCTCATCAAGAATATTCTAGGCATCCAAGTGAAGGACAAGAAGGACAAGGAGGATGAAATTAATATCTCTCCATTTATCTAGAAGAAGGAATCTCTCTCTCTAATTCACATCTTTTTCAAGCAAATTGCATTGGGCTAAAATTTGTGGGCAGTTTCAAGGGGAATAAATTATGGGATTCTAGTAGTTACTTGGAGGCTAAGATTCAGCTTAGGGAAGAAAAAAAGGGATTAATTGATGTATCAAATTGTAGGCTTTACTTGGATGTTTTTGACCCTAATAGATTTTTTGAAGGCTAGTTTGATTTAGTTGTTGACTAGAGGTCCAGGTGTGTCACTTGTTGAAAACAATAATTTCTCTATTGAAAAGGTTGTAGGGTTTTTCCCCCTAGTGGGTTTTCCCATGTAAATCTTGTGCTCTCTTTGTGCATTGAAATTAGAAGAGGATCAACATCATTAAAAGTAATTATCAGTTTTTAGAAATATTGTGCTTGTATCTATTACATTTGAAAAATCAACAAGTAAGATTTTTAAAACTTGTGTTTTTTAAAATATTTCAGTAAAATTTAAATAAATTATTTGAACATCTATGTTAACAAATTTATGTCCATTTCAACCTCATATATATCTATAAATTGAAAGAAAATGTTAAAAGAAAATATTACAATGTTCAATGAAAAAAGGTAATTGGAAGTTAAAAAACAAAATTAAAAATATCAAGTACTTATTAATAAGAATAATAAGAGAAATATTTGTAATTTAATCAATTCTTACTATAAAATTAATATGTAACATTTATAACTATTCATAATAATAATAAAATTCAATATGAGTCATCAATAAAATATTTTAATGTGGAGGATTAAGTAATATTGACATATACTTACAAATATATTAATAACAAGAAAAAAAACTATTTTAATGTGGACAATATAGTCCATAAATAAAATCTCAATATAATCTCAACTATGTATGTATTATTAAATTTTTTAATATATATATATATATATATATATATATATATATATACAATTTTTTTTTCCAAATTTTACACTCTAAAATAGATTTACACGTGAATAAATTTGATCCTTCTGGACACATGCTATATCCATGCTTAATATCTATATAGACTAGTTATAAATGGATTGATATATGAATGAAACATATATATACAATTTAAAAAATCATGTAACAAGATTTCTAACCATGAAGATTCATTTTAATATTCTTAATCTATAAACATGCCTATGTCACTCCTTATAAATACCACTTGCCCAAAAAACCATAACTCATGTTTAAATGCTAGATGGTCATATGAAATTTCATAATTAATCAATTCAATTAAAAGAGTAGAAAGGTCATACCTACTCTTAAACAAATTTCAACCTTTGATTTGTCACTACTATTAAGAATATTTTAGAATATTTTGTGAATATTAAATCCCTACCATCCACCTACTAACTATTTATCATTCAATTAGAAATCTAAAAGCCCTACAAAATAAAAATAAAAATTAATAACTAAATTTTTAATTTTATTAAAATAACTTAAACTTTTTTTTCAAAATGAAAATAGCCCGGCCTTATAAATTAAATAGCTAGTAAATAAGTACAGACATTAATCAATAAACAAAAGCGTCACAATGCTTACTTCATTATACATCTCTAAAATAAAACAAAAAAAATCATAAGAATTAACTAAATTACAACTTTATTATTATTATTATTCCTATATATAAAACAAGATTTTTAACCATGAGAATTTACTCATATTATTGATTTATAAATAGATTGTGTTACAATACCACAAGTTCATATTATGACTTATCAATACCTCATACCAAAAATACCCATACCAAAAATAAACATAACTCATTTATGGATATAACAATTAATGAATATAATTAAAAGAAAGAAAAAATTGCTTTTCTTTTTGAAATGATATCCTATGATGCTACTAACTAGAAGAATAAACGAGATATATAACCTTGTTGTATCATAAAGAACTTTGGTCACATAACACAAACTATCTATCATACTTCACAACCGTCACAGAAATAGTAAAGGGTGGCACTAATAGTGAAGGAGCGAGTAGAGGTTGGAATTCTATTCCAACCAAATGTAAAATGATAATAGAGAAAAAGATGAAATGATAAAGCAAAACGATGATCTGAAATGTGTAAAATGATAAAAGAACTTTGGTCACATAACACAAACTATCTATCATACTTCACAACCGTCACAGAAATAGTAAAGGGTGGCACTAATAGTGAAGGAGCGAGTAGAGGTTGGAATTCTATTCCAACCAAATGTAAAATGATAATAGAGAAAAAGATGAAATGATAAAGCAAAACGATGATCTGAAATGTGTAAAATGATAAAATAAAATGATTTACTTGTATGATCAGATTTCAGGCCTGATCAGTATAATTTGTATAGCAATATGGAAAACGATAAAACAAAATGAGATCAAATTTCAGGTTCAACCGCTATAAATTGTATAGGAGTAGTTATGGATGGGAGTAAATTGTAGAGTTGCACTGCTCTAAAGCTATCAAAGTTCGATCAAATTTTCTCACAATCCGGATAAATAACATACCAAACAAATTTGATAATAGTATACCATTATTATACTATTGGAAAAACTGTTTTCATTTTGCCAAATATCCTGATTACAGCACTAATGGAAAAATTGTTGACCTCAGCCCAAACGATCAGCACCGCGACTCTGCTTCTCCAATGAGATAAGATCGACTGATCAGAACATAGTAGTTGACAACATCCTCAATGGTTTGATCAGATGGGTACGGATCGCTGTTAACCAACCATAATACATGTTGGAAACTCCGTACATCGCAAGGGATGGTGAGAACGCCACTCTGATCCATTCCAAACTCCTCCGCCGATCTCTCCATGAGAGCGCGTATAAGGGGGTGATTCAAGCAAGCGATGGGCACAGAAAATCGTATTTTCTCCTTCCCTACATCGACAGAAAAACATCCTTCAGCAGTGGCAAAACCTTCCTCAGAATTAGAATGATCACGGATAAGCTGAGAAATTTTTTGAGACTGGGATCTTAGCGAGATATAGGCTGTATTCGATTTACGCGGTCGCAATAATAGCTTGGATACCATCCTCCTGATGCCCCCCATTTTGATGAGGAGGGAGGTTGCGGCTTGCAAATATAAAGCCCAAAACCGAGACTCTGAAAATGAAATGAAAAATAGAAATTCATGTATGATTTTAAGAAAATCTGGCCCAAATTTTTGAAAAACAGACAATGCCTTTTCATACCACTGCTAACTGTGTCCATTGCCCATAGAATCACTCCATTGCACACGTGAAAACGACATTTCATCCACTGAACCGGACCGTACGTCATTCCGTTCATGATTGATGTACCGTCCCTCATGAACAGATTATCAAAAGACCGACAGATTTATAATATTAAAATTCCAATCAAATATAGAGTAGTTATGGCAGGGAATTGTCAAAGAATTGGTTGAGAAAAACTAGCAACCCTTTTTCTGCGCCTAATTTTACTGAACATGAGACTTATTTTGTTTTACACGAGTAGAAAAACTGCAAAATTTGCGTCGTAGGAAAGAAATATGCTCGGTTGTTTTCAAAATGTGATTAAATTAACGTCGACCTTTTGGTCTCGAATTTCTAACTCTTCTGGTAAAGTAGGGAACCGTCCATATTAATCTTCCAAAATTAGACACTAGGTTCATATTCTTTTTTATTTAAAATTGTTTTATATAAGGGTTTTTTTTTTATAAAACAACCCACATTCTTCTTTCCAAATGAGAAATTTGGTTATGTACGTTGATATTCCTCTTTATTTATAGATTTGTTTTGCCAATTGTTGATTTTTTATTTTGAATGAGGGATTAGGTTAGAAAAGTCATACGTCTTCCCACTAAACTTTAGAATGGGTCCACATGAAAGTCCGTCAAGTGATATGGGGACTTCTTAAATAATTCGTAAAGGCTAAAACCATTAGGTAAGAGCCAAACCTTTTTTATAACCTAACATTATGGTTTAGGTCACAATACTCGTTAGGGCCCTGAGTTGGCACCATGGTCAAATGGGTGCTCATAAGGATCTTTGGCAACTTGGTTGAAGGAGCGGTCTCGTACACGTTGTGTACATGGCATGAAGGCGGGTGCTCGGGTGCCCATAAGCATATTTGCGTACACGACATGATGATAGGAGGGTAAGCTCAGGAAGAAACATTTGGGCGACATGATCACACGACCTGCGCCATGGGTGAGTAAGCTAAGGGCATCTGCGGCATAAGCGCTAAGCACGACGAGCGCAAACCAAGTGACACATGTGAAGGGCGTGGACTGTGCAACATAAGTAGGTGGTCGACATGACGGACATGGGCAGGACGATCAGTACAACGTGCGATGGAAGAAACAAAGAAACAAAGCAACATGGTAGTGTGTGATACACAACGACATAAGTGACCGCGCCTTGAGCATGCCCGCACATGGGTGGGGTGTTGATGTGCTTGAAGGGGCAATACGTTCCGGGCATGTTAGGGCACCCAAATGGAAAGGGGCATGCCTGCACGACATGGTGGGTTGGCCTAACTTGTGAAGCAATGCCCACCTAAAAAAATGAACAGGCGCATATAAGTAAATGATGATTGCATGAGTTGGAGGAAATCAAGTGAAGTTGGCAAATTAAGAAGGCCAAAACTGTAGAGTTAAGGCACACAGGCGGCGTAGTTTGGAGAAAGTAGTTGATTTTCTTGATATCAAATACTGTCAGTGTCGCATGCCCATGACGGTCTAAGTGGTGCAGCCATCATGGGGTCGTGACAGATTGTATCAGATCCTACTTTGATGAAAGTGGGATTTGACTAAAGTACATGTCACAGAGATACATCTTCCCACTTCATGAGAAAATGGTATCAGAGTCTTCTTAAAGACAAGGCTACATTTGGACGAAATTGAAGGCACTGGCAAGATCGTCGTTACCATGGAGAGCTATGATCAAGGTTGTGAACTAGTTGGAAGTTGGGGAACATGATGAGAGGTTTGCAAAAGGGCCGTGAAAGAATTATGGAGCTCATGGACAAGTTGAGTCGCATGAAGGCCCGAGAGGTCAAGGTTGTGGGATGAACTTGAAGTTTTAGAAGACAAGGTTAAGAGGGAGCTTCTTAGCCTTGGTTGTTCAGTTGGGCAGGTTGGAGCTCATGCTAACTATGGTGAAGAAGAAGTTGGCCCTATGGTTCTCCCTTAGAGAGACCTCGTGCAAATGAAGGAAGCCATGCAGTGACTTTGGTTATGAAGGAAGGAGTGGGATCTTTCACAGAGAGACCCTACATGGAAGTTGTTGACGAAAGTTGTGTGATGACTCCCCTTGTGTCGATCAATAGGAGCTTGTTTTTGTCGATGCGATTGATGACTTTCCATTGGAAGGTTGAGGTGATTTTGCATTTAGTTATGTGATGAATGGCTTTAATTAATACAGGGCATGTGTGGGCAGTATTCGACCTCATGAAAAATTCTTGACTGCCTAAGACAAGGGCAGTAGATGTTGAACTTTATACGATGGACAATTCATGTTTGGTCAAGTGTAGATTTGTCCAAGTTTCCGGTAAGACTTGTGGAATGAAGGAGAGAAGGGCACATTGGAGAGGGAGACGACTTGATTTGGGTGGATTTCTTCACTCAAGTCTCATTGGACCCAAGAGACAGTCTTGGTCTATATTTAGTGGGGAACACGGCATTTAAGGAAGGGACCTGCAATGACAATATGAGGGAGGGAAATAAAGGGTGCCACATGACTGAAGTTGAAGATGTGATGGCGGAAGTCGTGTGCATCCAACTGTCAAGACCCAAAGTTCACACCAAGGTCAAATAGGCACCCATGATGATCCTTGGTGACTTATAGGTTGTGCACACCCAAGTCGTGGGATGCGATGGGCATGGATCACGAGCACAACACGTTGGGCATATAGACCAAGCATTGGGTGAACAAAGAAAACATGTGGGACATCGTGTAGAGTGCCATTAGGGGAATTTTGAGGTCTTAAATGGAACTCCTAAGGAAATTATGAAATAATAATGGAAATAATAAAATAATATTAGATTACAACATCAAATTTTAGAGGGAAAAAAAAGAAAAAACTACTTTTTTCAACTCATATTTTCAACTTATATCCCTATAGGTTTACTCAAATTTCGAGCAGTAACACTCGTTGGATGCATATTTGATTCCTTATCCAAGTAGTACCCATCTTGCATACTTTTGATGAACTTTGCTACATGAAAAATGAGAAATACATAAAAAATGTGATTGCAATCGCATTTTTTCATGTATTAATTTCTCATTTTTTGTGTAGTAGGGTCCATCGAAAATATGCAACAGGGGTACTCCTTCGATGAGGAATTAAATTTTACATCCAAAAAGTACTCCCGCTTGAAATTGAGCAAAACCTTCGAGAGATAAGTTCAAAACACGAGTTGAAAAAGTAGTTTTATTATTTTATTATTTTTAAATATTTTTACTTTTTACTCCAAAAATGTTGAATCATCCCCCATGGTTGGCATCATCATATTGAATCTTATTGGTTCTTATAAAGTTTATTTTTGTTGTACATTTTTCTTAGGAGGCCCATCTAAGACCTCATAATTCCCCTAATGATGGCAGAAAGGCAAGTGCCTTGGGAATGCCTACACAAAGGTGGGCCACCTGGGCGCC
The DNA here is from genome assembly GCA_034641835.2 of Pinus albicaulis. Taxonomy (NCBI): domain Eukaryota; kingdom Viridiplantae; phylum Streptophyta; class Pinopsida; order Pinales; family Pinaceae; genus Pinus; species Pinus albicaulis. Next base: position 352,429,845 of record CM076579.1, read on the forward strand.
CATAGGTGAGATAGTGTCCACATGTAGGAAATGGGTAGGCGAGCTCAAGTGAGTTGAGATCCAAGAGACACAACCACATGAGAGGTGCCATGGGAAATTTGAGAAAAGGGCATCGACAAAATATGCATGACGATTGTGGGTCAAGAAATACATGCAATAGACGAAATATGTGAGTAGGTGCTTGGAAAAACATGTGTGGGTGAGTGAAAAAATAAAGTGAAATGTTTAACAGGGATAGTGTGCGACACACAACAAGTTGGGCACCCATGCGTTGGGCACGCTTGCATGATGGTGAATCGCCCACATGCCCGATGGGGCATTCCATCATGTGCATGCTGGGGTATCGAAATGAAGGGTACACCCACACGACCCGACAGGTCATCTCGACTTGAGAAGGGACACATGTCTAAAAAAATGATCGGGCAACAACTCATATAAGTAAAGGAGCAGCAAACAAGACAAGAGGAAAAACACAAAAGTAAAGGGCACGTGTCGCAAGCAAGGAAATCACAGTTAAGGAAAGTCACAGGAATAGGTGGGCTTACCCAAGCAAGCCAAGTTTTCTGGGAAAGTCATAGAGTTGGATTTCTAGTTTGTAAAGTGCATAAAATTTTGGGGTTTCTATTTGGGAAAAGTTGCAAGTCCTTGGACTGTGCATCCCTTGGTTGTGGGACTTAGAATATTGGCAAGTGTGTTGGGTTGGGCCAATGACTATCACTCTTTGTAATGTTGTTGTAGTATATTTCTGAAGTATTGAATTTAATATAAAATGGGAGAAGTTTATGTTTTGGAGTTCCCCTCCCATTGTATATGTTGTTGATGCTTATCAAACATTGTTGTATAAATGAATTTTATTTCAAATGATGTTTATTGTTTTTTTTTAATGTAAATGAAGTAATATGGAAGTGAATAATTGACCAAGTGTTGAATAATAAGAAGATATATTGTGTTGGATTTGTTTAGAAAAATTAATTCTACAAAGTTGATAGGTGAATTCATTTTCCCACATAGGATAGAGGTGTAGTAGAGGAGAAAGAAGTTGAGCACCTCGATAGGAAACCTCGTTAGTGTCACATGTCCATGATGGTATAAGTGGTGCAACCATCGTGGGGTCATGATAGTTGGTATCAAAGCCACATTTGGCTAAAGTGGAAGTTGAAGCTCATGATACGACTTCCACTCCGTGATAGTTGGTATCAAAGCCTTGTTGAAGACATGACTACATTTGTCTGAAGTGAACAGTTGATTTGTAGGTTTGCAGAGATGAAATTTGTGGTGTATATCCAAGACTCAACAACAAATCCATCAGATGGAGAACGTTAAAGAAGTGTCACAAGTGTACCCTCCTCCCACATTTACCCAAGCTAACTAGTCCACTAGGGTAAACATGTGACGAGATGCTACTATGATGTGATTCAACCTCTTAGGTCACCTTAAGGAAGTGGAACCGACATAACACAACCAATTTGACCTTCCACACATACTACAGAACCTTAAGGAGCCAACCAACCCTTCCAGGTGGTCAACCCCTGAGACAAATTAGATTGACATGGACCCTCAACTGCTCCAATGAGAAGCCTTGCAAGCAACTAAGGGCTTGTAGTAACTCCCATAGTAAAGCAAGCCAGTGACTATGGAATTTTCCGGCTAGTATTGTGTCAGCGACCCCGGATTCGATGCCACTTTTTCAAGGCCAAGACTCAGACCACTGCCCAGAACTTTATGAAAACTTAAAAAATGATAAATAACATGGGAAAACATATACTAATTCAAAATTTGATACAAATACTTTATATGGCCCCTACTAGCCATAACAGGGATTTTGTCAAACATGTCACAAATATGTAATCTACAGGTAATAAAACCATATATGAGCATAGGGTTCTCATACTTATCTGAGATTAGTAAAGAATCGTTGTTTGTTTATCACAATATTTGCATTATCATCTATTATGATCCAGGAGGATCTAGACAACCCAAGGAGCGCTATGAAGAAGATATACTCATGTTAAGCCTAGGTTGAGAATGTCTTTATTTTTAATTAAATGTGCTCATATATTTGTAAAATAGAAATTGAAAATGTTGAGAGGATTTTTCCTCAACATTTCAAAAATTCAATTTCTAATTTCATATTGAAGTTGATAGATTATTCTCATCCCTAAGGTTTTGGGGATAAGGCCCCTGAAAGTAGAGATTGAGATATTTCCTCCATATAAATCTCATGAGAAAAATTTAAGGGATATGAGAATTATTTCCTCCTTAAAATCAAAGATAAGGAGATATTTCCTCTTAGTTTTGGGCTCTTAAGAGCTATATAATTCCATTCTATGTACAGGAAAGAAAAGGAGAAAGAGAGTAAGGAGAGATTTGGAGTGCTTGAAAAAGTCATTTTCGAGCAGAGCTTGGATAACTCATAAGTATTTTAGAGTATGGATGTATAGTTGAGAGTTATCGGCTGGCCACCTTGATGTAAAAGTCAATGTACATTTATCTTTATTCAGAAAGACAATAGATCGATTCTTCCTATTGGAGGTGAATCTGGAGAGGTAACCCAGTGGAGGGGGTGAACTCCATTATCAATTGTGTTGTTCTCTTTCTTGTGAATGTTTGCTTATGTTATTGAACATATTTTATTAAAATCATTCAATTAAATGTTTTTTTAATCATTTTTCCGTATATATGTTTTAAATTTTAATCTGAGTTAAAACTAAAAGTTCAATTTCAGAACAAGTTGGTATCAGAGCTAAGTTCATTATCTGGCTTAGTGGGTACATCTTCCAGTTTTAGCTCAGGAAAGTAGAAGAAGGAGAAGGTAAATCATTTTGATTAAAAATGTCATCTTTTGATTCCTTTCTTCAAAAAAATTGGAAAATTTTCTTAACCATGAAAGAAATGGTGGAAGAAATGTACAAGGATTTTCAGTTGTGTAAGCAAATAAATGAATTGGAAGAGAGTAATTCAGCACTTTGAGAGGAGAATCTCAAGCTGAAAATATTACTCGAAGCCACAAAGGACAGAGATGTTTTGAAAGAGCCATTGAAGATTCTTTCTATCAGCCATGTGAGAAACATAGTTCTCATGGAGCATTATCTTCTACTTCATCATCAACAAAGAATCAAGAAGATAATCAAGTGTTCGAGGAGGTAAGAAGATTTCATTTTCTATTCCTTCTGATAATGATGTTAATGTTGCATCATTTGAAAATTTTGAAAATCATACCAAGGGGATTGGTATGAATTTTTTGACCAAGATGGGATACGATAGAAGAGGCCTTAGAGTTAATGGTCAAGGCATCATCAATCCTATTGAGGTGGAGAGACAACCTCATAAGGCAGGATTGGGCTATACAAAAATTGGAGAGAGTTCCAAATCTGCAGAGGCAAGAAAGTGGAATCATGGTGGTACTGGTGATGGAAAGCAGTCGCCATGAAGAGATGAGCACTTCAAGAGTAAAGTTAAATCTCGTTCTCCTGATCAAGGTTTGAAATCATTTCTTCCAAGGAATCGACGAGTGCATTTTTGTGTTCATTCTGGAAGAAATGGGCACCAGAAGGAGAATTATTGGGATCTACATCCAGAGCTTCGACGCAAGCAGAATAAACAGTTCTTGCAAATATATCTTCCGAAGTTGCGAAAGGAACCTGCAACAAAAGCACAAGAAAACAGTATTTGTGATGAAACAAAGCCAATCAAAGAAAATCCATTCATCTAGCTTGGTAAGCAATGGATATTGTTTATTCTTAATTAATTAAAAAAAAAATCTTCTCAGATTTTTTCTGCATGAAACGTCTGTTGAAACTACGATATTATTGAGATAAATGTATCAAAGGAACAATATGAACTGTGGGGAACCTCTCTCTATATGCTCTAGATGTAGCTAGAAGGAAAGCTTCTGATCTTGTTTCAAAAGGAAAGGATGAACATGCAGACACCATACGTCAGAAGTATGAAGCATTACGCGTGAAAATAGAGAGGCTTGTGATAGAAATAAGAAAATTTCAGGAAGACTGTTCTGAACTTGAAGCATTTAAACAACATATGCTACCCAGTTTCACTACATTTATGCCTTTGAACGAGGGTGCAAAATTCGTTCTGGCCATGATGAATCTTGGGATTTTGCATCAGTTCGTAGTTCCCTGCAGCATGCAGTTCAAGAGCGGATGAATCCATTACAACAATATTGTCTTATGTGGTTGAAACTCTTACGTGTCTACTATGTTTTGCAACTCTACCAACAAGTCATAAGACTAGCTCGCAAACAAACCAATTTCCAACTGGCTCATCGTCTGTGCTAAGAATTGTTGAATGGTATTTCAAAACATCACAAAGATGAATTTTTCGAATGGCTTGTTGCAAGCTTACAGTATGATAGTATTCTGTTTCTGTTTGCAGAGGGAAAATGTGAAGAAGCCATAGTAGAGCTTTGGTCATTGTTGCGTTTTTACATACCATTTTATACCTTGTATGTTTCTGCATCTGACAATATGTTGAATGGCTCCATAGTCATGAGGGCTGGAGAATGATTTTTCTCGAACTGCTTGGAATGTGGAATGAGATAGTGCATGCACGCTGGATAAAACTCAGGTTTGTATCCTCTAGAAATTTTTCTTCACATGAATAAGAAGGAAAAAGAGAGGAAAATGGCCACAAGAAAATTAACGGAGCTATGGCTACGAACCAGCTGTCAGAATAATTTGTGCATGATATCGAGATGCAAAAGATGCAATTCATGGTTTCATAGGCATCATAGAAGGCAATTTTCAATCTAGTTGAAGCACCCAACATCGAATGGAGGAGTGCACATGATGACAACCTCCTTGATGGTGTCAATATACATAAATTTTTCATCTCCAAGATAAAACCATGCATCATTTACGAACAAACGAAAAGCATGGCAGATTTGTTGAAACTATTTATAGAAGGTTTGTCCACGAATCCATGATTTCATCACCGAAATGCAGATTTGATGGCATCTCCATGTCAATATTATTTCAATATTATTATTCTGGTGGCAGCATTGATCCCAGTTATGTAATACGAACACAATCATTGCATGAGTGCCAACTTAGCAGTGCTGCTATTTTTTATTTTTTTTTCCAATGTTCAACGCACTTAATCAGTCTCTGCGGTGTCTATTATTTTGGTGGTTTCTCTGGCTAAATCATGAATACATTCACATAACTACTTTCTATGGTGGATCTGATGCTTCATGAAAACTTGGAGGAGCCTATGGATATGGAAATTTATATAGCCAAGGGTATGAAACAAACACTGTCGCTCTAAGTACTGCGTTTCTCAACGATGGGTTGAGTTGCAGAAGCGTGCTACGAGATTCGATGCAGGATGAAGGCCATTCCACAGTAGTGCCTCTCATGGAGTAGCTTCACGGGGTTCATTCTTGGCTTCGATCTTTTCAGGAGGTCACCTCGATTGACCTTTTGCTGGACAGTTTGAGAAAGATCGCAGTTCTCGACCAACTTTGTGGAAGTCACCTATGGATGAGGTTGCAATCACATCAGTTGTAAGTAAGGTAAAAATATTTGCTGGGTGTGTGTAGAGTCCTTTAACAGCAGTGACGATTTTTATAGCCAAAAATTATTCTTGATACATGATGTCATGTTTTTTCTGTTCATGGCAGTAGAGAGTAAAAAAATAAAGCTGACAATGTCGTTGTTGAAACTACAAATAGTATTAAGGGGATTCATAATCATATTATAAAAGGAGATGATGAAAGTGGGAATGATTGTCCCATCTTCTTCTGTGATATTTAATACTGCTGCATACTCGAAGGATGTGGGCATGCCTTATGCAGATCATGCCTAGTTGAGCAATGTAACTCAGTCATGCGTCATCATGAGGGGTTTCTTCTTGTTTATGCTCGTGAAGATTACAACCATTTGTTCTTAGTTGCTGATTTAAAATCTTTGGTATCGAGTGAGGCACTGGATGACTTATTTAGAGCTTATCTAGAGGCATTTGTAGCTTCAAGCAAAGGTACCTACAGATTCTGCACCACCTCAGATGCCCATCAATATATGAGGTGTCAACTTTTGGTAGACTCTTTGTTCGTGGCAGTTGTTCAGTGGAGTTTTCATGCATGACAGAGTCGTTCTACCCTAGTTGAGTGGAAGTCAACTAGATTTATGGTATGGGCTCTTAACATCGATTTATGGAGAGTCAAGGTTGTTTCCAGTATTATTTTAGCATGACAAAAAATTCAATTTTCATCTTCATGTTTGGTTAAGATTTGGTGCAACATTCAAAGCATGTTATGGAGAAGGGAGAATCAATGCAGAAGTTCAGCATCGATTCCAACAAGGTAGCATGCAAGATTATATCAAATACAAACAAAATTGTTCCCAAAATTCAAAGGAAGAATTGACTTCATTCAAAATCAACTTCAATTTTTAAAATACTTTTAGAGGACTAAAAGTTTTTTTTTTAATGGGGAGGTTTGATCCAGGAGGATCTAGACAACCCAAGGAGCACTATGAAGAAGATATACTCATGTTAAGCCTAGGTTGAGGATGTCTTTATTTTTAATTAAATGTGCTCATATATTTGTAAAATAGAAATTGAAAATGTTGAGAGGATTTTTCCTCAACAATTCAAAAATTCAATTTTTAATTTCATATTGAAGTTGATAGATTATTCTCATCCCTAAGGTTTTGGGGATAAGGCCCTTGAAAGTAGGGATTGAGATATTTCCTCCATATAAATCTCATGAGAAAATTTTAAGGGATATGAGAATTATTTCCTCCTTAAAGTCAGAGATAAGGAGATATTTCCTCCTTAGTTTTGGGCTCTTAAGAGCTATATAATGTCATTCTATGTACAGGAAAGAAAAGGAGAAAGAGAGTAAGGAGAGATTTGGAGTGCTTGAAAAAGTAATTTTTGAGCATAGCTTGGATAGCTCATAAGTCTTTTAGAGTATGGATGTATAGTTGAGAGTTCTCGGTTGGCCACCTTGATGTAAAAGTCAATGTACATTTATCTCTATTAAGGAAGACAATAGATCGATTCGTCCTATTCGAGGCGAATCCGAAGAGGTAGCCCAGTGGAGGGGGTGAACTTCGTTATCAATTGTGTTGTCATCTTTATTGTGAATGTTTGCTTATGTTATTGAACATATTTTATTAAAAGAATTCAATTAAATGATTTTTTAATCATTTTTCCGTATACATGTTTTAAAGTTTAATATGAGTTAGAACTAAAAGTTCAATTTCAGATCATATTAGGACATATATACATTTTATATTCATTTTCTAATCAAAATATGATTAGAAGAATACATCAATTTTGTCATAAAATATACTCTTAACAAAAATGTAACCAACAAAAATAAAAAGGATATAGCAGCCATAAAATCCACATATAAACCAGTACATTTACACATAAAATACCAAGGAGAATAATCTGTTATCAATGAATGAAAAATCCAACCAAGTATGGAACTTCCACGAACCACCTGACCATAGATTGGCTGAACCAAATCTTTCTTTCAGCCAATCACCCCCATGACATATTCCAAGCATGAATGTGGGACTCAAAACCAAACCAAACTAGGTTTCCTTAGCCTTTACCACAACCCCCACTAGATCACTGGGCCCTAACAAGCATGGATGCCACCAGATTTCTCCACCTACATTTTGAGGAATTTTCTTGCATCCTAGTCTCTAGGTTTTACCTTATATCCCTCCATTCACTGGTCAAGGATTTCTAGGCATGATCAAGACTCCACCCTCTAGAATTTACCGTATATCCCTCGATACAATGGTCAAGGATTCCTAGGCTTGATCATGTTGATCAATAGTTGTCATTGATTTCAACCCAAGCAGCACCAGGGGCTACCTCAATATTGCATGGGAATTTTGACCTACCAAATTAATAGATTTAGGGTCAAGAATTTCTTTTATGGTTTCTACTTGTTGAGATGTTTCCGTTTATATATGGCACGCCACGTAATTCTTCACAGTTTGAGAGATATTCAACTTTGAAGTTTGTAACCCCAATTAGTGGGCTAAAATCCCATGGGGTTGTGCCATGGGTCATTGAAAAGTCATAATTAATATTTTTTAAGCTCCTAAAATCCATCCCATGTTCACTTGTTGAAGGCCCTCTCAACCTAAGAATTTATATAAATTGTGATCCTCATAACCTCCTCATGTAAGGGATTTCGCCATTTGAAACAGGTCATCGTGGAATTTTCGCTGTAATGTTTTTTCTACGAAGGTTCAGAAGCTGAAACTTCTACAAGGCAAAGCCAAAATCCTAATAAAGCTCCTACGAAAATTTCAGATCAAGTTACACAATATTTTCAAAGATATGATCTATGGAAGTCAGTATTTGTGTAGGATCCTGAAATTCATCTCAAAGAAGCAACCTTGGGAAAAACTTCATAACTCTCTCTCTGAGTATCGGATTTAAATTCTGTAAATAGTGGCAGATAGTGCACAGAATATAGTGTTTGATCTATAAACTTCAGATCCAAATAAAGAAACAGTGACATGTGGCACGCCATACAAGTTCACTCTACTGAAACAGTCCATAATTAGGGAATTGTGAGAGATTGGGCATAACTCTCTCTTGAAGAATCAAAATTGGTTCAGACCTATGGAATTGGAATGATGACTCAGAGGACTACTACAAGACCGAAAATCAGATATTGGGGATCTAAAATAACAGGGATACACCAAATTCAATATCGAGCTCCTAAAAGGAAAGAAAAAGCTATATCATGTGTTCTCAAGGGTTGCAAAGGACCAGAATTTCTAGGGAAGCAAAGAAAAGCAAGGTGCAGCAGAGGGTAGCATGAAAAGAGTAGAAACCAAGGTGCAGAATAACCACAAGAAGTTCATCACATGAAGTCTTCAAGTGGGCAACACTGCATATAGTCACTATAAAGGTATAATTGTACCAATTCATTGTAAATACATTATTGTAAAAAAATTTCTAGTGTCTATCTGCCAAGAGTTGAAGAAGCAGTGTCGGGAGGTCTAGGATCATCATTAGGTGGTTGTGTCATAGTTGGAGTTACAGGTCTAGTGTGTCTTCTTCTTCTACATCACTCTATATCATTTTAAAGTGGACCATTTTCCCTGGTACGGGAGTCCATTCTTTTTTTATTCTTCTATAGGGTGGTAGGGTGGTGCTAGGGTGAGTTGTAGCTCATTGGGTGTTGGGACATTCATTCAGTTGACTAATGAAGAATCTTAGGCATTGGAGCGTCCATCCAGTGGGAGCTGGAGAAGAATTCTTTTATAGATTCTAGGAAGTTGGATCTTTATTTTCAATTGGAGTTGAATATTAAAGAATTATTAGAAAAGCATTAGGTGATTTTTTTCCTAGAGTGGGTTTCCACCTTAAAAACTGTGTGCATTTGTGTTCCTTTTGTTTGCTGCTATCATTGTACAAACACTGATAATAATTGAAGATTAACTAATGCTCTAATTGAAAGGAATACTGATTTCACCCCCCCCCCCCTCTCAGTATTTCAAAGAATTGGTATCAGAGCTTGGTTCCTTCAATAGCAGTTTAATAGCTAGAAGGAGGTCATGGAGCATACCAATAATTGTGTACCTTTGTTCAACGAAAATAATTATGCACTCTAGAAAGGAATAATGGAGGTTTATCTCTTGGAGAAAGGTTACGAAGTATGGGACACAGTTCAAAATGGATTTACATCAACTGCGGATGAACAAGGTAAGAAAATTTTGGTATTTGATGCAAAAGCAAAGATTATTATTATCAGTGGACTTATTTAATCTGCTTATCATAAGGTGTTGGGTTGTAAAACTGCCAAAAATGTATGGGACAAACTTGAGAATATATATGCAGGTGACTCAAATGTCAAAGAAGCAAAGCTTCAAATCTATAAAGCAAAATTTGAGCAACTCAGAATGAAAGAAGATTGCAACATTGTTGCATACTTCTAATACGTTGATGAAATAACCAATACTCTGGAAGGATTGGGAGAGCCAGTTGACGAGAAGACTATTATACGAAATATTCCTAGAACGTTACCAGGGAGACTCAACCCAAAGGTATCAGTCTTAGAATACAGTGCAAATCTGGAAAAACTCAGCAAAGAGGAATTACATGGAGTTCTCATAGCATATGAAGTGAGACTTGATGAATAAGAGGGTACTTTGCATCTAGAAACTGTGTTCGTTGCATCTAAGAAAACCAATAAGGACAAACAACCTTCAATTGAAAAGACATGCACTTGCAAGTGTGAAGAAAATGGAGATGATGAAGAAGTTCTTTCAGATGAAGAATATGCTTACTTTACGAGAAAACTAAAAATTGGTAAGGGAAAATTCAAAGGAAAAATTCCATTGATATGTTTCGGCTGTGGTGAGGTTGGGCATTTCGCATCAAAATTTTCGAACATAAGTGATGGCAACTCAAAAGGAAAGAAAGGCTTTTATAAATTCAACAAGCAAGGATCCAAAAGGAACTTTCTCTCTAAAGAAGATAGCTCATCATCCGATGAAGACAATGACAATGAAGGAGAAGACAATGAGAGAGTATTGTTTATGGCCAAGCACAATAAACAAGATGTATCAAACAACGAAGAAGAAGGATTGACCATAGAAGAATTTTCTAAGGAAGCAATAAAACTTATAAAAGAGCTCAAGGAAGAGAAGATCTGTTCCAATACTCTTGAAGAACAAGTTCAAGGCCTCAAAATTGAAGTTGAAGAACAAAAATGCATTGAAGAGTCACTTCAAAAGAATTTGGAAGAAAGCAACCAAGAAAAGGAAGAATTAGAAGCTAAAGTAGTCTCGTTGCATAAGGAAATGAAGAAAGGAAAAACTACCCAAAACTATGCCAACAGCTCAAGGGCATTAGAAGAACTCATCAACAATCAACGATCTTACAATGACAGGACTGGCATCGGTTACAAAGAAGAAGAAGCAGGACCTTCCACAACAAAATACAATGAACCTATGAGATCTAACATGCATGTAGACTTCATTGGACAAGATTCGCAAGAACAACCTTGGAAGACAATTCCTCGACGAAGATTTCCATCCATATACCAACATATTTTTTATGGCTACTGTTATTCATGTGGAAACTTTGGTCATAAAGTTGTAGAATGTCGCACGTACCCTAGGAATGACTATAATTCCAGGAGATCTATCAAATATGAACCTCCCAGGGCTCAGCGAAATATCAATAGATTTGAACATTTAAGAAATAATATTGAATGTTACAAATGTCGAAACTTTGGACACATAGCCATAGACTGCAGACTTGAAAATCCTCCAGAAGAATCTTCAAAGCCACAGAACGAATGAACATGGAAGAAGAAGAAGACCAATAATTGTGCTCTCACTCTCAAGGCTCAAAACAACAAAGATGTGTGGTATCTTGATAGTGGTTGCTCAATGCATATGACTAGAGATAGAAATAAATTTGTATCTCTAAAAGAGAAGAAGGATGGAACCGTGTCCTTTGGAAATGATGGATCTTCAAATGTTATAAGATCAGGTACTGTCACTCTCAGAAGCAAATATGCTCTAGCCAAGAATGTTCTATTGGTTGAAAACATGAATCACAATCTACTCAGTGTTGGACAAATGTGTGATCAAGGACACACAAAACTATTCAACTCCACAAAATATGAAATCAGGAAAGGCAGGTATGGTGAAATTGTGGCTACAGCAAGTCGAGCTCCAAATGACATATATGTTCTGGATGAAGCAACTAAAGCATGTCTAATAGCTAAAGAGGATGATATAATATTTGGTAGCAATGATGATCGCCTAAGTAAGAAGTTTGCTAGAAATATGCAAAGTGATTTCGAGATGTCTTTACTTGGTGAGCTGACATACTTCTTAGGGCTTCAAATATCTCAGCAAGAGAAAGGAATATTTATATGTCAAGCGAAGTACATTAAGGAAATGCTCAAGAAATTTAAAATGGAAGATTGCAAACCCATCCTTACTCTGATGGTAACAAGCTGCAAATTGAGCATATATGACTCATCTAAGGATGTGGATGAAAGGTTGTACAGATCTATGATTGGTAGTCTTCTATATGTAACAGCCTCTTGGCCAGATGTTATGCAAGCAGTTGGACAAGTAGCAAGATTCCAAGCAGCACCAAAAGAATCAAATATTATTGCCATCAAAATAATTATTCGATATCTAAAGGGAACAAAAAAATATGGATTGTGGTATCCCAAGGGTAACAATCTCATTATTCATTCCTTTATAGATGTAGATTGGGCAGGAAGTGTTGATGATTGTGAGAGTACTCCTGAAGCATTGGAATATCTTCGCCAGAAGCTTGGGATTCTCCCAAGTTCTCATTAGATTTTTCTTATTCAGAATATAAAGGAGTGGAAGTGTGTATAGGTCTGCAAGATGGTTGTGTGTTAGGGGGAGTTACCCTTTTCCATTGATTTCAAAGGGGGAGAGAATGTTGTAGGAAGATGTTTCATGATCGCAAGGGAAGTACTTGTGTTGCCATCAATGCCAAAGGGGGAGATTGTTGATTAGCAGTTGTTATTGATGTTAACACAAGAAGCACCAGGGGCTACCCCAATATTGCATGGGAATTTTGACCTACCAAATTAATATATTCTGGGTCAAGAATGATTTTTATGGTTTCTACTTGTCGAGATGTTTTTGTTGATATATGGCACGCCACGTAATTCTTCACGGTTTGAGAGATATTCATGTTTGAAGTTTGTAACCCCAGTTAGTGGGCTAAAACCCCATGGGGTTGTGGCATAGGTCATTGAAAAGTCATAATTAATATTTTTTAAGCTCCTAAATTCCCTCCCATGTTCACTTGTTGAAGGCCCTCTCAACCTAAGCATTTATATAAATTGTGATCCTCATATCCTCCTCATGTAAGGGATTTCGATATCTGAAACAGGTCATCGTGGAATTTTCGCTCTACTTTTTCTACGAAGGTTCAGAAGCTGAAAATTCTATGAGGTGAAGCCTAAATCCTAAGGAAGCTCCTGTGAAAATTGCAGATCAAGGTGCGCAATATTTTCTGGGATATGATCTGTGGAAGTCAGTGTTTTTGCAGGCTCCTGAAATTCATCTCAAAGAAGTGACCTTAGGAAAAACGTCATAACTCTCTCTCTGAGTATCGGATTGGAATTCTTTAAAAAGTGACATATTGTGCACAGAATGTATTTTTCACTCTATAAATGTCAGAGCTGAATAAAGAAACAATGACACGTGGCACGCCATACACGTTCACTCTACTGAAACAGTCCATAATTAAGGCATTGTGAGAGATTGGGCATAACTCTCCCTTGAAGAATCCAAATTGGGTCAGACCTATGGCATTGGAACGAAGACTCATAGGAATACTACAAGACCGAAAATCATATATTGGGGATCTGAAATAACAAAGATACACCAGATTCAATATCAAGCTCCTAGAAGGCAAGAAAAATCTAGATCATGTGTTGTCAAGGGCTTCAAAGGACCAAACTTTCTAGGGTAGGAAAGCAAAGCAAGGTGTAGCAGAGGGTAGCATGAAAAGAGTAGAAACCAAGCTAAAAAATAGTAGCAAGAATTTCATCACATGAAGTCTTCAAGTGGGCAGCACTGCATACAGTCACTGTAAAGGTATCATTGTACTAAGTCATTGTAAATACATTATTGTAAAAATTGTTCTAGTGTCTATCTGCCAAGAGTTGAAGAGGCAGTGTTGGGAGGTCTAGGATCATCATTAGGTGGTTGTGTCATAGTTGGGGTTATGTTCTAGTGTGTCTTCTTCTTCTACATCATTCTATATCATTGTAAAGTGGACCATTTTCCCTGGTACAGGATCCCATTCTTCTTTCATTATTCTATAGGGTAGTAGGTGGTGCTAGGGTGAATTGTAGCTCATTGGGTGTTGGGGCATCTGTTCAGGTGACTACTGAAGAATCTCAGGCATTGGAGCTTCCATCCAGTGGGAGCTGGAGAAGAATGCTTTTCTAGATTCTAGGAAGTTGGAGCTTTATTTTCAAGTGTAGTTGAATATTAAAGAATTATTGGAAAAGTATTAGGTGTTTTTTTGTCCCAGAGTGGGTTTCCACTTTTAAAAATGTGTGCATTTGTGTTCCTTTTGTTTTCTGCTATCATTGTACAAACACTTATAATAATTGAAGATTAACTAATGCTCTAATTGAAAGGAAGACTGATTCACCCCCCTCTCAGTATTTCCAACAGATCAAGAGCACACACCTCTAATATTTACTGTATATCCCTCCATCCACCAGTCGAGGATTCCTACGCCTACCAAGGCACACAAATTTAACTTTACTGCTTCTAAATCTGGTTCAGGGATTCCTAGGCCATGTCTTCTTTGTTTTAGATACAGCCTCAATCAGTTTCAAAACCATCTGGTAATCCAACTTAACCAAATACAAGAGAACCCATCACACCATGGCTATCCAAAAATGGAAAGGTTGGGTTGAAGAACAATGTTAAATCTAGAAAATCCCATGCCAATGAGAGTAATAGAATGAAATACACACATGCATGTACCATGCATGCCAAATCTAGTAAGGAAATCACACATGCAAATCGATTTCTACAAGTAAAATTGTTGTAATCACTTGATCCTCCTCTTCTTTTCTTGATCTTTTCTTTCCTTTTCCTTCTTGGTCCTTCCTTTACTTTCCTTGATCCAATGCTAGAGTGCTCCAAGAAAAATCTAATATTATGAGAAAGAGAGAGAGAGAGAGAGAGAGAGCTCCAAAATTGACCTGAAAAAAGGTTAAACTCACAAAAGCTACCAACTGGTCCTCATAAGCCTTTTTATAAATGATGCCTCTAATTTCTTCAATTTTCCATTATTTTCCTTCATTTTCCTCCTCACATGCAACTTGTGACCTTTCACCTTCATTTTCTCCTATTTTCCATTATTTTCATCAATAAATTCCACTTTTACTTTCCAAAGCCTTTTCCATTTCCTTTCCCAATTTCCTTAGCCATAAAAAACCAAATGAACACCCACTCTAGGATGTGTTTCCCAACATTCATCTTGGAATATGTGTTATATGACCATGGTTATTATTTTTCCTTTATTAACTTTATTTACATGATTTTTTTTGCTGGGGATGTTACAAAACCCTCCCCTGTGGAGGAAAATTGTCCTTAGTGTTCAATGACACCTACAACCAACAAGACCGTTGAAGAAAAACATACTTCTCATGAAGCTTTATAACTTAGCTCACTGCAGTATTCACAATGATTAACCTACTAAGAAGCAAACCAACATGACAATCATAACACCCATACCACTTATTAGAGCTTTATAACACAAATCATGGTAGTATTTACATCCATATACATATGTACATATACCAAAACATCACACCAAACCATATACCAAAACATTCGCTCAACCAACGAATAGAGAAGGATACATAGCCTGCATATGATCTTCCATCTCCCATGTAGCTTCATCGGGACCAAAGTGCTTCCACTGCAGTTTAACATGCTCGATTATGGAGCATTAGCATCTTTCTTTGCAAAATACATTGTGATTCCAGCTGGAATTATCCTTTTGGCTCCACCTGCAATAAAAACCATTAAATCACATGATCAACATCTTTTACATACTTATTAAGTAATGAAACATGGAAAAAATCATGGACTTTCATTGTTGAAAGCAGTGAAATTTGATAGGCTACTGGTCCAATCCTTTCAATAACCTTGAAAGGTCCAAAAAACCGAGGTGCCATCTTGGCACATGATCCAATCCTTAACAATATCTTCTTGGGCTCATTGTTGTCTAGTACATATATCCTATCCCTAAATCTGATAAAACCATTCGTTGTAAGATGATAGTCCACATATTTATCACTTGTACCCTGTTGTAACCTGTGACTAAGCTCCATATACCTGCCATCCTGTTGTCTTGCCTGTAAAATCTGATCTTGTAATTTTGTCCCATAAGAAATAATTATTATTATATGTTTCACATGTATCCTCCTGCTAATAGCATCTACAACCCTGTTTTCTTTAGCCTTGATGTACCTAATCTCAAAGTCAAACTCACTAATCGTGGCCAACCATCTAGCTTGACTGACATTTAGATTTGGTCGGTCAAACAAGTATCTCAATCCACTATGATCACTTAGCATTACAAACCTCCTTCCAAGATGATAGTGCCTCCACATCTTCAATGCATGGATGATCAATGCCAACTCAAGATCATGTGTCGGATAATTTTGCTCATGCTCCTTAAGTTTTCGTGAATCATAGCATACTACTTGTCCTTCATGCATAAGTAATCCACCAAGTCCTCTCTTAAAAGCATCTGTACATACCACAAAATATTTGTATCGATAAACAATCTTTAACACTGGAGCATTTGTAAACAACTATTTCAGTTGATTGAAACTTGCTACACATTCCTATGTCCACTCAAATTTCTTACCTTTCCTCTGCAGTGACGTAATAGGATATGCAATCCAAGAGAATTTCCTGATGAACCTCCTATAGTAACCTGCTAGTCCCATGAATGATCTTACCCCATCCACATTTATAGGAGTTTCCCACTCCATGAAAGGCCTTTATCTTTTCCAGGTCTACTGTTATGCCTTTCTTAGAGACAACAAAACCCAATTAATGTACCTTTGTCTGAAAGAAACTGAAATTTATAAGATTTTCATATAACTAATTCTCTCTTAGAAACCTAAATATTGATACAAAATGCTCGACATTATCTTCCTCATTCTTATAATATATCAAGATTTCATCAATGAATACAATAAAAAACTTATCCAAATAATGATGCAACACACTATTCATCAAGCACATAAAGGTAGCTGGAGAATTATTCAAACCAAATGGAACAACAACAAAATCATAATGCCCATACCTGGTTCAAAAAGTTGTATTGTAAATGTCCTCTTCCTTAATGTGTGCCTGATGGTATCCTGATCTCAAGTCAATCTTTGAGAACATTGTTGTTCCCTTCAACTAGTCAAACAAGTCATCAATCGTCAACAACGGATACCTTTTCTTGATTGTTACCTTGTTCAACTGCCTATAATCAATGCATATATGGAGAGTACCATCCTTCTTCTTCACAAAAAATATAGGTGCACCCCACAGTGATACACTTGGCATAATGTATCCCTTGTCAATAATTTCCTTCAACTGCAACTTTAAATCTACTAACTCTGGAGTGTCCATCCTATACAGTGCCTTTGATGCTAGTGTTGCCCATGGTACCAAATCAATACAAAATTATACTTCCCTGTGAGGCGACAACTCTAAAATCTCTACTGGAAACACATCTTGAAACTATTGCAAGTTCGGATACCTGCTTAATATATCCACATCCTTATCCTCCATAACTTTATCACTAGAAATATGCACTGAAAATAACACACATCCTTTTCTGTGACTGCGCTTTGCCTGCATAGTTGTTACCATTCTTGTTATGAGGAATTCTAATCTACGGATAAACTAGTCTTCCCTGAGTGTGGTGTTTCTTCACTCAGAACTACAGAGGAAAGGTAAATTTTTTTATCTCTAAGATAAATAGATAAACAGAAGATGAACAGACTTACATGTGATCCTTCGCTCTCGTTCTTATTCTTCTGTCGCTTTTGTCTGTCTTGATCCAATTGTACTTGCCATATCAGTACCTACAGTCAAAACCAGAAGACAGCAAACGAAGATACAAATATACAATATCTATCTATCATAACTAGATTGAACTGACTAAATCTAAGAATACATGCACATATTGAGAATACATTCATAAAAGATAATCGCATATAGAGAGAAAGACAAAATATCTTTATTACAGTATTAGGAGGAATATATTACAACCAATCAGTTCATTGTCAACCTACTGCAACTTCATCCCATCCTCATCACACCAAGCATCAATCCAATAGCATCATAGTACTTCAGCTCTCCAAGAATTGAGAATCGAACAACATAACACACTGCACAAATTTCTTCCTCCCTTGCACTTAGATGAGTACTCAATTTATAGGGAAATCGTAGGTAGTTTTTCAATAAATGGTTATTTAATGGCTTTATAATAATAAATGAGACATGTTTCCAAGTTCAATGGTGATGGATGAACACATGTATTCGAAGTATGACACCTAGGAGCTCTTCTAGAAGGCACTGGACATGTGAAGATTACCAGAACAATGATGATTTCTCTCCCAGGAGACCAACGCACCCTTAAGTGTTGGGAAGTGTTTTGCAAACAACCCTTGCATGGGCGTAAGTGCTTTGCAAAGAACTTAGGCCAATTCAGAGGATCGTTGATGAGTTAATGGGTCATTTTAACTATACTTCAAACATTGAAACTCTCATGAATTAAATCCATCTATGGAATGAATTCTCTAGGGCACGTAGCAACTAAATTAGGAGATGATAGACCCTGTTTGTATTGAATTAGGGGATGATAGAACCTATACATATTGGTCATAGGTATGATTCCAAAGTTGACCTATAACAACTGCCCCTTAAAGCATGAAGTCAAAATAATGATAATATTTGGATGAGATGCTTTACGGTGTGATGAGTAGAATCTGAAGTGGACGGTGACTTGCATCAATTTGAAATACATTAAATCATGATATCTTGTACATATTGGACATGAATTGTTGAGGGAGGCATACCCATGCTTAGGACATAAACTATCATAACATGTAAATAAATCAAACAGTTGTCTACAAATATAGACATGCCTACAGATATAGGCCCATGATAGGATGACCATCTGTATCTAAATCCATCGTATAAATGATGTGGTACAACTCCTGAAATAGTAGCTCGGATGGATGAAACTAGATCTAGGGTCTTCTACCTCATTCACTTGATCGTTCAAAATACAATTCTAACTATGCAAATATGTGATCTGAATTCAAACATGGGAAGACATCATCTAATTACCAACCAATGATGTAAGCCGTTAATAGATGCGAGAGAAACCACCATTGATGTTAATGGTTCTCAAGGTAACGTAGTAAAATTTTCAAGACGTGAATAGATAATTTAATGTCAAACTCCAAAAAAAATCTCTCAGACAAAGGCCTGTGATGTCAACCTGTCATCCGAAGCGAGAAACCTGTCATTGATGTAAGCAAGCTCCAAGGTACCAGAAAGATGTTTCTAAGTCAACTTCCTGGATGATGAGCTGATGTTGACAGAAAGCGACTTGTCGCAAATAAGACACGAAATAGGAGTAATGATTTTAGAGATAGAATGTAACTGATGAAGCAATGTTTAGGGATGGCGGTCATGAAAATGAAGGTTTATGAGTATTACAAAAGATGAGGAATTACTGGATGACTTCTCTTGAACATATAGGCAACACTGAAATGAGTTAGTAACATTGGCCCAAAACCGAAGTGATGAATGGTATGATAGACCATAGGTATGATAGACCATCAAGAATATTACCCAACCCAAAGCCACAGAGATGAAGTGATAAGTGTCATGTTCAAGAGCGACCTGCTACCATAAAGTGTTTTGTTCTTTTTCCCAAAATTTTCACAGACATTGCTAACCAGTACCTCTTTATTTTTTAACAAGCTTGAGGAGGGTAACATATGCTTGATATATAATTCGACCCTTTGGGTGAATCCATCACTATTTGATGATTTAACGAGTCTAGCGATAATTAAACTTGATCTTGTCATGATCGGACAAGTTCATTGCAATTTGATGTTTTAACCTTTTTCATGTTTAGAGAGTTTGAAAAAGGGATGAAAAAAACTCCATGAGTCCTTTTTTGTAAATTTTTCACTCAGGTCCAAAAAAAGTGTAAAATGGTACCTGAGAAAACCTCTTAGCCATGTTTGACTAAGGTGTTCCTTTTTTGTAAATAATCTATCTTAGTCCAGAAAAGGGTTAAAATTAAACTGAGTAAACATTGTTTCATTTCCTTTTACGAGCTCGAAAAGACAAGTGCTCGGAAATATTTTCACATCAACGAAGTCTGAAAAGAGCTAAAAGAAGACTTCAGGGGGGTTCATTTTTGGATGTTTAATAGAGCTCGAAAAAGAGATAAAAGTATGATCTATGGTAAAATCATTTTTGAATAATTGTGCACTTCAAACTCACTGTATCAGCTGTAAAACCTCTTCAGAGAACCATCAAACGGATTAAAAATATCAGTTTCATAGTAAAAATGAATAAAAGCCATAGTCACATCATTAAATATGAATAAAATAATCAAAATGAATATTAAAAATAAGTTTTTACCATTCCATAGTTACCATTTGAAATTTAGGAGCTCTAAATCAGTTTTTCCCTCAAACTTCAGCGGTCGATTGCGACAGTTTTAGTAGATGATTTCTCACATTGTTTGATCCAAGTTGGAGATTGAAACCTTCTCTTCCTTTTATTGTCATTTTTGTTTCATTTCGTGCTGATTTTTTAGGTTTTTGAGCCCCTAGGGTAATTCTATTTCGTTTTGAGGGAAACACAACATTGCATGTCAACAAGTGTGTAGCAGAGCAGTGAAATTGAAGCTCAGATGCTCTGCAATGCTTTGTCTATAGACCAGGGGTGCATTGTGTTGGGCCGCTAGTTTTTCATTATTATTATCACTTTTTAGCACCTATTTCATCCATTTCTACCATTCTTTATCACGTCATTTATCATGGTTTACCATATAATTCTATTTTATAATTATTTATGCTATTATGGATAAATATTATTTCTTCTCCTTTATTTTTAATAAATTGATGATTATTATGCATTATTTTACCAATGATGGTTTATTAATAAATATGTTGTAACATCACTCACCATTTTAGACTCCAAGATATTTTCCAGATTACAGATTTGATCTCCAGCTCATCAATAAATATTCCAACTCAGAAATTCGCTGGAATAAGAAGTGACAATTTTTCATTGGATGTTTTGGGCAAATGGAGAATAATCTGGAAAATACGAAACATGGGTTTTGTCCAGAACGGACCGAATTAACTTATGTAAAGAGAATTTTTCCAAAATTTGGTTCGTATTAAGAGAAAAGGGAGGTTATCTGAAGACGATTTTCTCAGATTAGTTGTTGTGGCCGTTTTCCAAATTATCTCAGTTGCAATACCAAATTCGACCTGTTCTTGTTGAATGATTGATGGAAAGATATTTCAGATATGATCTTGCTGATCAATTTGTTGTGAACAGTCTAATTTTGTTATGGGAATCATTTTGTAATCATCTCTGTTGTAACTTCTCTCTGCTCTCTGTGTATTTAAATGAAAAACAGAGATCAAAGAAGGAGATTATTTATATGATTAGAATGGGATTATTAGAGGATTATTAGATTAGAGATAGATAGGAGGACATAGCAGAAATCGGGGAAAGTAAATCAGACCATATCATGTATTGTGTTGTGTATCTTTCATTTACGCATCATTTGTAATGAACAGAATGTAGTTCTGAAAGACAGATTCATATTGTAATTGCTGCGATGATTAATACATAGTTTGTGTTGATGTTCATTCGATTGTTCTGGAGTAACTAAGCAGCGTTCACTGGCGGCTAAGGGCCCAGTCTCTAGTGAATTTCACTGCTATTCTTTGTGCTATACCTTTCCATTTACTGCAAGTATACTATGATTTTTTATTTTACAGTGAATTGCTTTTGATGATTTAGATTTCTGCATTTATTCCTCTGCGTGCGTATTTCCAATTTATTAGTTGTTTGTTAACAAGAATCGGTTTTGATTATTTAAATTATAGAATGTTATTTATATTACTTTCCTTCTATCCGATTATTTAGATACAGCTGAAAGATCTCAATTAATGCTTCAGTACTCTCGATTGATTTAATTATTTGAATCAGAGAATGAATCACAGTTTTTGGATTATAATGCATAGACAAATCACTTTCTTTAAAGCTTGAGATTTATGATTGCATCCGCTTACTCTTGTATTGAATTTTATAGATTATCTTAAATCATGACTCTCTAGGTAAATAGCTTGCTCATATTGTGTACACTCTTGAAACAAAAAGAATTGCCCAGTTTGATAATTAATGTGAGGCAATTAGGATTTTTAAAAGACACCTTTTAGCACCCAACATTTTGGCATTGTTTCTGGGGAGAGTGTTTCCATTTCACAGAGAGTTATGTATGTTTGATGTTTGTCTGCTGTGAAAGAATTGGGTATTAAAAATGGAAGGTAAGAACCTGCGTAACGCGCAAGTAAAGTGCTTTCTCCTTTGCCCGCTTTTCAGCAGAAGTGCGTAGGAATTGAAGTAGGAATTTTAGAGGTAGAATTTCTAAAAAAATCTTGTAATTCCACTCGAGTGGTGATGTAAGCACCACCCATTTCACTAACCAATTGACAGGAAAATTTGAAGGAGGATCCTCAAAGAAACACATGAAGAACATCTTCTATTATGGTAAGAAATGGCTCACATTGCAACTTTTGAATTCCCTATCAAAGATCTAGGAGGAGTGACACAAATGCACATAATTCCCCCATCGTCTCTACCAAATTTTCATGGTTTGACAAATGAAGATCCAGATACATTCTTATTTGAGTTTGAAATACTTTGTAGAGGATGTGATTATTGTACTAATGATCGAAGATTGAAAGTGTTTCCTCTTACTCTAAAAGGAGCAGCTCTCCGATGGTTCATGAAACTTGGTGGGAATTGCATCCAAACTTGGGAGGATATGAAGAACATATTCTTGAAGAAGTACCAAGACTATTGCAAGGCCGATGAAGATATTTTAAATATGATACAAGGGGAAGATGAAAGCTTGGAGGACTATGTGGAGCGATTTCGATACAAAATTCAAAAGTCAAAGCATAAGTATTTGGAAAAAGAGATCTTAAAAACACTCCCACTCAAAGGAATCAAAGATGAGTTTTTAGAACTCTTAAATCTGATAGGAAAAGGCGATGTTTTTCAGTTATCATATGATGATGTTTGTGAATTATGCATAAGGTATTCAAGAGGAATCTCCAAGGCTAGTAAGAATTCTAGAGAAGCTTCTTATTTCTTTTTCAAATCTACTACAAGAAGAGGAGACATAAGAGCTGAAATCAATGTTTTATTTGAAAATTTTAAATATGATTTAATTTTCTCTCTAAATTCACAATTGGATGTTTTACAGGTTCAGAAAAATCAAGAAATTGAAGAAGTGTTTTTCCCTCATTTCCAAAAGGAGCATCCCATAGATACTCACTCTTCCTTATCTAGGATGGAAGTAGCATATCAAAGAGATGGGGAAGCTGCAACAATGTCAAAACCATGGAAATCGTGGCCTACATGTATGGTTCAAAACACTTCCCCTCCATTTTCTTACTTGTATAATCCATTATGGAATACTCATGTGTTAGGGCAGCAATGTCAATCTCGATATAACCCCCACCAATCTTGTCTACAAGTTTGGCATGGTTCATCTTATGATTGCATGACTACTCTCCCTCATCTTGTAGCACAAACACATCCTCCATAATCTCCACCAACTCTTCCACAACATCTTGCTTGCCTATCAAAATCATCCACTAAACCTAATCAATTACATCATCAAAATGCTCCATTCCCTACACAATTTTCTGCTCAACTCATTCCACACCCTCACCATAATAAACCAGTACAACATGTTTACAGTGTTGAACTGCAAAATTTACCTACCCTTCCCACCCATATGTTGAACTGCAAAATTTACCCACCCTTCCCACCCATTCTATCTGACATGCACCATTGGAGAAAACTTATACTGAGATTCAGAATGTATCAAATCCAAAATTGTAGAGGTTATGAAAGAAAATGAGGTTTCTTCTAGCCTGCATCAACAAGCCATTTTAAACACTCAAGAACTTCATGATATGACGGCTATGGGAAATCAAGAAAGTAAGGGATACATTGAAGATTGGTTTCACTCCATTTGTTTGCAGCATCACTCCATACTTCAACAATTTTTGGCACCATCTATTCAAGGGAAGTTGGCTTCTCATACCCTACTATTTATTAACATGCATTTTTCAAATTTGGGTATGTACATAATAGAGGCCTTATTTCGAAAATGGCTCCACTGGAAGTACTCTTATACGTAAGCATATTCAATTTTCAAAGAAAAGTAGGTTAGTGTAGAAAATAAATAAATAAGGACATAAATAAATACATTTTTATTATTATGTAAAAAAATAAATGTTTTTCTTGCAACACACTGTGAAAATCAACATCGATGATAAATATTTTAATTTATTTGTGTATGTAGATGTATTATATTGAAAATAACATTTCTACAAACATTCATATTCATTTTTATCACCAATATGGAAAAATTTCTTGAATATCATATTTTTTGGCTTGTGGGCTTGATGAAATTTCTAAAAGAAAATCGGGACAATCATGTTTTGAGGGACCAAAAGTGAATATTTTCAAAATTGTTTCTATCCTAAGTATCCCTTGATGTATACTTTTCAACCCAATTTTAATCACTCCATTTGGATTTGAAACGAAAAATTTATAATGAAAATATTGACAGGGCATCTAGCAGGTAGCTCAGGAACAGAGTTGGGACAACAAGTTTTTGGAGACCTAAATGACTATATTTTTAAAACCTATTTCTATACTAAGTAGCCCTTGATGGCTACTTTCCAACCCAATTTGAATCACTCCATTTTTATTTGAAACGAAAAATTTATAACCAAAATATTTACAGGGCGTCTAGTAGGCAGCTCAGGAACAAAGTTGGGACAACGAGTTTTTGGAGGCCTAAATGACTATATTTTTAAAACATATTTCTATTTTAAGTAGAATTTTATGTATAATTTCCAACCCAATTTGAATCACTCCATTTGAATTTGAAACGAAAAGTTTATAACCAAAATATTGACAGGGCGTCTAGTAGGCAGCTCAAGAACAGAATTGGGACAACGCGTTTTTGGAGACCTAAATGACTATATTTTTAAAACCTGTTTCTATGGTATATTCCTCTATGAATCTAGTTTAAAAAGAAATTTTATTCACTCGATTTTGATATCGTATGAGAAATATATGACCCAAATACTGACTATCTATCCTAAATCAGCACTCTTAAAACTCTGTTTTTCCAGCTGTTCATTAAAGTATTTGACCCATCAATTATTTTTGTCTTCAAAACCTGTTTCTATTAGAGATAAAGAAATGAATATAATTTTATTTCCAATTTGATTCAGCTTAATCCGTCATCAAACGAAAAAGGTATGCTTAAGATATCCATTGTTGGTCTAAGATGGGTAATCGAATATGATTCCATATAGAGAACAACATTTTTTTTTTTCCTTGTTGTTCCATATAGGAAACAGTTGTTGCTCCATATAGGAAACAATTGTTGTTCCATATAGGGAACAGTTGTTGTTCCATATAGAGAACAACACTTTTTTTTTTTTTCCTTGTTGTTCCATATAGGAAACAGCTGTTGTTCCATATAGGGAACAACTCTTTTTCGTGTGATTTTTCCTTGTTGTTCCATATAGGGAACAATTGTTGTTCCATATAGGGAACAACACTTTTTCGTGTGATTTTTCCTTACTGTTCCATATAGGGAACAACATTTTTTGAGAGTTTTTGTTGTTCCCTCTTGGGAACAACACTTTTTTGAGTTTTTGTTCCCTCTCTGGAACAACACTTTTCTGCTTTTTTGTTGTTCCCTTTTGGGAACAACACTTTTGTGTGTTTACTGTTCCAACTTTGGAACAACACTTTTTGTTGTTTACTATTCAAACTTTTGAACAACACCTTTTTCTCTTAGCGTGTCTTGTTGTTCCCACTTTTGAACAGCTGTTGTTCCATCTTTGAAACAACATTTTTGCTTCTTATAAGTTTTGTGTTTTGTGAATAGCACTTCCTTCCTCTTATGGACTTATTCCTAGCTCATCTCAGCCCCATTTTTCTAATTCCCTTTCATGACATGAATTACAATACTTCTATGAGGACAAGAATTATGGATTCTATTGAAGCAAGTGAATATCATTAACATTATGATCTTTAACAAGACAACTTCTGGATGAGAGATTCTTTTTAGAAATGGGACACATTTTTTTATATACTACTTTACTGCATCGTTTTCTATTGTACATGATACTGATTAATCATCTTAATACCATGTTGGTTCCACCCTTCCTGGTTATAATATTCTTTGTCTATAATAAATGAGATTATGGGTATATTTTTTTTCTATTGACATGTTCAACATCTTCCAACATCCCTACTCTTAAGGAGTACTGAGCCTCCCTCTTTTTATCATATAACTGTGAAATCACAGCAAAATTTTGTTTGTAGATGGAGGATAGGGAGTCTCATTACGAGCCAGCCTACCATGTTCATAAGGCTATAACGAAGTGACATTCCCATTATGGCCACCACACCAGGGTTATGATCCATTAGATAGCCAAAATATCCTTGGAACAGGAGGTCTCATCATGAGTCAGCCTGATCACTTTTGCTACATCCCAGTGAATGGCAGTGTGGTTATCTGGTTACCATGCCAGCACATTGATCTCTTCTGTAGAATAGCACTGGAACTCTCCATTTATAAATTGAGGATCCTGGCTCATACGGGTTAAAAAGCAACCCTGTCGAGGCTATAGACGCATGCTGGTAGCAAAGGCTCTGCTTATGGTATTGAAGTTATATCTTATCGTCAATTATTTCTATAATACCATTTTCTTATGCTTTTTTTATCGGAGAATTTATTTCCTTAATTTTTCCTTCTTTTGAACCTTTATGCATGAGCAATTTTTTTCCAATCAATCGCATCATTTTCGGCTAGAATACTATCAGAAAAGCATCTTTTTGGCATATTTCTATCCCTTTATTTTTCGCATAACTTATCATCAATCCAAAGCGTCCTATCTCTTATTCATAACTATCTTTGCACACTATGTTGTCATTATAACCATACTTCTTACCATCCTATCATTGATATGTGTACTCTACTTCAGTTACTGTCGTATTGATCATTCCCTTGCCTTGCTGTCAGCACAACACCTTTCATATGCTTTATGGTCATGGAATCCCTTTTCCAATTGGAGGGGGGAATGTATGCATTATGGGATAACATGCGATATAATTACTGAACTCTACCATAACTTGATGATTTGACAAAATATTAGTACTGCATTTATACAAAAGTTTTTTTTATTACAATTTTTGCATGCATCTTATTTGTTTCTATTCAAAACTTAAACTGTGGATTCAAGAAATTTGCATGAAAAATAGTGATTTGTTATGGGAGAACAACAAGTATGGGGGGGATTCTATTCGCAGAAATGCCACACTATTGCCCCTAACAACAGAGGCTCACGCAACTCGCGAATACACAAAATTGTTCTGACATGACGTGCTTGCATGGCTTCCACATTTTGCATCACTTTAAGTATCTGCTCAGCCTACATCAGCTTCAACAAATGCTAGTCCATACATGTCATTCCACATTTTTTTTCAGAGGTAAAACTTGAGGTAAAATAGCATACTTTTTTTATTTATTACGAATTTAGGAGAATTTCATGCAACGTCCATTGAGCATTATTTATCATCATTCATTCCACATCTTAACCACTTCCCATTCTTCAAAGACAAAATCTTTTAGTTTGGGGGAAGTGTTTCTTTCATTTATTTATTTATTATGACCATCTTATTCATTCTCAACACCTCCCTTCTTCTATGTTGTTTTACACCAAGCATAGATTTCAACATATTGTAGCAACCACCTCTATTTGTTTTCTAGCATTGCATGAGGGCATGCTAATTCTTCAGTTTGGGGGAGAAATTGCTACACATGATGGATGTTTTCTACTTTCTTTCTCATTTAAGGCATACAATTTAATTTTTATACAGTGCAGAAATTGATTTGCATATATCTTTAAAACTATGAACTGAATTCTTGTGATTTCTGGATAACAAAGAGGTATCATTAAAATACACAAACTTAGATAATTTCACGCTAAATTAGTTCATAAAATTTCAAAAATCATGCACTATCACATACAGCCATTTTGTTTATATCTCATGATCCGTGCATCAAAATGATCTTATTTTTGGATCATAGAAGCATTAATATAGTAGAAATCTAGTTTTTGAGAAAATGGTTAATGAAGTTTGTTGTTACTTATATCATATTTTGCTGCAACTTCATATACATATAGTTGAACGTCAAATGTAAAAATTGTTACGCCTTCATCAAGATTGCTAAAATTGAATATTCATTATTTGAGGAAGAATTAATTTGTTCCATCCATTTCATGAGTTGGGATGAACAATTTTTGTGTTATTGCTTGGTTAATAAAAAGGCTTTGGGTTGCATGAGGAGATGCAATATATTCAGTTTGGGGGTATGTTGGGCCGCTAGTTTGTCATTATCATTATCACTTTTTAACACCTATTTATCACGTCATTTATCATGGTTTATCATATAATTCCATTTTATAATTATTTATGCTCTTATGGATAAATATTGTTTCTTCTCCTTTATTTTTAATAAATTGATGATTATTATGCATGATTTTACCAATGATGGTTTATTAATAAATTTGTTGTAACATCACTCACCATTTTAGCCTCCAAGATATTTTCCAGATTGCAGATTTGATCTCCAACTCATCATTAAATATTCCAACTCAGAAAATTAATTCGATGGAATAAGAAGTGACAGTTTTTCATTGGACGGTTTGGGCAAATGGATAAGAATTTGGAAAATATGAAACATGGGTTTTGTCCAAAACAGACCGAATTAACTTTTTCAAAGAGAATTTTTCCCAAATTCGGTTCGTATTAAGAGAAACGGAAGGTTCTCTGAAGACGATTTTATCAGATTCATTGTTGCGGCCATTTTCCAAATTATCTCAGTTGCAATACCAAATTCGACCTGTTCTTTTTGAATGATTGATGGAAAGATATTTCAAATATGATCTTGCTGATCAATTTGTTGTGAAAAATCCCATTTTTTTATGGGAATCATTTTTTAATCATCTTTGTTGTAACTTCTCTCTGCTCTCTGTGTATTTAAATGAAAAACAAAGATCAAAAAAGGAGATGATTTATATGATTAGAATGGGATTATTAGAGGATTATTATATTAGAGATAGATAGGAGGACATAGCAGAAAGCGAGGAATGTAAATCAGACCGTATCATGTATTGTGTCGTGTATCTTTAATTTACGCATCATTTGTAATGAACAAAACGTAGTTATGAAAGATAGATTTGTATTGTAATTGCTGCGATGATTAATACATAGTTTGCGTTGTTATTCATTTGATTGTTCTGGAGTAACTAAGCAGTGTTCGCTGGCGGCTAAGGGCCCTGTCTCTGGTGAATTTCTCTGCTATTATTTGTGCTATACCTTTCCATTTACTGCAAGTATACTATGCTTTTCTGCTTTACAGTGAATTGCTTTTGATGATTTAGATTTCTGCATTTATTCCTCTACGTGCATATTTCCAATTTATTAGTTGTTTGTTAACAAGAATCAGTTTTGATTATTTAAAGTATAGACTGTTATTTATATTACTTTCCTTCTGTATGATTGTTTAGATCCAGCTGAAAGAGCTCAATTAATTCTTCAGTGCTTTCGGTTGATTTAATTATTTGAATCAGAGAATGAATCATAGTTTTTGGATTATAATGCATAGATAAATCACTTTCTTTAAAGCTTGAGATTTATGATTGCATCCGCTTAATCTTGTATTGAATTTAATAGATTATCTTAAATCATAACTCTCTAGGTTTATAGCTTGCACATATTGTGTACACTCTTGAAACAAAAAGACTTACCCAGGTTGATAATTAATGTGAGGTAAATATGAGTTTTAAAAGACACCTTTTAGCACCCAACACGTTGGTCACATTTCACAAATTTGTTTCTTGTTGTGTGCTTAAAATTTCCCATTTTTTTTGCATGAAATAGATCCTAATGAAGCTTATGGTTGGCTTTGAGGTATTGATCGGATCAAAATGACTATTACATGGTGAGAAAGAGAACATGAAGGACAAGACATGATTTCCCTAAATGATCATGGTACTGTAAGAGCCCTAAAATATTGTGGGTTGTTTAAGTATTTCAGATTATTAGGGATGAGACAACATCTTGAACTATTGGATTTCCTGGTTCATTCATGGGATCCACCATCTTAGGAATTTCACATTAGGGACAAAGTGCTCCCAATACTAGTTGAGTATGTTTAATTTCTTACTGGATTATCAAGATGTGGTTCTCCTGTTTCCCTTGCGGGATCTGCTCGTGGAGGCAAGATAGTGAAGGATTACATCTGCCAACATTGTCAACCAGGTACTGAACCTAGAAAGATAGAAAGATAAACATTTGTGATGTGCATGATTTTCCTTTGAGAATTATCCTTTTCATTATTACAAAACTTGCTGGCTCTGTGACACTACATGTTGCAAACCGTTCATACATGCAGTATTCTATTCAGTGTCTCAAACCGACAGTGTTCAACTAGGCTGAAGCAGTACTCTTTCAGATGAAAGAACGGCTGACTAAAGTAAAGGGTGGAAGAACAAATAATTTCAGTTATGGCTCGATCCTGGTTTCCTTTATTTTAGAGAAACTGCATTGATGCAGTCGCAACATGTGACATTGAGCATATATGGTCCTAAAGATCCTTGGATGCATCGATGGGTCGAGTTGATGGCTAGGCATGCTGGTCAATCGATTATCATATTCTCTACTGCATTATTTTCCTGGCTCCAATAACAGCATATCGCTATAGAGGAGTATCCGTACACAAGCGTAGATTTCCATGGAGATCCAAATTTGATTTTACTATATGGTACTCAATGGGGTGCAATGGGTAAAAATATTTTAGCTATGTTTTTTATTTTAAGGTTTCTACATGTTTTTGTATTTTTGACATTTTCCAAGACTAAACTAAAGTTTTTATGTACACAGATGTGGGTTGCGTTCGACCAGTGGGTTAACCAGAGCAGGCAGCATATGAACCAACAGAGAGGAATATCAGGAGAGAAGTCCTTCGGGATTTAGATTTGACTGAGACTCTTGCTGAGTTGCAGCAGCGTGTTGAGGGATTGAATATTGGGATACTGGATGTCTGGATCGAGGAGTTACCTATGATGCTACAGCGCCATACTATTGGTGTTCCTAGTCGTTGGATTAGGCTATTGTGCAGGATATCTAGAGAAATTTCTTGTTATCATGAGTATCACTAGTTTTACTTTTGACATTTTTTTATACATTTTGAGGTCAGGTGACCAACGTGTCTTGGGCACAAATTCTGTAAAAACCTAAACTATCTGTGTATTTTATTTAAAAAATTTCCTATGTTTAATGCATAATCCTATTTAGTTGTATAATATGAATTAAAAATGTATCTTTACATGTGTTGCAAATGTTTGTTTAAAACATAATTTGCTAAAGAATCAATTAATGTGTTCAAATTTCTAGAAATGTGTTGATATTGAATGTAATCAAAATGTCTTTCCAAAATTCAAACTCTAAGTAACATACGTTGAATTTTTGGATTTCAGACAGTATAGATGCTAGTAAGTTGTAGTACGAAAAGCTGTGAGACTAACCTAATGATGATGTGATTACTGCCAAGTGAAATTCAATCAGAAAGGAGTTCGATCAACGCGCTATACTCAGTGATATTGCTTGTGGATCGACAGATACAAATTCCTTGAAAACCCACAAACTCGCCACCTGGGATGAAAATGGCCCACTCTGCAGATGATATGTTTTGTGTACTATGACTAGGACCATCAGCATACCTAACAAATGGTTCCGAAGATTCAGAAATATGCGATAAAATGTAAAGTGGATTACTAACTTCAAGAAAACTCTAAAAAAAAAACTAAGACATACATGAAATCAAAGCATATATACAACATGATACAAAAGTTTACTACACTCAATTAAGCATAGTAACGTTTAAGATACAACCCATTTTGAGGTTGCGCCAATGGAATTCCATAATAATCAACTAACTCCTAAGTGCCCTTAGCCAGAACTCTTTTGACAATGTAGCGGCCATGCCATAGTGGCTCAAATTTCCTTGCTCCTATCAAATCAGCTTCCTAATCATAAAGCAAGAGTAGGTCTTCCTTTAAGAATATGTGAGGCTTGACATTGTAGTCATATTGCGCCTTGATTCATATCGTATGCGCTTCGTTGGCCAATTCGGCTTCATGACATGTTTCATCTAGATGGATGAGGTTAAAAAGACGCCCTTCTTCCTTAGAGGTGTCAGCTATCAGGTCAATAGCGAGTTTTAATGATGGAATTTCACATTGGATTGGTAACATAGCTTCCAGACCATACACCAACTGAAAGGGAGTAAATCTGGTTGCATTTCTCACCAAGGTAGAGGTGTCAGCTCGCAGGTCAATAGCGAGTTTTAATGAAAAAATTTCA
Organism: Pinus albicaulis; assembly: GCA_034641835.2. Taxonomy (NCBI): domain Eukaryota; kingdom Viridiplantae; phylum Streptophyta; class Pinopsida; order Pinales; family Pinaceae; genus Pinus; species Pinus albicaulis. Next base: position 352,462,196 of record CM076579.1, read on the forward strand.
CATTGGATTGGTAAGATAGCTTTGAGACCATACACCAACTAAAAGGGAGTAAATCCGGTCACATTTCTCACCAGGGTTAGATATGCCCATAAAGCTGAGTACAGGATTAAATTCCAATTTTGTTTGTGAACCCCTATCATTCGTTGAAGCATTCACTCAAGGATATTGTTAATGGCTTCAACTTGTCCATTAGATTGTGGATAATAGGGGGTAGAACTATCATGCGACAGTCCTAATTTGGTAGTTTGGTAGTCAACTCATTCATCATTTTATTGCGAAAATGCTTACCATGATCTATAATTGTAGCTTGTGGTACACCAAACCGAGAAACGGCATGATTGAAAAAGAAAAATGCAATTTTTTTGCATGTGTTATTGAATGTAGGCATCACTTTGGCCCACTTAGTAAAGTAGTCGACTGCGAAAATAATATAACCATGCCCCCCAGCCGAACGAGGGTTGCAGGTGATGAAGTCAATGCCCCATTTTTCAAATGGTCTCACAGCGATGACAGGGTGTATTTGTGATGGTGGCATGCAGATTTTACAATCAAATATATGGCACGCATGACAAATTCTAACCGTGACAATGTAGTCGTGGAATATAGTTTGCTAGAAGTAACCGATGCGGAGAATCTTCTACGTGGTAGAGTAACCAGACAAACGTCCACCACAAGCACCAGCATGACAATCATTCAGAACTTTTTGGGCCTCCTCATGAGTGAGGCACCTCCTTAAAATTGTATCGACGCCAGGACGATAAATTGTATCATCGATTATCAGATAATATTTGGCTTGGTATTGGATACGTCACTATTGTGAGCGAGAGGTATTGGGCCAAAAAGTTTGGGTTTGGAGATAAATGATAAAATCCCCATACCAAGGGTCATATGACCCAATCAAAAATAGAGACTCATCTGGAATTGATGGTTCCAATGTATTTTCAGTACTATTAGAGGGAAGGTCATAGATAATCTCCGCGAAAACCAAAGACTTCTTTGACTTGCATTTGATGAATTCCAAATAAAATTCCTGAAAAATGATGATCCATTTGAATATTTTCCCCCCAAAAATTGACATGACAGAATGTATGTCATAGGCTTGCAATCCTAAATGACAATGGTCTTCTAGAGCAGGATATAATGGTGAAATATTTGGGCAGCTTGAACGGCTGCCAAGGTGAGATTTTCTACATATGAGCACTTAACTTCCGTACCTCTGATATTATGACTCAAATAATATATTGGATGTTCTATCCCATCTTCTTCTTGGACTAAAACCATAGCAATGGTTGTATCTGCAGCGGCGAGATAGAAGAAATAGTCACTCTGATCATTAGGGGGATACATTAATGACGCTCAGATCAGGGTATCTTTAAGAGCATCAAAAGAAGCTTGCGCAACCTTATCCAAATCGTAGGGAATCCCCTTTTTCAAGAGACAAGTAAATCCTTTAGCCATTTCGGCGTAGTTGGGTATGAATATCCTTAAAAATATAGTCTTTCGTTGAAGTCTCTGTAATTGAAGTACGTTTGATGGCGCAGGTAAATCGAGAATGGTTTGGACCTTCAGTGGGTCAATTCAAATTCCATATTTTGAGATGACGAATCGAGAAAAGCGACCAGAACCAACACAAAAGACACATTTGTCTAGATTGAGATGTATCTTGTAGTGTTAACAACGGAGAAATATAGCTCTCAGATGTGTCAGGTGATCAGTCTGTTTTCATGAATGCACGGGTAAATTGTCTAGATAAGGCTGAACAATGTGTTTAATTTCATGGAAATCATAATCCATCTCTCTCTGAAATGTTACCCCAACGTTCTTTAAACCAAATGGGAGTTTACAATAAGCGAATTTTCCCCATGGACAGATGAATTTTTCCTTATATTGGTCATGTGGGCGAATATTGATTTGATTGTAACCAGAGAATCCATCCACGAACGAAAATATTTCACATTCAGCACATTTGTCAATAATTTGGTCGATAAAGGGATTAGGATAATTGTCTTTTGGAAAATCAAGATTGACATTTTTATAATAAACGCATACTCTAATTTTCCCTTGTTTCTTCATGATAGGAACAATGTTGGAAACCCAATCAGTTAGCGAAATAGGGTAAATGAAACCCGCACACAAAAAAAATTCAATTTCTGCTTTAATGGCAATAGCCTTCTTTGGATGAACATGATGAAGGAATTGACGTACCGGTTTGACATCAGGGTACATTTTAATTGTGTGTTCAACAATACTAGAATATATGTTTGTCATTTCCTTATAAGACAAAGAAAATACATCTCAGAATTCACGAAAAAGAGAGCGATAAGTGTCGAGTTCAGATGTTGAACAAGACACGCTAACATGAATGTTTTCTACAATGCCAGGTTTGATTGAAATATCTATAGAAATCATTTCTTCAATATTTTATAGGTTTCGATCAGATTCTATGGCATTAATTGGAAAAGAATTTGAAAATAAATAAGAGATCGTAGGGCGATATAGTTCAATAAGATTATCTTCGTTTTAATCTAGAAGACGGGAATGATGATGATAATTGTCCCATGTTTCTCCTTCTGACATCATGGCTTCCACAATGCTCTCATTAGTCAAGAATTTGGATGAAAAAGGACCAGAAGGAGTACCAAAATCTAATGAACGATCAGCCCAAACAATCGAAAATTATGGATCAAGATGCACCACCCAAGCCAAGAAAATTGATTGTTTTGCGCGCTTAATTGAGCTTAGCGGCAGAAATTCACCTAGCGTATCTACTTCAGAATTATTGGTAATCTTCCTTAAGTTAGATGAAGTGGAAGATATCATGCAACAGGTCTCTATATTTTCAATTTCCACCGACGTCACGGGCGGCGGTAATGAAAAGGTGCCCATTAGGGAAGAATCTTTAAAGAGACCAACATCAATGTTTTGGAGCACTAGCTGGGATGCATGAACTAATAGAATGCTTCCAGATACCTAGGAACTAGAGTCAAAGAAGGAGAGCTGATTAATGACTGTGATAGCGCCTTTTTGAGGGAAGGAAATCACTCAAAAGTAAGTACAAATGACTGCAGTCATAACATAAACCCATGGCCTTCCAAGTAAATTGTTGTAGTCAAGGGGTCTGTCAACGAACTCAAATTCAACAATTACTATTCCCCCCCCTATTTCGACATGCAGGTTATTTATGGTACCACAATTCTTATATGTACGATCGTCAAAAGCTTTCAACGTCGTAGGCAATTGAGATAAGCAGGGCAAGCCAAGTGACTTCCAGCAATTGATAGACATGATACAAGTATATTCTCCCTCATCAATGATAGTGGGATGAAGGAGGTGATTTAGAACATTTACTTGGATCGAAAATGCTAATTCGGCTGGTAATTGTGGCACATAGCCCATGTGATTAAAGACTACAAGATTAGAATCTGTCAGGTCCATCCCACCAATTTCCGACAACAAAGCTTGCTTCTGGGAGGGAAAATTTTGAAGTACCTCAAGCGTCAACATAGCTGAAGATGACTGAGCTAGATCTTCAACTAAATTGTAATTTTTAGTTGCGTGAGCTTGAGGATTGAACGTCAATTTGTGGACGACTCCCTTTGGTGGCTTTATTGTTAACTCTGGAATAGTAGGTGGCAGACTTGATTTAGTGGACGGATTCATGGTCGAGCTAGTAGGTTGATCGGTAGCCTAACTACCATAATATTTATTTCATGTAGAAACCAAAACATCATTTTTGGCTTTGTGACAGATAGCATAAGCACTTGGGAACTAGAAGCGGGATCTGTAGCAACCATGTTTGTGTTCAGATTCGGAAAAGGATCTATCAACATAGAAGATGCATTCGGAGTGGTCAGGATAGTCTCGCATAAAGTGATCCTTATTACATATCAATCAAGGGTAACGAGGTTTCCGAGAATTTCCATATTGTTGATCAGATGATCGTTCTTGTTGGGGTGAATTTTGTTTTTTCTTTTCTTTCCCCTTTTTCTTTCTTCTGGGTTACTTGTCACCTTTTCCTTTGTCAGATGACACGACATGTATTTCGGAAGAAGGTGCAGGATCAAATGCAGTAGAGGTGTGAGTGTCTGCAGAACCAATCATACTATCGTCGACATGAGATTCCTTACCAGATGGAGGAGGAACAGTAAAATTTGATCGCGGCATGTTTAAAATTTTCTCATAGAGCGTGCCAGACTGAGTATAAATCAAATATAAGTATTGGGCATGAGTAATGAATTTCTCTTCAGTGATGACGTTGCCTTTACCTACATCCTCAGTGATAGATGGCAGCAAGGACTTAATAAACCACTCAGCCAAGAGCTGATCGGGAACAAATGTTTTGACCATTCGACGAAGACGACGCCACTCATGAATATGATTATAAATGTGAGTAGCAGTTTTTTGTTTAATGTTGGTAAATAGTTTCATTCCAGTTTCATGTCATATGGGTATCTAGAAGTGGGTTAAAAATTTAGTGGCTAAGGCAATGAAGTTATCAAATGAAGCTCGTGGTAATTAAATATACCACTTCATAGCTGGACTAGTAAGCGTACGGTGGAAAAGACCTAGTTTAACGGAGTCATCATATAAGGAGTTTGATGAGCACCACAAATGATAATTCATAACATGCATTGACGAGTCTTCTCGAGGGTTTCCATTGAATTTAGTAATGTTGGAGGGTAATTTGTGCGGAATCACCGACAACCAAGGAGAATAGTTGATGGGATCAATCGTAAGCCGGTTTAAATTAGGTAATTTTAATGTTGCGACAAAGTTAAACTATCGATTCAAGCCAGGTTGAGCATAACCAGGATAGGATGGAACTCCTTGGGCAATAGGCCTTTGTGCACTAGCATAAGGAATTTTTCGTTGGTAACCCAGATAGGGGTTATTTTTATTACCAAATGCTTGAGGGATCTATTGACCAAGACCTAGATAAGTTTGTTGTTGTTGGAATTGTTGTTCTGGCATTTGAGGTTGTGGCTGCCAAGGTGATTTCCCGCCAAGATTATAGCCCAAACCATAATATATTGGACCCGGTTGTGAATAGGTAATACCGGTAGGAGCTTTTGACATCCCATAAAAGGTTAATTTAGCCTTGGTTGTAATATTCCAGATACATATGGTTTTTGTACACCAGCCGAAGGAGGTTGAGTCTAGAGGCCCAAGAGTTGAGGTTAATGGGTTGAAGGAACCGCCTGAGACGGTTAAGCTATAACCAACTGAGCTTGTAAATGGGGTAATGAAGTATTAACAGGTGGGATATATGTAGGCACAACAGGTTGAACCGTTTGGTATGAATGCACAACCATTTGTGGCTGAACGGGCAGGATAGGCTGCCACTAAAAAACAGTCATTCCAACATTTGGGTGACCGTAAAATGATGGAGTAATGTCAAAATGGGTGACCATAGGTTTCCCCCCAGCATGAGGATTATGATATGATGGAATATATTGATCGCCAAATGGTGGGATTCTAGTTGATATTGAACGGGATGGAGGGTACCCACATGGATGAGCTTGATGCTGAACTAAAGATGTGTATAAAGGATCAAGTTGTTCAATACTCATTATATATGTACCAGATAAGATGCCAAAATATGACATGGGTGAAGTCCAAGGATTTGAGGAGGCACCATAGTAGTTTCCAGATAATGATTGGTCACCCGGTGGGATGGACGGACCACCATAATGATGTGACTCGAGTAACATGGTAAACATTGATGGAGTAGAAATAGTAGATGTTGTTGCAACTGTAACATATGGTACAGCTAGAGATGTTGACTCAGCCATGGTCAAATGACCCAGAAAATACCCTATAGGATCTATGGGAACTTGAGAGTGAGCAGGACCAACAGAAGTAGGGTAAGTTAATCGAGGAAAAGGCTCATAAAGATAAATCCTTGACCCAAAATGAGTTGGAGTTGAGGGTGTTTCTTCTTGAGGTTCTTCCTCAATAAAAATCAAACCAGGTGGAAGAATTTCGCCGTGAGGTCCGAAATATATTTCAGGTGGTTTACTGTGTGATAGAAGGGAAGACTCAATGGCTACGGGTGACTGAGGAGTGACTGATACAAGAAAAACTTCTTGTTGTTCAACTTCAGGATCTAGATGTTCTGGTAAAAGAACGATGGGATTCAGATCAACTTCCAGTTAAACAATGTCGAGTTCTGGATCTATAATCATATTGATTGGAATTTCAGTGTCCACAGGTAGCGATGAGGACTTTGTTTCAACAATAGTAGATAAACCAAGATGTGTATAAATGACTTGAGACGAATCTAGTAGATGTGATGAAGATGATGCACCAAAGGTACTGATGGTACTACATTCTGTAGGACGGGGTAGCCTTCGCTGACCAGAAATAGGATCTGGTGGTAAAAGTGGTTTAAGTGCTATTCTAGGCGAACGACGGGGAAAGGGTTGTTCTTCTTCCACGATGACTGATTGATTTTATTACAAAAACAAACAAAAGGGTGATAATTGGAAAAATAAATACCAAGCAATTTTTCATGCAGAATACCTCCTGGCAAAACAAGAAGTACGAGCAGGAAATCTCCTCGAATGTTGTGTTCAGCGTATTACAAGTTACAAGGTGGCTGACTCGGTTACATATGGATGGTAAGCCACCTAAAGTTGTCCTCCAAAATATACCCGAAGGAATGTGGAGGCCCAAGTCCATAATAGCATTGTCTAATACGAAACCACACAGTGAGATCACTCCCTTATACTTTTCGTACTAGAACACCGCCCTATATACTCGAAGGTACGTGGACTAGCTCTGATATACTTATGTACGTGGAGTGGGATTTCACACTCGGAATATATCGCAGACAAGTTAGCGACATCTGCTATTCTTAACGATGTTGGAACACATCTCTAGCCTAGACCTTCTAAGTGTTATCGTTAATGTTACAATACTTTCTTAGGTTGATTAACGTGAATTTTATGTTGATCTTGCTTAACAATTTATCTTTCAGGTTCACCGCGAGATGTAATGGGAAATTCCTAAAATTAAAACTAAATGAGAAGAAATTTTTTCAATTCCTTTTTTCAATGAAAACCTTAGCTACTAAATGGATAGAGCAATCATATTTTTGAGCATAGAACAAATATCACAATCTAAATGCATATTTCCCTAATCTATTCCTATGCAACACTCACGATCTCTAAATGCACATGCATGTGTTTCTTTTCAGTTTCCTTTAATGTGAATGAGTAAAAAGAAACTAAATGCACAAATAAGCAATAAAATTTTTTCTTTTGAGAAATGAGTACTGAAACAACAATTTTCTCTTAGGAAATGAAGACTGAACCAAAAATTTTCCTTTTTGAAAACAGATAATTGATCTAATGAAAAATTTATAACTTTGGATTTAATTTGACAATGATAAAGAAACATCTAATGAAACATTGAACAAACCACTATCCAAAGGAGGAAGAACTAAGTAATGTTTACTGGTCTCTAAGGTCAAACATGCATTTGAGAATACAACAAGAAATAGGATGAAACTGAATGCAAAATACAAATTATGATAGAATATGGTTGGTTGAGGGACAATGCACCCCTTAAGGGTAGACAGTGCATTTCAAAGCACCTCTTAATGGGAGACAATGCTATGCAAAGCACTGTACCCTGACCAACAGTGCATTGGGCACAGTGAATATTGAAGATAAAGCAGGCTAAACACACTTCTAAGGAAAAAAGTACATTCAAATATTGAATAGATAAAGTACCGTCTACTGATGATGGTTAAAAAGAACAAAAACACCAATTGATGATGGTTAAAAAGGACAAAAACACCAGGAATGATGGATTTCTTCCCAGTGGAGTCGCCAATTTTTTATGAGGAATTCTAGTCTACAGATAAACTACTCTTCCCTGAGTGTGGTGTTTCTTCACTCAAAACAATAGAGGAAAGGTAAATGCTTTTCTCTATAAGATAAACATATAAACATAAGATGAAGAGACTTACTTATGATCCTTCGCTCTCGTTCTTCTTCTTTCGTCGCTTTTATCTCTCTCAGTCCAACTGAACTCGCCAGATCAATACCTGTAATCAAAACCAGAAGACAGCAAATGACGATACAAATATACAATATCTATCTATCATAACCAGATTGAACTCACTAAATCTAAGAATACATGCAAATATTGAGAATACATTCACAAAATATAATCCCATATATGAGAGAAAGAACAAATATCTTTATTGCAGTATTTGGAGGAATATATAGTACAACTAGTTGATCAGTTCGTTGTCAACCTCCTCCAACTTTATCCCATCCTCATCACACCAAGCATCAATCCAGCAGCATCACATTACTTCAGCTCTCCAAGAATTGAGAATCCAACTAGATAACACTACACAATTTTCTTCCTCCCTTGCACTTAGATGAGTGCTCAATTTATAGGGAAATTGTAGGTAGTTTCTCAATAATGGTTATTGAATGGCTTTCCAATAATATATGAGACATGTTTCCAGGTTCAATGGTGATGGATGAGCACATGTATTCGAAGCATGACACCTATGAGCTCTTCTAGAAGCCACTGGACATGTGGAGATTCCCGAAACAATGATTATTTCACTCCCAGGAGACCAACACACCCTTAAGTGTCGGGAAGTTCTTTGCACAACACCCTTGCATGGGGGTAAGTGCTTTGCAATGCACTTAGGCCCATTCAGAGGAAATTTGATGAGTCAATGGTTCATTTTAACTATACTTCAAACATTGAAACTCTCATGAATTAAAGCCATCAATGGAATGACTTCTCTAGGGCATGTAGCAACTTAATTAGGGGATGATAGACCCTTTCATATTGGTCTTAGGGATGATGCCCAAATTGACCTGTAACAATTCTAACTGAGGTTGTTTTCTTCTTACCCTATAAGATTCTTTGTTCCTCATTGTTTTACAAGAAATCAATAGCCTTATCACAGTAGTCTACCTTAGTTTTCTGAAGATATAGCTAGTCCATACCCAAAATCATATTGTACAATTCCAAAGAAAATACATTTAAATGTGTTGATGTAGGCATACAATTCAACTAGAACGCACAATATCTTACCCAATGATGTACTATTTTCTTTGTACTTGTATCCAAATGCATTAACCAAGATTCTGCATGCACTTATTTATTCAAACCACACTTATCCACCAAGTCATGGTTAACATAACTATAATTTGAACCAAGGTCAATCAAAATAGAAACATCTTGATCACTAATCTTATCATCCATCCAAATGATAGATTCCTAGTGATCTTCCTGCCTATTATCCAATGCTGCATAGATCCAAGGAATTCTCTTCCCAACATCCCCAATAGTTTGTGCTTCCTATGTACAACAAATTTTAGGTCTACCACCCTAATTTTGTGGAAAACCTCTCTTAAGATGATCCTTACCACATGTCCAACATTGTAACCGAATTTTACCATCACATCTATTCTGTTGTTGTGACCCATGTCCCTATCTAACCATGTTGAAATTTTTGTAAGTTCAAAATTTTCTTTCTGATTTTCATCCTGAGGTCTTGTTCTTTTTTAATTCCATTTACCTTTAGCTTTGTCTTTCCCTTTCCAACCTTGTTTATATTTTTTATTACGCTTTGACATCTCATAAAAGTGCTTCAATTTCCCAATAAATTCTTCAAGTGACTAAGGATCATCATACTCAATCCTATCTCTAAATGTTACTGGTATTCCACTGAAAATCCTCTAAAATTTATCCTTTTCATCCTTAAGATATGGTACATACCTCAATAGCTCCAGGAACTTGGTTGTATACTCATCTATCATCAATCCTATCTTTAGCTCATATAATTCCCAAGCTTTGTTGTCGTATTAAATCTTTCACAAGTATTTCTTCATGAACAATGTCTTGAATTCATGGCAACTCAATTGTTGTGTCCTGATGTCTCTAACTTGCTTCACATATTCCCACTAGTTGTTGTCTTTTCCTTTGAGGCTGAAGATAGCTATTATGGCCTTCATTTTCTTTGTGTACCCATGCAACTCAAATAATTTCTTCATCCCAAATAACAATGCCTCAGCATTTTCCAGTTTATTCAAGTCCCCATCAAAGGTAGGTGGCTTTTATTTCTTGAACTCTTTTGGAAAATATCCCTTGTCACTCCTCCTATAAGGATGATAACGATGATGATCATAGTGTCTGTCAGAATCGAAACTAGAGTAAAACCTATGTTCATCACCTCTCCTATCCAGAGTATCCAAGATCCTTCCATGTATGATTGTTTCATCTCTATTCTACATGTTCCCACCATGATATGTACTACCATATGCCCCATTAGTATCATCCTCTTGTCCATGGCTGATCCAAAGTGGTCCCTACCTCTGCATTTCTAAACAAATATGAAGGATTACAGCATTAGCATCCACTTTATTTTCATGTGCCTGCATGATTCTGCCATTATTTTCTTTGCAACTCCTTATTTCTACCTTCAATATTTTCAATGTGTCTACTAGTCAGAATAATTCCCACCACCACTTTTTTTCATTTGATCCATAGGGATAATCTCAGGAACTCTAGTCTAACATGTTTCTAGTCATATTTGATATTCTTCCTGCAAGTATACCATGTCATCTAAGCCAAACATAACATAATAAACATACCTCCTATAGTTCAGGAGAGGATATATCATCTGCAAGATCAACCATATTATCATGATCCATGTATAATCATAATCATAACAGTAATAAACCTCATTTAAACCATTGTCTAGTTATCAATCCATGATCATATCAACCTCATGCACAACAACTATCACCATGTTAGTGTATTCACAACAACATATAAACACAACCATTCATAACCAATGCATAAATGACATACACTCATGATAAACACATCCAACATCAACACCATAAAATTTCAAATGGAAACACAACTAGAACCATGACCACCACCATGCATACACCACACATACATAGACCACAATCATACATAACACATATGCAATCGACATGCATTACCAACACACCACCCATCCAGTCCAAGGGGTGAAACATGCTCTGTTACCACTTTGTAACCACCCTCCTCCCACATTTACCCAAGCTAACTAATCCACTGGGGTAAACATGTGACGAGAGTCTAATATGATGTGATTCAACCTCCTAGGTGACCTTAAGGAAGTGGAACAGACATAAAACAACCAATCTGACCTTCCGCGCATACTACAGAACCTTCAAGAGCCAACCAACCCTTCCAGGTGGCCAACCCTTGAGACAACTCATCATTGGAGTGGCTTGGATCCTCAGTCTCTCCCATGACAAGCCCTGCAAGTGACTGGGGCCTTGTAGTCACTCCCATAACAAGGCATGCCAACGACTGTGGAATTTTACAGCTAGTTTTGTGCCAGCGACACCGGATTATGTGCCACCTTTTCAGGACCAGGACTCAGGCCACTTCTCAAAAATTCATGAAAACATCAGAAATGGTAAATAACATGGGAAAAAATATACTAATGAAAACTTTGATAAATTTTTTTTATCTGACCCATACTATCCATGACATGCATTTCGTTAAACATGTAACAAATATGTAATATACAAGTTATAAAATCAAATATAAGAATATGGGTCTCATACTTATCTGAGATTCATAAATAAGCATTGTTGCCTTATCACAATAATTTCACTGTCATATATTAGGAAATATATACATTTCATATTCATTTGATAATAAAAACATGATGATAACCATACATCAAGTCTGTCATAAAACATACTCCTAACCATCATGCAACCACAAAAAATAACAAGGATATAAGAACCATAAAATTCACATATAAACCAATACATTTAAACATAAAATACCAAGGAGAAAAATATCATATCAATGAATGCAAAATCCAACTAGGTATGGGACTTCCACAAACCACCTAACCATAGATTAGCTGAACCAAATATTTCTTTCAACCAATTACCCATGTTCCATATTCCAAGCATGAATGTGGGACTCAAAACCAAACCAAATCAAGTTTCCTTAGGTTTTACTACAATCCCCACTGGATCACTAGGCCTTAAACAAGCATGGACACCACTGGGTTTCTCCACCTACACCATGAGGAATTTTCCTTGGGCTTTATCCTATATCCCTTCATTCACCAGTTGAGGATTCATATGCCTAATCGAGACTCCACCTCCAAGATTTACTGTATATCCCACCATACACAGATTAAGGATTCCTAGGCCTGATCGAGAGCACACACCTCTACGATTTATCGTATATGCTGCCATTCACCGATCAAGGATTCCTAGGCCTACCGAGGCACACAAAATCTGGCTTTATTTCAATCCCAGTCCAGTTCAAGGATTCCTTGTCCATGTGTTCTTTATTTCAGATACCACCTCACTTAGTTTCAAAACCATCCGACAATCTAGCTTACCCAAATACAAGAGAATCCATCACACCATGGCTATCCGAAAATGGAAATGCTAGGTTGAAGAACATTGTCATAGTTAGAAAATCTCGTGCCATTGACAGCATGAGAACCAAATACACACATGCATGTACCATGCATGTAAAATATAGCAACGAAATCACACATGAAAATTGATACCTGCAAGGAAACCTGTTGCAGCAACTTGATCCTTCTCTTTCTTACTTGATCTTTTCTTTCCTTTTCCTTCTTGGTCCTCCCTTGCTTTCCTTGATCCAATGCTACAGTGCTCCAAGAAAAGTCTAATTGTCCAAGAGTGAGAGAGAGAGAGAGAGCTCCAAAACTGAACTCACAAAAGTTTAAACTCACAAAATCTACCAACTGATCCTCAGAAGCCTTTTTATTAATGAGGCCTCTAATTTCTTCAATTTTCCATTATTTTCCTTATTTTCCTCATCACATGCACAGTTATGACCTTTCACCTTTATTTTCATCTTTTTCCTATTATTTTCATAAATAATTACCAATAAATGTCACTTTTCCTTTCCAACACCTTTGCCATTGCCTTAGTGAATTTCCTTGGCCATAATATACCAAATTAACACCCACACTAGGATATTTTTCCCAAATTATGCTTGGAATACGTGTCCCATGACCATGGTTATTATTTCCCTTTATTAACTTTATTTACATGAATTTATTATTGTTTTTGTTCATTGTACATTGTGAATGAATGTAAATGGAGTAAGATTGAAGTGAATAATTGACTAAGTGATGAATGATAAGAATATATATTATGTTGGATTTGTTTAGAAAACTTAATTCCGTAAAGTTGATAGCTTAATTCACTGAGCCAAATAGGCTATAGACGTAGTTTAGGAGAAAGTAGTTGAGCACCTCGATATGAAATCTCATCAGTGCTACATGCCCACAATGGCCTAAGTGGTATGACCATCGTGGGGTCGTGAAAGTTGGTATTAGAGTCATGTTTGGCTAAAGTGGAAGTTGAAGCTCATGATACGACTTCCACTTCACGAAAATTGGTATCAAATCCTTGTTGAAGACAGGGCTACATTGGACTGAGGTGAACAGTTTGTTGGTAGGTTGGCAGAGTTGAAGTTTGTGGTGTATGGTCAAGACTAGACAACAAATACATTAGATGGAGAGCATTGAAGAAGTGCCACAAGTAATTCAGTATGTGCCCTCACAAGAGATATGAGAAGAGAGCAATTATTCGAACTTGTTTTGGGAAATTCTTCAAAGAGTGATTTTGATGAGGCTCATCAATAGGTACATTTTAAGGGGTTACAATGTCATATTTTAGATTATTAGCTATCTCTCTCTCACATTTATTTACATTTTTTTCATATTATTCTTAGTGAGAATGGTGAAAGATGTTTGGCATGTCATGTAGCCTAATCTGATGTAATTGTAGTAAATAAAGCCATTTTTGAGACATTTTCCACCTAAGGGCTCAGAGTAGACAACAAGGAGAGATTGTAGGAGGGTTTTCCACCTCCTTAAATCCCTCAATCAACCCAATATCACACCTAATATCTCTTTCATCATATTGAGGTCAAAGGAATCCAAGAATGTGGAAGTTATGAGGATCCAAGCTCCACTCTTCTTGAGATCAAGGAGACCATATTCGTCTTTTCCAGGGAATTTTTGGCAGCTACCCATTTGTATAAATAAACATGTAGAAGAGCTCATTAAGTTTTGAACTTTGTATTCATATAGGTATATCTTGAGCTCAGGTTTAGTATTATTTGTGACTTTCATGTGACGTATTGGAAATTTGATGCAATGATAATGAGAAGTTGTTTGATCCCTTACTGATTTAGTCTTAGACAGATGATGCTTTTGTGTTAGGGACCAATCCATTGGCTAAGTCCCTCTTGTGTATTTATATTCTATTTTTATGTTCCAAAACTTTGTTTAGTTTTATTGCATTCTAGTAGCAGAAAAATATATCAAACTTGTGCTTCTAGCCTCTCTTTCTCACCTCTCTCATGGGAGCATGAGGAGAAGGATATCCAACCATAGACCAAACATAGTTTCTTTATGATTTCTTGGAAATTTAAATAGTCTGATTATCATTTTCATCATATTATTAATGTAATTTAGAAGTTTTATTTTTTTCTTAGATCAGACTTTAGCATAGGTTAAGTAGAGTTTCTACTCAACTCATGCTTTCCACTTTTAAACATGTTAGTTTGTTAATAATCAATGCATGGATGTATGTAGTGGTTGCAATATTATCTATAGCTACGGGGAAATAACCCCTTCATCACTGTCATATTGGAATTCATCATCCTTCCCTCCAACCTTCAATTCTGCCACCAAAACCTTGTTTTGTGAAATCATCTTCATCACCACCGTGAGCAGCCCTCCAAGTGCAAAATAGGCCCTCCAAGGGATATGAGCTTGGTTGGAGGTGTTTTTCACACCTCACTCACCTACTTCCACCTTCTCCTACCTTTACACACCTTCCTTCCATCCTTTTCACCCTTATATCCTTCTCGGCCTGCTTCCTGTAGCAATACAGAGATCTTGTAGCAGGCTTTTTGTAGCATCATTGTAGATCATGATTTCCACTCCAGTTTTGCTCCTTGTTTCCATTTAAACCTAGGATAGGATGAATTTGACCCCAAACTATGAAATCATGACCATAAGAGACCCTTAGGCCACTACAAAGTTCCTTCCTTCCTTGTTGCAATAATAGAGTAAGCATTGGTGTTTTCTTTCATCTCAAAATTAGCTTGAATAGGAAAGAAATGCACATGAAAGTACAAGTTAAGCGAAGCAGTAGATAGAGGTTTATTTATGGTTTGATGAAGTGTGTGAAGATAAAATAGTTCCTTTACTTCAAATGGATGGATAGTTAGATGAATGATTGTACATAGCATGGTTTCCTTTTCTACAATTAGGTTAGTTGTTTATGATTTTCTTTTAATGTCAATTACAAGTAGAATTTGATATGAACTCTCTTTATGTTAAATTATAAGTATTTCTATGCCTCACATTAGCTAATTTCAAGTGGGAGGAATGGCCTATAAGTACTACTGATAAAAATACCTAGTTGATGGTGGCATGAATAGAATCCATCTACTGTGCATATAGCACTGTCACCTCTAAGTTTTTACGAACCCCATGTTGATAATTAGAGTTGAGTAGCCATTGGGAATTTCAGCACTCTTGGTGCAATATCAAGGCTCACCATTTTTTGGCATCATTGTCCAGGAGGTGTCTAAATAGATGTGTGTTTCTTCTTAAGCATTGTTTTCTGATTTTTTTTTTCATGCAGTTTGGAAAAGTGAGAAAAACAAAAAAAATTGTCTTTCATGCCTCGTAGGAGTAGGGAAAACCAAATAAATTTTATGCCAAAAAATCCCACATCCTCACACAATCAACCTTCACTCTTCTTCAATTACTGTGAGTTAGAATACCCTCTAGGTGAGCCCCCTGAAATATTTGAATATCTTACTGGGAAGAAGAAGAACCTAATTCACCTGTCCAAGCTATGGTTGAGAATAGAAAGCATGAGGTATTTCCATATATAGAAACCAATGGAGACAATAATATGAAAAACATAATCCCTTCAACCCTTCCACACTTCCATGGCCTAACTTCTGATGACCCTAAGACTTTCATGTTTGAGTTTTTTATTTTCTGTAGGAATTATGGTTGTGCCTCAAATGAATAAAAGTTGAAAATTTTCCCCTCTTCCCTAAAGAATGTAGCCTTACATTGTTTCATGGGTGTTATATAGGTAAATCCCTTCTTTGGAAAGAAGCGATCCCTCTAGACCAATGAGTGGGTCTAGTAACAATCGTGACAAAGGATACAAGCCTTCCTAGTTTAACATTGAAAAGTAAAGTGAGAGAGGGAAATGGCCTACCTCACTCCTTATGTATCTGTTTCCTCGATGTCAATGTCGATCCTTTCACTTCCAGGCTTTTTCTTTGCTATTTTTTCTACATCTGAATATCTGTAAATAATATCACATGACAAGAGATGAAAGATACATAGTATATGTGTTTCAAAGAAAACTACATGACAGATCAAGGAGTATCATGCTAAACTAGTTAATATTAACATATTTATTGGAAGAAAAATGTACTTTGTATTATAATAAGATCAAAGCAAACTAACAATTGGTGCCTTGATGTTGAAGGCCTCCTTCAGAGTGGTAATCCACGTCTAAGCCACGCTCTTCAATCTCTTCTCCTTCTTCATCAAATCGATAACATATGGGAGGAATCAGGTAGAAGTAAGGAAACCAATAGTGACCAACCACAAATCACTAGCATGGCACTTTCTTATAGTAGAGTTGAGGAGGTTAAGGATCCACTAATGAGGGGAGAAAGGTCTTATCTCTAAGGGGAAAATATTTTGAGATACGATCAAGGGCCAAACATGGGATTATTCGGCCATATTCTCAACCAACAAGTACCAGAACTCCATTCTCAAGAATTCTAGAGGTTGAAGATTTTGCTCAACTTTTGGAGAACATGCTTGAAGAGGACCAGCGTGAATTTACTGCTAAATAGCACGCTGGAAGTGTTGTTCATAGGATAGGGACAAGGTGACAAGCATGAGCTTTTTAAGGAGAGGACTGTGATGGGCTTGCAAAACAATGTTTTTTAAAAAATTTGAAGAAAAGCTTCTAGGCATTTCTCTTTTAGGTCTGAAAAGATATTTTAAGCATGTTGTACAGGATGAAAAATTTTATACAACTTTTGTCGCTTTGCAGATTTTGTGACATGATTGGCACAAAAGATGACACTTGGGATAAGAACTGAGGAATGAGACAATATTTTGTGTAACAGATGCCCCCTAAAGCATGAAAGCATAAACAAGAGTGATGGTTGAAATGTTTTATCTGACATGGAAAGGACTTTGGAAAACCACCATTAGGAGACCTGTCAATAAAACATAATACAATATGTGGCATATCTGATATAAACATGCCTAATAACATATCTCTGAATAGGCATCAAATAACATATGAACTCACCCTATGGGCGCAGCCATCCGTTTGAAATACATCATGGAAAAGGACCCACAATATGGTTGCAACCATCCATACAGAAAGGATCATGTGTACAATAATGAATACTTAATAACTCCACATAGCTTGGATAATAACAAATGGGATCCAGTGCCTTTGTCTTGATCTAGATCTACCCACGATATGAATCTAACCATGCGAATAGATGTGTTAATGTCGAACATGGAATAAACCACCTGATTACCGGTCGATGATGTGAACTGCTAACAAGCGCGAGAGAAAACACAAATAATGATGATGTCCCTCAAGGTATGACAACACAATCCACTAATGTGAATGAATGAGTTGAATTTTAATATTTGTAGAATCATGTGATCGAAGGCTAATGATGGGAACATGTCGTCAAATGTGAATAAATTTTCCTAGATAATGAGCTGAAGTTCACAGGAAGTGATCCGTCGAAGGAGGTCCATAATGATTCCCACATCATCGACACGAAAAAAATGATTTCTCAATATGACAGGAGTGATTCAAGACTATTGCAGAGAAGGTCAAATAAGCAGAGGATGTTTGATTTCTATAGATAGAACTTCTCTTTAACATATCGGCAACGCAACTATGGATTTTAGAAGAATTTGACTCAAATGAGACCAAAGGTCATGATGACGGCAGATAATTATCAAATGAGAGGCAAATGTATTTCCCAAACCTAGGAATGCAAGTGATGAATGAATGATATCCCCAACCTGACACGAAATGTAGGTGAGTGTCATGTTCAAGAGTGACATGTTACCTTTGGTAAAAAATACAAAATATACTTCACTTCCATTTTCCCCCATTATTTCTGATGAGTACCTCTTTATTTTTTATAACAAGCTTGAAGAGGATACCATATGCTTAACTTATAATTTCACCCTTCTTATGAATCCATCCTTGTAAGTTTAATGAGCCCTAGGAAGGAGTAGCTCAGTCTTGTCATGGTGACAACTCCTTCGTTGTTTAATTTTTATGATTCCAACGTAGGAGTAACTCAATATAATTTTCATGTTTAGGGAGTTTGAAAAATAGAAGGAAAAGAAAACTCCAAAAGGTCCCTTTTCGTAAATAGTCTCTCGAATCTGAAAAGGTAGAAAACAATATCTAAGAGAAACTCTTGATCATGATTGACCAAGGTATTCATTTTTCGTAAACATTCAAACTCAGCCTGAAAAAGGGGTAAATGTATACTAATATGACGTCAATTCATTTAATTTAACAAGGTCAAAAGGACAAGTGCTCGACAATATTTTCATGTTTTGAGATTAAAAAAAGATCTTAAAATTGACTCCACATGGAGGAATGAGTGGTATAAAAGGATAACAATTGTTTCCGTTGATGATGGAACTTTTCAAAAAATGTATAGGTTAATAGGTTGGCTAATAAAACCACTCATCACAGTGGTTCCCTAGGTAAGGGTAAAACAACCTAGTGAGATTGTATGATCGGCCAAGCAGATTGTGACGATGGAATGAGAAAACCAAGGCTCATCTGGAAAAACGGGCAGATAAAAATGGAAATCACAAGAGGTAGAATGAGAATGGTTTCATTTTTACACAAGCTTGAAACAAAGACAAACTATGCTTGAAATTGGTTTCATTTGTTTTACAATCTTGAAACATGAGAAAAAACTATGCTTGGAATAAGTTTGCATGACCCCAGGATAATGACTCAATTTGAGGTACATGCCCCCCAAATATTCAGTTAATTCACCTAAGTAGACTATTGGTCACTAGCAAGTGGATGGAATGGAGGTTCATTTATGAGATCAAGTGAAAGACTCGACTGGGAATTTACGAGATCTACTCAAGAACTCGAATTGAAAGGGGATTTGTTTCATTTTTAAATGAACTTGACACTGTAAAAGGACTATGCTCATGACACCTTGTTTCATTTTTTAAGGATCTTGACACAAGACAAGGAAATTTGTTCTAGCTACATTATTTCATTTTTTAATGAGATTGACACAAGACACGATACGACGTGCGATGGAAGAAACAAATAAATGAAGCAAAATGGTAGTGTGTGATGCACAACGACATGAGCACTTGTGGCCTGGGCATGCCCCCACGGCAGTGGGGTGCCCATGCGCTTGATGGGGGGTTATGTTCTGGCCATGTCAGGAACCCAAACGGAAAGGGGTGTGCCCACTCGACGTGGTAGGTCGACCCGACTTGTTAAGTAGTGCCCTCCCAAAAAAAATGAATAGGAAACGACACATAAATGTAAATGATGATTGCATGAGTTGGAGGACATCAAGTGAAGTTGTCACAAAAAGAAGGAAATAATCTTAGAGACAAGGCACATAGTCTAGAGGCGTAGCTCGGGATAAATTATTTGAGTTACCTCATATCAAATATTGTCGTTGTCATACGCCCACGATGTTCCAAGTGGTGAGACCATCGTGGGGTCGTGACAGATGGTATTAGAGCCTAATTTGACGAAAGTGGTATTTGACTGAAGTAGATGTCACATAGATACATCTTCCCACTTCATGAGAAAATGGTATCAGATTCATGTTAAAGATAAGGCTACATTTGGCCGAAGTTGAAGGTAGTGGCATGATGGTCGTTACCTTGGAGATTTGCGATCAAGGTTGTGAACTGGTTGGAAGTTGGGGAACATGGTGACAGGTTTGCAATAGATTCATGAAAGAATTATGCAACTCATGGAAAATTTGAGTCACATGAAGGAAAAGAGGTCGAGGTTTTGGGATGAACTTGAAGTTTTAGAAAACAAGGTTAAGAGGGATCTTTTTATCCTTGGTTTTTCAGGTGGGTAGGTTGGAGCTCATGCTAGCTGTAGTGAAGAAGAAGTTGGCCCTATGGTTAAGTGTGACGTGCAGTCGAAAGAGGAAGAGATTTGTAGGACAAAGCCTATGAAATTTGAACCAGATTCATGTATATTGCAACCATGGAAGGAAGACAAAGTTTGTCCCTTAGAGAGACATTATGCAAATGAAGGAAGTCATGCAGCGACTTTGGTTATGAAGGAAGTAGTGGGATCTTTTACAGAGAGACCCTACATGGAAGTTGTTGATGAAATTTGTGTGATGACTCCCCTTGTGTCGATCAAGAGGAGCGTGTGTTTGTCAACATGATGGATGACCTTACGTTGGAAGGTTGAAGTGATTTTTCATTTAGTTATGCGATGGATGGATTTAATTAATGCAGGGCTTGTTCGGGTGGTATTCAACCTCATGACAGATGGTGTGAATGCCTGAGACAAGGGAAGTGGATGTTGAACTTTATATGATGGATGAGTCATGTTTAGTCAAGTGTATATTTTTCCAATTTTTTGACAAGACTCATGGAATGAAGGAGACATGGGCACATTGGAGAGGGAAACGACTTTATATGGGTGGAATTCTTCATTGAAGCCTCATTAGATCCAAGAGATATTCTTGGTCTATCTTTAGTGAGGAAGATAACAATGAATGAAGGGACCTGTGATGACAATAAGAGGTAGGGAAAAAAACGGCACCACCTGATTGAAGTTAAGGATGAGATGGTGGAAGTCGTGTGCATCCAAATTTTAGGACCCCGAGTTCACACCAAGTTCAAACGGGCACTCATGATGATCCTTGGTAGCTTATAGGTTGTGCACACCAAAGTCGTGTGATACAATAGGCATGGAGCACGAGCAAGATACATTGGGAATATAGACCAAGTGTTGGTGAACAAAGAAAACCCATTGGACATCATGTAGAGTGCACCGTAGAGGCAAGCGCCCTGGGCACAGATGCATGAAGGTGGGCCACCTGGGCACCCATAGGCGAGATAGTGTGCACAGGTAGGCAACGAGTAGGCGAGCTCAGGAAAGTTGAGCTCTAAGAGACACAACCACATGATAGGTGCCATGGGAAAGTGTAGAATATGGCATAGACAACACACGCATGACGCCTACATATTTGGAAATACATATGATAGAATAAACAAAGTGAAATTTTTAGCGGGGATTGTGTGTGACACATAATAGTGTGGATGCCCATGTGTTGGGCATGCTTGCATGATGGCGGGTCACATGGGCGCTTGATGGGGAGTTCCATCCCATGCACGTTGGGGCACCCGAATGAAGGGGCATGCCCACACGACCCGGTGGTTCATCTAAACTTGAGAAGAGACACATGTCCAAACAAATGATTTGACAATGACTAAGATAAGTAAAGTAGGAGCAGAAAATTTATGGGCATCAATCATGTTTGCACAAGACAAGAGGAAAATCACATAAGTAAAGTGCATAGAGCACAAGCAAGGAAATCATAGCTAAGGCAAGTCACAAGAATAGGTGGGATTTCCCAAGAAAGCCGAGTTTTCTGGGAAATTCGTAGAGTTGGACTTCTAGTATGTAAAGTGCACAAAATTTTGGGTTTTTTGTTTGGTAAAAGTTGCAAGTCCTTGGACTGTGCATCCCTTGGTTGTGGGACTTCGAATATTGGTAAGTGTGTTGGGTTACACGAATGACTATCACTTTTTGTAATGTTGTTGTAATATGTTTCTAAAATATTGAATTTAATATAAAATGGGAGAATTTTATGTTGGGATTTCCCCCTCCCACTATATATGTTTTTTATGCTTATCACACATTTTTGTATAATTGAAGTTTATTTCTGATGAAAAATTGACTAAGTGTTGAATGATAAGAAGAGCTATTGTGTTGGATTCTTTTAGAAAACTTAATTTTGCAAATTTGATAGGTGAATTCATTAAGCCACATATGTTAGAGGTGTAGTCAAGGAGAAATCATTTGAGCACCTCGATACAAAATCTCGCCAGTGCCACATGCCCATGATGGTATAAGTGGTGCCACCATCATGGGGTCATGATAGTTGGTATCAGAGCCACATTTGGCTAAAGTGGAAGTTGAATCTTGTGATACAACTCCCACTCCATGATAGCTTGTATCAAAGACCTATTGAAGGCAGGGCTACATTTGATTGAAGTGAACAGTTGGTTGGTAAGTTGGAAGAGGTGAAGTTTGTGGTATATAGCCAAGACTAGAAAATAAATCCATCAGATGGAGAACATTGAATATGTGCCCTCAAAAGAGATAGAAGAAGTGAGAGAGACTCCTGTAACTACCTTCCTCCCACATTTACCCAAGATAACCAGTCCACTGGGGTAAACATGTGACGAGAGGCTACTATGATGTGACTCAACCTCCTAGGTCACCTTAAGGAAGTGAAACCAACATAACACAACCAATCGGACCTTCCACACATACTACAGAACCTTCAAGAGCCACCAACCCTTCCAGGTGGTCAACCCCTAAGACAACCCATCATTTGACTAGCTTGGACCCTTAGTCGCTCCCATGACAAACCCTGCAAGAGACTTAGGCCTTGTAGTCGCTCCCACAACAAGGCATGTCAATGAATGTGGCCTTTTCCAGCTAGTTTTGTGCCAGCAACCATGGATTTTGTTCCACTTTTTCAGGGACATAACTTAGGCCACTACCAAAAACTTCATGAAAACTTTAGAAATGATAAATAACATGGGAAGAAAGATACTAATGAAAAATTTTATACAAATACTTGATTTGACCCCTACTAGCCATGAGAGGAATTTTGTCAAACATGTCACAAATATGTCATCTACAGGTCATAAAATCAGATCAAGGGTCTCATACTTATCTGATATTTGTAAAGAATCATTGTTGCTTTATCACAATAGCTTCATTATCATCTATTAGTACATATATACATTAAATATTCATTTTGTAATCAAAACATGATGAGAACCATACATAAATTTTGTCATAAAACATACTCATAACCAACATGTAACCAACAAAAATAACAAGGATATAACAGCCATAAAATCCACATATAAACTAGTACATTTACACATAAAATACCAAGGAGAAGAAGTCTTATCAATGAATGAAAAAGCCAACCAGGTATTGGACTTTGATGAACCACCTGACCATAGAATGGCTTAACCAATCCTTCTTTCAGCCAATCACCCCCATGGCATATTTCAAGCATGAATGTGGAACTCAAAACCAAACCAAACCATGTTTCCTCTGGATTTAACACAATCCCCACCAGATCACTAGGCCCTAAACAAACATGGGTTCCATCGGATTTCTCAACCTACATTGTGAGGAATTTTCCTTCCTCCTAGTCTCTAGTATTTACCATGTATCCCACCATTCTCCGGTCAAGGATTCCTAGGCCTAATCGAGACTCCACCCTGTAGGCTTTACCGTATATCCTGCCATACACTGATCGAGGATTCCTAGGCCTGATCGATGGAACACACCTCTAGGATTTACCGTATATCTTGAGATTCATCGGTCGAGGATTCCTAGGCCTACCGAGGCATACAAAATCTGGTTTTATCGCAATCCGAGTTTGGTTCAAGGATTCCTAAGCCTTGTGTTCTTTGTTTTATATATCACCTCACTAATTTTTGAAACCATCTGGTAAGCTAACTTAACCAAATACAAGAGAACCCATCACACCATGGCGATCCGTAAATGGCTGGGCTAGGCTGAAGAACAATGTCACACCTAGAAAATCCCATGACAATGAGTGCAAGAGAACCAAATACACACATGCATATGCCAGGCATATCAAATCTAGCAAGGAAATCACATATCCAAATTGAGTTTGCAAGTAAACGCGTTGTAGCTTCTTGATCTTTCTCTTCCTTGCATAATATTTTCTTTCCTTTTCCTTCTTGGTCCTTCCTTTGCTTTCCTTGATCCAATGAAGGAGTGCTCTAAGAAAAATATAAGTGTATAAGAGTGAGAGAGAGAGAGAGAGAGAGCTCCAAAACTGAACTAACAAAAGGTTAAACTCACAAAAGCTACCAACTAGTCCTTATAAGCCTTTTTATCAATGAGACCTCATTAGGGGAGTTTTGAGGTCTACAATGGGCCTCTTAAGAAAAATTTACAACCAAAATAAAATTTATAAGAACCAATAAGATTCAATATGATGATTTCAACCATGGGGGGTGATTCACCATTTTTGGAGTAAAAAGTAAAAATATTAAAAATAATAAAAATGTTTTTCCAACTTATATTTTCAACTTATCTCCCTAAGGTTTTTCTCAAATATTGAGCAGGAGTATTCGTTGGATGTAAAATTTAATTCCTCATCCATGGAGTACCCATGTTGCATACTTTTGATGGAACCTATTACACAAAAAATGAGAAATTCATGAAAAAATGCGATTGCAATCACGTTTTTCATGTATTTCTCATTTTTCATGTAGCAGGGTCCATAAAAAGTATGAAATATCGGTATGCCTTGGATGATGAATCAAATTATGCATCCAACGAGTGTTCCCGCTTGAAATTTGACTAAACCCATAGGGAGATAAGTTGAAAATACGACTTGAAAAAGTAGTTTTTTTTCTTTTTTCCCTCTAAAATTTGATGATGTAATCAAATATTATTTTATCATTTACACTATTGTTTTATAATTTCCTTAAGAGGCCCATTTCAAACCTTAAAATTCCCCTAATTCTCATTTCTTCATTTTTTCATTATTTTCCTTCATTTTCCTCCTCACGTCCAACCTATGACCTTTCACCTTCCTTTTCTCCTATTTTCCATTATTTTCATAGATGAATGCCAATAATGCCACTTTGCCTTTCCAAATCCTTTTCCATTGCCTTTGCCAATTTCCTTAGCCATAATAAACCAAATGAACACCCACACTAGAATGATTTGCCCAACATTCAGCTTGGAATACATGTCCTATGACCATGGTTATTATTTTTCCTTTATTATCTTTATTTAAATGATTTTTTTACTGGGTTTGTTACAGCTTCCTCCCCCTTGGAGAAACATCGTCCTCAGTATTCAATGACACCTACAACCAACAATATTGTTGAAGAAAAACATATTTCCAATGAAGCTTTATAACTTATCTCATTATAGTATTCACAATGATCAACCTACTGAGAGGTAAACCAACATGAAAAACATAAAACATGACAATCATATCACTTATTGGAGATTTTTAAAACAACTCATTGCGGTATTTACATACATTTTCATATGTACATATACCAAAACATCACACCAACACATATACCAAAACATTCGCTCAACTAGGGAATAAAGAAGGATACATAGCCTGCATATGGTCTAGCATATCCCATGTAGCTTCATCTTGCTCAAAGAGCTTACACTACACTTTAACCTGCTTGATTGCTCATTTCTAGAGCATGATCATATTTCTTTGCAAAATACATTATTGTTCCGGCTAGAATTCTCCTTATGGCTCCACCTGAAATACAAAAAAGTAAATCACATGATCAACATATTTAGCATACTTCTTGAATAATGACACATGGAAAAGATCATGGACTTTCATTGTCGGAAGTAGTGCAAGTCCATATGCAATTGGCCCAATCCTTTCAATAATCTTTAAAGGTCCACAAAACCAAGGTGCCATATTCGCACATGATCCAATCCTCAAGGAGCTCTTCTTAGGCTCATTGTTTTCTGATACATATATCATGTCCCTAAATCTAATCAAACCATCCACTGTAAGATGATAGTCCACATCTTGATCTCCTGTACCCTATTGTAACTTGTGACTAAGCTCCATATACCTTCCATCATGTTGTCTTTCCTGTAAAATTCAATCATGTAAGTTTGTACCATAATAAATAATAACTCTAATGTGTTTCACATGTATTCTCCTATTAAGATCATATACAACCCTGTTCTCTTTACCCTTGATGTACCTAATCTCAAATTCAAACTCACTAATAGTGGCTAGAAATCTAGCTTTCCTTCCATTCATATTCAACTGGTCAAACAAGTATCTTAATCCACTGTGATCACTCATAAATACAAACCTCCTACCAAGAATATAGTTCCTCCACATCTTCAATGCATGGATGATTTCTTCCAACTTAAGATCATGTGTGGAATAATTCTACGCGTGCTCATTTAGTTTATGCGACTCATAACATACTACTTTTCCTTCCTACATAAGGAATCCACCAAGTCCTCTCTTGCAAGCATTTGTACACACCACAAACTCTTTGTATGGATATGCAATCTTTAACATTGTATAATTTGTCAACAAATGCTTTAGCTGATCGAAACTTGCTAGACATTCCTCTGTCCACTAAAATTTCTTAACTTTCCTCTGTAGTGACGTAATAGGATATGCAATCCGAGAGAAGTTTATAATGAACCTCCTATGGTAACTTTATAGTCCCATGAATGATCTTACCTCATCCACATTTCTAGGATTTGCCCACTCCATGATAGCCCTTATCTTTTTTGTATCTATTCTATGTATTCCTTGGAGATAACATGGCCCAACTAATGTACCTTTGTTTGAAAGAAACTACATTTGCTAATCTTGGAATACAAGTGATTCTCTCTTAGAAATATCAATATTGTTACTAAATTCTCGACATGCTCTTCCTCGTTATTACAATATATCAAGATGTCATCAATGAATACAATAATAAACTTGTATAGATAAGGATGCAACACACTATTCATCATAAACATAAAGGTATATGGATCATTAGTCAAACCAAATGGAACTACAAAAAACTCATAATGCCCATACCTGATTCAAAAATTTCTCTTATAAATTTCCTCTCCCTTGATGCATACATGATGGTATATTGATCTCAATTGAATCTTCGAGAAAATTGATACTCCCTTAAACTGGTCAAACAAGTCATTAATCCTCGACAACGAATACTTGTTCTTGATTGTTACCTTGTTCAACTTCCTGTAATCAATGCATAGCCTGAGAGTACCATCCTTATTCTTCCCAAACAATACTGGTGCACCCCACTATGATACACTTGGCCTGATGTATCCCTTTTCAAGCATTTTCTTCAATTGCAACTTTAACTCTACTAACTCTGGAGTGCTCATCCTATACGATGCCTTTGATGTTGGTGTTTCCTGGGGCACTAACTCAATAGAAAAGTCTACTTCCCTATGAAGAAAAAACTCTGAAATATCTGTAGAGAGCACATCCTGAAACTACTACAAGGTAGGATACCTGATTAATATCTCTATATCCTCATCCTCCTTACCTTTATCACTAGAAATATGCACAACAAATTACACACATATTTTTTTGTGACTAAGATTTTCCTATATATTTGTCACCATTCTAACTGAGGTTTCTTTCTTCTTACCCTATAATATTTTTTCTTCCCCACTGTCATCCAAGCACTCAATAGCCTTATCATAGTAGTCTACCTTAGTACCATGAAGATATAGCCAGTCCATACCCAAAATCATACTATACAATCCCAACGACAATACATTCAAATGTGTTGATGTAGGCATACCATTCAACTAGAACACACAAGCTCTTACCCAATGATGTACTCTTCTCTTTGTACTTGTATTAAACTATACTAACCAAGATTTTTCATACACTTATTTATTAAAACCACGCTTATCCACCAAGTCAAGGTTAACATAACTATAATTATATCCAGGTTCAATCAAAATACAAATGGCTTGATCACAAATCTTACCATCCATCTCAACGATAGATTCCTGGTGATATTCCTGCCTATTATTAAATGCTTCATAGAACTGAGGAATTCTCTTCCGAACATCCAACAGTCTGTGCTACCTATGCACTATAAACATGAGGCATACCACCATGATTTTGCATAAAATATCTCTTAAGATGATCCTTACCACATGTCCAACACTGTAACTAGCACGTACCATCACCTCTATTCTACTATTGTGACCCATTTCCATGTCTAACCTCGTTGAACTTCTTGTTAGGTGGAAATTTTTCTTTCTCTTCTGTATCTTGAGGTCTTGTTATTTTCAACTGCTATTTACCTTTAGCTTTTTCTTTCCCTCTCCAACCTTTCTGGGATTTTTTCTTATGATTTGACTGCTCATAAGCTGAAGAAAGTTTTGATACTGGGTTCTGAGCGAGATATATGCTATATTCGACTTACATGATCGCAATAATAACTTGGATACCATCCTCCTAATGCCTCCAATTTTGATGAGGAGGGAGGTTGTTTCTTGAAAATATAAAGCCCAAAACCGCCCACTAACGAGGCTCTCAATAAGAAATTGAAAAATAGACTTTCCTATATGATTTTGAGAAATTTGGCAGAAATTTTTTGAAAAATTAGTTTACCACTGTTAAGATTTAATATTTTAGATACCCCACTAGTTATATCATTTAGCAAAAAAAATTAACGTTAAACACTCCAAGTGTTAGAGTTTTTCAAAGGACGAAATTGTGGACTCGTTAGACAATGCCTTTTCATACCACTGCTAACTAATTGTGTCCATTGCTAATAGAATTCATAATTGATCTCTCCATTGCACACATGAAAAAGGCATTTCATCCACTGAACCAGTTCATATGTCATTCCATTCATGTACCATGCCTCATGAAAAAATTTTCAAAATAGTGACAGATTTATAATATTAAAATTCCAATCAGATATCGAGTAGTTATGCCATGGAATTTTCAAAGAATTTATTGATAAAAAATAGTAACCCTTTTTCTGCACCTAATTTTATTGAACATGAGACTTATTTTATTTTAAATGAGTACAAAAAATGAAAATTTTGCGTCGGAGGGAAAAAATATACTCAAATTGTTTTCAAAATGTGATTAAATTAACATCGACCATTTGGTCTCGAACTTCTAACTATTCTTGTAAAGTAGGGAACAATCCATATTAATATTCCAAAATTAGACACCATTTCACTAGGTTTATATTCTTTTTTATTTAAAATTATTTTATATAAAGTTATTTTTTATAAAAAAACCCAAAATATTCTTTCCAAATTAGAAATTTGGTGATGTACATTGATATTCCTCTTTAATTATAAATATCTTTTATGAATATTTTATTTTTTATTTTGAATGATGGATTAGGTTAGAAAATTCATACATCTTCTGACTAAACTTTAGAATGGGTCCACTTGAAAGTCCATCAAGTGATATGGGAAATTTTTAAATAATTCATAAAGGCTAAAACCATTAGGTAAGAGCCAAAAATTTTTTATAACCTAGCATTATCGTATAGATCACAATGTCGGTCAGGGCCTTGAGTTGGCACCATGGCCAAATGGGCGTTCATGAGGACCCTTGGTAACTTGGTTGGAGGAGTGGTCTCATAGACGTCGTGTACATGGCACAAAGGTGGGGTGCCCGAGTTCCCATAGGAAAACTTTCTTGCACAACTTGACGATAGGCGGGTAGACTTAGAAAGAAGCATTGGGCAACATGATCACACGACGAGCGCCATGGGTAAGTTGACGAAGGGAACCTGCAGCATAAGTTTTAGGCATGATGGACATGGACTAGGAGAGACATGCGAAGGGCATAGACTGAGCAATATAAGTAGGTGACATGACAAAAATGGGCGGGATGATCGGTACGACGTGTGATGGAAGAAACAAATAAATGAAGAAACAAGGTAGTTTTTGATACACAACGACATGAACGCCCAAACGATTGTGGGGTTTCTAGGCACCTGATAAGGCGTCGAATGTTGGGCATGTTAGGGCGCCCAAACGGAAAGGGGAACACCCGCACGACATGGTTGGTAAGCCCAAATTTTGAAGCAATTCCTGCCCAAACAAATGAATAAGAAACAACACATATAAGTAAAGGATTATCGCATGAGTTGGATGAAATCAAGTGAAGTAGGCACAACAAGAAGGCAAGAACCACAAAGCTAAGTAATATACACTAGAGGCATATTTCGAGAGAAAGTAGTTGAGTTCCTTCATATGAAATATTGTCAGTGTTGCATGCCCACAACAGTCTAAGTGGTGCGACCATCGTGGGGTCGTGACAAATGGTATCAAAGCTTACTTTCAACAAAGTGGGATTTGAATGAAGTAGATGTCATAGACATACATCTTCCCACTTCATGAGAAAATGTATCAGAGTCTTGCTAAAGACAACCTGGCTATGTTTGGCCGAAATTGAAGGCATTGGCATGATGGTCGTTACCATGGAGAGTTTCAATCAAGGTTGTGAACTCGTTGGAAGTTGGGAAACATGGTGACAAGTTTGCAATAGGGTCATGAAATAATTATGCAGCTCATGGAAAATTTGAGTCGCATGAAGGAAGAGAGGTTGAGGTTGTTGGATGAAATTTAAATTTTAGAATACAAGGTTAAGAGGGACCTTCTTAGCCTTGGTTGTTCAGTTAGGCAGTTTGGAGCTCATGCTAACTATGGTGAAGAATAATTTTTCCCTATGTGCAAGTGTGATGTAAGTGTTCTGAGCATGCAATCCAAAGAGTAAGAGATTACTAGGATGAAGCCTACCAAATTTGAACCAAATTCATGCATATCACAACCATGGAATGAAGACAAAGTTTCTCCCTTGGAGAGACATCATGCGGATGAACGAAGTCATGCAATGACTTTGGTTATGAAGGAAGGAGTGGGATATTTCATAGAGAGACCCTACACAGAAGTTGTTGACTAAATTTGTGTGATGACTCCCCATGTGTTGATTGAGAGGAGATTATGTTTGCTGATGCAATGGATGAATTTACCTTGGAAGGTTGAGGTGAGTTTGCATTTAGTTATGCAATGGATGGTTCTAATTAATGTAGGGCTTGTTTGAGAGTTATTTCACCTCATGACAAATGGTTTGAATGCCTCATGAGACAAGGGTAGTAGATGTTAAACTTTATATGATGGAAAATTCATGTTTGTTCAAGTGAATATTTGGGCAAGTGTCCGGAAAGACTCATGGAATGAAGGAGGGAAGGGAACACTGGGGAGGGAGATGACTTGATTTGGGTGGACTGCTTCATTGAAGTCTTGTTGGACCCAAGAGATAGTCTTGGTATATCTTTAGTGGGGAATATAATAATGAATGAAGGGACCTACGATGAAAATATGAGGGTGGGAAACAATGGGTGCCACTTTAGAAAAGTTGAGAATGCGATGGAAGAAGTCATGTGCATCCAACTGTCAGGACCCCAAGTTCACACCAAGGTAAAAAAAGGAACCCATGATGATCCTTGGTGACTTATAGGGTGTGCACACCCAAGTCGTGTGATGTGACGAGCATGGAGCACGGGCATGACACGTTGGGCATATAGACCAAGTGTTGGGGGAACAAATAAAACCACTCGAACGTCCCATGGAGTGAATCAAAAAACTTGAGTGCTCTGGGCATGCCCGCATGAAAGTGGGGCACTTAGGCACCCATAGGTGAGATAGTGTGCAAAGGTAGGAAATGGGTGGGAGAGCTCAAGTGGGTTGAGTTCGAGTCAATACTACTACACGATAGGTGCCATGGGAAAGTTGATCAGAGGGTGTCGAAAACACACTCATGATGGCTGAGGGTCGGGAAAGACATAAGATAGATGGAATGGGTGAGCGGGTGGTTGGAACAATGTGTGTGGGTGAGAGAAGAAACAAAGTGAAGCTTTTAGCAGGGATAGTGTGCGGCACACATCAGGGTGAGTGGCCATGTGTTGGGAATGTCCGCATGATGGTGGGTCTCCTCGGTGCCCAAATGGGCATTCCATGTCGCGAACACTCAAGCACCTAAATGAAGGGGCTCACCCAAATGACACGGTAGGTCAACTCAACTTAATAAGGGGCATATATCCAAACAAATGATCAGAAAGTGACTCGTATAAGTAAAGCATGAACGCACAAGTTAGACGAATAAAGAAAGTTCACACAAGACAAGAGGAAAACCACAGAAGTAAAAGAAGCGGGTCGCAAGAAAAGAAATCATAGCTAATAAAGTCATAGGAATAGGTGGGCTCTGCTAAGAAAACCAAGATTATGGGCAAGTCGTAGAGTTGGATTTCTATTTTGTAAAGTGCACATAATTTTGTGGTTTTTGTTTTGGAAAAGTTGCAAGTCCTTGGACTATGCATCCCTTGGTTGTGGGACTTGGAATTTATGCAAGTGCATTGGGTTGGGCTAATGACTATCACTCTTTGTAATGTTGTTGTAATATATTTCTGAAGTATTGAAGTTAATATAAAATGGGAGAAGTTTATGTTTGGGAGTTCCCTCCCACTATATATGTTGTTGATGCTTATCACATATTGTTGTATAAATGAAGTTTATTTTTTATGATATATATTGTTGTTTTTGTTCAATGTACATTGTGAATGAATGTAAATGAAGTAATATTGAAGTGAATCATATTGACTAAGTATTGAATCATAAGAAGAGCTATTGTGTTGGATTCGTTTAGAAAACTTAATTCCGCAAAGTTGATAGGTGAATTCACTAAGCCACATAGGATAGAGGTGTAGTCCAAGAGAAAGTAGTTGAGAACCTCGATACGAAATCTCATCGGTGTCACATGCCCATGATGGTGTAAGTGGTGGGACCATCGTGGAGTCGTGATAGTTGGTATCAGAGCCACGTTTGGCTAAAGTGGAAGTTGAAGCTCATGATACGACTTCCACTCCGTGATAGTTGGTATCACATCCTTATTGAAGATAAGGTTACATTTGAATGAAGTAAACAGTTGGTTGGTAGGTTGGCAGAGCTAAATATTGTGGAATATGGCCAAGACTATACAACAAATCCATCATATGTATAATGTTGAATAAGTGCCACAAGTAATTGAAGATGTGCCCTTACAAGTGATAGGAGAAGCGAGTGAGTCTGTTGTAACCAGCCTCCTCCCACATTTACCCAAGCTAACTTGTCCACTCAGGAAAAAATGTCACAATAGGCTACAATGATGTGATTCAACCTCCTAGTTCACCTTAAGGAAGTGTAACTAACATAACACAACCAATATGACCTTCCACGCATACTACGAAACCTTCATGAGCCAAAAAACCATTCCAAGTGGTCAACCCCTGATAAAACTCATAATTTGACTAGCCTGGACCCTCAACTACTCCCATGACAATCTCTGCAAGTGACTAAAGCCTTGTAGTTGCTCCCACAGCAACACATGCCAGCGATTGTGGACATTTCCATCTAGTTTTGTGCTAGCGACCCCGAATTTTATACCACTTTTTCAGGGCTAGGACTCATGCCACTTCCCAGAACCTCATGAAAACTTCAAAAATGAAAATAACATGATAAAAAATATACTAATGCAAACTTTGATACAAATACTTGATCTAACCCCTACTAGCCATGACAGAAATTTCGTTAAACATGTCACAAATATGTAATCTGTTGGTCATAAAATCATATCTGAGCATAGGAGTCTCATATTTATATGGGATTCGTAAAGAAGAATTGTTTCCTTATCACAATAGTCGCATTATCATATATTAGGACATATATAAATTTTATATTCATTTGTTAATCAAGACATGATGAGAACCATAAATCAATTATATCATAAAACATACTCATAACCAGCATGTAACCAATAGAAATAACAAGGATATAACAACCATAAAATCCAAATATAAACCAGTAAATTTACACATAAAATACGAAGGAGAAGAAGCTCTTATCAATGAATTCCAAATCCAACCAGGTATGGGACTTTCATGAACCACCCGACTGTAGATTGGCTGAACAAAATATTTCTTTCAGCCAGTCACCCTCATGACATATTCCAAGCATGAATTGGGGACTCAAAACAAGCCAAACAAGGCTTCCTCAGGCTTTAACACGATCCCCACCAGATCACTAGGCCCTAAAAAAGCATGAATGCCACCAAAATTCTCCACCTACACTGTGAGGAATTTTCCTACCTCCTAGTCTCTAAGATTTACTGTATATCCTGCCATTCACTGGTCGAGGAATAATAGGCCTAATCGAGATTCCACCCATCATGATCTATCATATTTCCCACCATACAATAGTTCAAGATTCATAGGATTGATCGAGGGCACACACCACTAGGCTTTACTGTATATCGCTCCATACGCTGATCGAGGATTTCTAGGCCTTCCAAGGCACACAAAATATGGCTTTACCGCAATCCCAGTATATTTCATGGATTCCTAGCCCACGTGTTATTTCCTTTAGAGGCCACCTCATTTATTTTTAAAACCATCTAGTAATCCAACTTCACCAAATAAAATAGAACCCATCACACCATGGCTATCCGAAAATGGAAATCCTAGGCCAAAGAACATTGTAACACCCGAAAAATATTTTTCCAATGAGAGCATGAGAACCAAATACACATATTCATGTACCATTCATTCCAATTATATTAAGGAAACCACACATAAAAATTGATACCTAGAAGTAAACCTGATGTAGTCATTTGATGCTTCTCTTCGTTGCTTGATATTTTCTTTCCTTTTCCTTCTTGGTCCTTCATTTTCTTTCCTTGATCCAATTCTAGAGTGCTCCAAGAAAAATCTAAGTGTCCAAGAGTTACTGAGAGAGAGAGAATAGAGAGATCCAAAACTGAAGTTACAAAAGGTTAAGCTAATAAAAGCTACCAACTGATCCTCATAATCCTTTTTATCAATGAGGCCTCTAATTTCTTCAATTTTCCATTATTTTCCTTCATTCTCCTCCTCACATGCAACATGTGACCTTTCACCTTCCTTTTCTCCTATTTTCCATTATTTTCATAAATAAATGCCAATAAATTCCACTTTGCCTTTCCAAATCCTTTTCCATTTCCTTTTCCAATTTCCTTAGCCATAAAAAACAAAATGAACACCCACACTAGGATGTTTTTCCAAACATTCATCTTGGAATACATGTCCTATGGCCATGGTTATTATTTTTCCTTTATTAAATTTATTTACATGAAAGTTTTACTAGGGTTGTTACAGAACCCTCCCCCTTAGGGGAACACCATCCTTAGTGTTTAATGACACCTACAACCAACAAGAATGTTGAAGCAAAACACATTTACCGTGGAATTTTATAACTTAGCTCATTGCAATATTCATAATGATCAACCTAATGAGAAGCAAACCAACACGACAAACATAACAATTTTCCAATCATAATGAAATGACACCCATACTGCATATTGGATCTTTATGACACATCTCATGGCGGTATTTACGTCCATATACATCTATACATATACCAAAACATCACACCAAAACATATACCAAAACATTCACTCAACTAAGTAATATATTAGGATACATAGCCCACATCTGCTCCACCATCTCCCATGTAGCTTCATAGAGCCCAAAATGATTCCACTACACTTTAACCTGCTCAATTTCTTGGTTCCAGAGCATGATCATCTTTGTCTGCAAAATACAGTGCAGTTCTGGTTGGAATTCTCCTTCTAGATCCACCTGCAATACAAACCATTCAAGGACATGATCAACATATTTAACATACTTATTAAGTAATGACACATCAAAAACATCATGGAATTTCACTGTCGAAGGCAGTGCAAGTTGATAGGCTACTAGTCCAATATTTTCAAGAAAATTTGAAGTTCCACAAAACAGAAGTGCCATCTTGGCGCATGATCCAATCCTCAAGGAGCCCTTCTTGGGCTCATCATTATCTGGTACATATATCATGTCCCTAAATATGATGAAACCATATGTTTTAATATGACGGTATGCATCCTAATCACATGTACCCTATTGTAACATGTGCCTAAGCTCCATATTCATGCCATCCTTTTTACCTTCATGTAAGATATGATCCTGTAAGTTTGTCCCATAAGAACTCATAATTGATATATGATTCACATGTATCCTCCTACTAAGAGCATCTGCAACCATGTTCTCTTTACCCTTGATGCACCTAATCTCAAAGTCAAATTCACTAATCTTGACCAACCATCTAGATTTCCTGGCATTCAAATTCAGTCGGTAAAACAAGTATCTTCATCCACTGTGATCACTCATCAATAAAAACCTCCTACCAATAATATAGTGCCTCCACATCTTAATTGCATGAATGATCGATGCCAACTCAATATCATGTGTCAGATAATTATGCCCGTGCTCATTCAATTTCTATGACTCATAACATACTACCTGTCGTTCCTGCATAATGACTCCACCAAGTCCTCTCTTGCAAGCATATATGATATTACCTCATCCACATTTCAAGGAGCTTCCCACTCCATGATAGAACTTATATTTTCTGGATCTACTACTATGCCTTCCTTGGAGACAACATGCCCCAAGTAATGTACCTATGTCTGAAAGAAATTTCATTTTCTAGGATTGGAATACAACTGATGATCTCTTAGTGATCTCAATACTGCTGCTAAGTGCTCGACATACTCGTCCTCATTCTTAGAATATATCAAGATTTCATGAATGAATAAAATAACAAAATTATCTAGATAAGGACGCAAAACACTATTTATCAAGCACATAAAGGTAGTTGGATAATTAGTTAAACCAAATGGAACTAAAACAAACTCATATTTCCCATAACTAGTTCAAAAACATTTCTTGTAAATGTCCTCTTCCTTGATGTGTACCTAATGGTATCCTGATCTCAAGTCAATCTTTGATAACATTGTTTCTCCCTTCAACTGGTCAAACAAGTCATCAATCCTCTGAAACGAATACCTATTCTTGATTTTTACCTTTTTCAGCTACTTGTAATCAATGCATAGCTTGAGAGTACCATCCTTCTTGTTCACAAAAAATATTGGTGTAACCCATGGTGATACATGTGGCCTAATGTATCCCTTGTTAAGAAATTTATTCATCTACAACTTTAACTCTACTAACTCTGGAGTGCTCATCCTATGCGGTGCCTTTGATTCTGATTTTTCCCCCAGTACCATCTCAATAGAAAATTCTACTTCCCTATGAGGCAACAACTCTGAAATATCTTCCAAGAACACATCTTGAAACTGTTGCAAGATCGAGTACATGCTTAATATCTCGTCGTCATCATCCTCCTTACCTTTATCACTAGAAATATGCACTAAAAATAATGCACGTCATTTTCTATGATTGTGCTTTTCCTGCATAGTTGTCACCATTATAACTGAGGTTGTTTTCTTCTTACCCTGCAAGATTCTTTGTTCCCCATTTTCATCCAAGCACTCAATAACCTTATCATAGAAGTATACCTTAGTCCTGTAAATATATCATTAGTCCATACCCAAAATCATACTATATTATCCCAACGGCAATACATTCAAATGTGTTGATGTAGTCATACCATTCAACTCGGACGCACAAGATCTTATCCAATGATGTACTATTTTCTTTGTACTTGTAGCCAACATCACTAACCAATATTATGCATACACTTATTTATTAAAACGACACTTATCCACCAAGTCATGGTTAACATAGCTATAATTAGATCCAAGTTCAATAAAAATAGAAAAAACTAAATCACAAATCTTACAGTCCATCTCAATGATAAATTCTTGGTGATATTCCTGCCTACTATGAAATGTTGCGTAGATTTTAGGAATGCTCTTCCCAACATCCCCAACAGTTTGTGCTTCCTTTACATTATAAACCTCAGGCCTACCACCCTAATTTTGCCGAAAATCTCTCTTAAGATGCTCCTTACCACATGTCCAACACTGTACCCAGCCTGTACCATTACCTCTATTATGCTATAGTGACCCATGCCCCTATCTAGCTATGTTGAAATTATTGTTAGGTGCAACATTTTCTTTCTCTTCTGCATCTAGAGATATTTTTATTTTCAACTTTCATTTACCTTTATCTTTGTCTTTCCCTTTCAAACCTTGTTGATATTATGTCATACGCTTTGACTGCTCATAACAGTGCTTCAATTTCCCAATAAATTCCTCAAGTGGTCGAGGCTCATCATACTCATTCTGATCTCTAAATGATAATGGTAATCCACTGAAAATCCTCTGAACTTTAGCCTTTTCATCCTTAATATATGGTACATACCTCAATAGCTCCAGGAACTTGGTCATATACTCCTCATATGTCATTGATCCCATATTTATCTAATATAATTCCTTATATTTGTTGTCATAGTACATATCTTACAAGTATTTCTTCCTGAAGAGACTCTTGAATTCATGACAAATCAAGTCTTATGTCCTGATATCTCTAACTTGCTTCACATTTTCTCACCAGAGGTTTTCTTTCCCTTTGATGTTGAAGATAGTTGTTTTGGCCTTCATGTTCTCTGTGTACTCATGCAACTCAAATAATTTCTTCATCCCAAGTAATCGTGCCTCAACATCTTCTAGTTTCTTCAAGTCCAAATTAAAGGTAGGTGGCTTTTATTTCTTGAACTCTTCTAGAAAATACCCCCTATGACTCCCCCTGTAAGAATGATAACGATGACGATCATAGTGCCTATCAGAACTAGAACTAGATAAAAACCTATGTCCATCACCTCTCCTATCTGGAGTACCCAATATCCTTCCATATCGGATTGTTTAATCTCTATCCGACCTATTCCCACCATGAGATTTACTTCCATATGCCCCATTAGTCATGCCCTCCTTTCCATGGCTGATCTGAAGTGGTCACTACCTCTACAATTCTGAAAAAAAAATATCTGAAGGATTACTTCATTAACTTCTGCTTATTTTTCTTGTGCCTTCATGATTCTGTCATTATCTGCTTTGTAACTCCTTATTTATTCCTTCAAGTTTCTCAAATTTTCTTCTAATTTAGAATAATTCCCACCACCACACTGCTCATCTGATCCATAGGGAGAACATCGTGAACTATAGTCTATCATCTTGCTAGTCATCTTTGATATTCTTCCTACAAGTATACCATGTTATCTAAACCAAACATAACATAATCAACATACCTCAATATAGTTCAGGGGAGGATCTCTCATCTGCAAGATCAACCAAATTAGCATGATACATGTACAATCATAATCATAATAGTAATAAACATCATTTCAACCATTTTCCATTTATCAATGTATGACCATACTGACCTCATACAATGACCTCATGCATGAAAACTATCACCATGTCAGTGTATTAACAACAACATATAAACACTAATATTCATAACCAATGAATAAATGACATACACTCATGATAAACACATCCAACATCAAAACCATCAACTTTCACATGGCGACACAACTACAACCGTGACCACCACCATGCATACCCCACAAGCACATAGACAAAAAAAATGCAAAACACATATGAAATTGACATGTATCCATGACCAAAACACCACCCATCCAGTTCAAGGGGTGAACCATGCTCTGATACCACTCTCTAACCACCCTCCTCCCACATTTACCTAAGCTAACCGATCCACTGGGGTAAACATGTGATGAGAGGCTACCATGATATGATTCAACCTCCTAGGTCACCTTAAGGAAGTGTAACCTACATAACACAACCAATCTGCCCTTCCCCACATACTATATAACCTTCAAGAGCCAACCAACTCTTCCAGGTGGTCAACCCCTGAGGCAACCCATCATTTGACTGAATTGGACCCTCAACCACTCTGATGACAAGTCGTATAAGCAACTAAGGCCTTGTAGTCGCTCCCACAACAATGCATGGTTGTGACTGTGGATTTTTTCGACTATTTTTGTACCAGTGATCCCGGATTTTGTGCCACTTTTTCAGGGCCACGACTCAGGCCATTGCCTAGAACTTCATGAAAGCTTCACAAATGATAAATAACATGGGAAAAAATATATTTATGCAAAATTTGATACAATTACTTGATCTAGCCCCTACTAGCCATGACATGCATTTCGTCAAATATGTCACAAATATGTAATCTGCAGGTCATAAAATCAAATATGAATATAGGAGTCTCATACTTATCTGAGATTTGTAAAGAAACATTGTTTCCTTCTCAAAATAGTTGCATTATCATGTATTGGGACATATATACATTGTATATTCACTTTCTAATAAAAACATGATGAGAACCATACATCAAGTTTGTCTTAAAACATACTCATAATCAACATGTAACCAACATAAATAACAAGGATATAACAACCATAAAATCCACATATAAACCAATACATTTACACATAAAATACCAAGGAGAAGAAGATCTTATCAATGAATACAAAATCCAACAAGGCATGGGACTTCCATGAACCAGCTAACCATAGATTGGTTGAACCAAATATTTCTTTCAGCCAATCAACCTTGTGCCATATTCCAAGCATGAAAGTGGGACTAAAAAACAAACCAAACCAGGTTTCCTCAGCCTTTACCGCAATCCCCACTAGATCACTAGGCCTTAAAAAATCATGGATGCCACCATATTTCTCCACCTACATCGTGAGGAATATTCCTGCCTCCTATTCTCTAGGATTTACCTTATATGTCGCCATTCACCAGTTGAGGATTCCTAGGCCTAATCAAGACTACACCATCTATTATTTACCATATATCTTGCCATACATCGGTCGAGGATTCCTAGGCATGATCAAGGGAACACACCTCTAGGATTTACCATATGTCCTTCCATTCATCAATCAATATTCCTAGGCCTACTAAGGCACACAAAATCTATATTTATCACAATCCTAGTCTAGTTCATGGATTCCTAGGCCTACCAAGGCACACAAAATCCAGATTTACCGCAATCATAGTCCAGTTTATGGATTCCTAGGCCATGTGTTCTTTATTTTAGATACCACCTCACTTAGTTTCGAAACCATCCGAAAATCCAGCTTAACTAAATATAAGAGAACCCATCACACCATGACTATTTGGAAATGGAAAGGCTAGGTTGAAGAACATTTTCACACCCTAAAAATCTCGTGTTAATGGCAGCAAGAGAAATACACACATGCATTTACCATGCATGGAAAATCTAGAAAGGAAATCACATATGCAAATTGATACCTGCAAGTAAACCCATTGTAGCCGCTTCATCCTACTCTTCCTTGCTTGATATTTTATTTCGTTTGCCTTATTCATCCTTCCTTTTCTTTACTCGATCCCATGCTAGAGTGCTCCAAGAAAACTCTAAGTGTCTAAGAGTTAGAGAGAGAGAGAGAGAATAGACAGAGAGCTCCAAAATTGAACTGACAAAATATTAAACTCACAAAATCTACCAACTGGTCCTCATAAGCCTTTTTATCAATGAAGCCTCTAATTTCTTCAATTTTCCATTATTTTCCTTCATTTTCCTACTCACATGAAACTTGTGACCTTTCACCTTCATTTTCTCCTATTTTCCATTATTTTCATAAATAAATGCTAATAAATGCCACTTTTTCTTTCCAAATCCTTTTCCATTTCCTTTGGCAATTTCCTTAGCCATAATAAAACAAATTAACACCCACACTAGGATGTTTTTCCCAACATTCAACTTGAAATACGTGTCCCATGACCATGGTTATTATTTTTCCTTTATTAAATTTAGTTACATGAATTTTTGTTTTTTTTGTTCAATGTACATTGTGAAAGAATATAAATGAGGTAAGATTGAAGCGAATAATTGACTAAGTGTTGAATGATAAGAGGAGATATTGTGTTTGATTTGTTTATAAAACCTAATTCAACAAATTTTATAGGTGAATTCACTAAGCCACATAGGCTAGAGTTGTAGTCCAGGAGAAAGTAGTTGAGCACCTCGATATGAAATCTCATCGGTGCCACATAACCATGATGGTCTAAGTGGTGCGATTGTCGTGGGGTCGTGATAGTTGGTATCAGAGCCACGTTTGGATAAAGTGGAAGTTGAAGCTCGTGATATGGCTTCCACTCTGTGATAGTTGGTATCAAATCCTTGTTGCTACATTTGACTAAAGTGAACAATTGGTTGGTAGGTTGGCAGAGCTGAATTTTGTAGCATATGGCCAATACTAGACAAAAAGGCCATCATAGGGATAACGTTGAATAAGTTCCACAAGAAATTTAATATGTACCCTCACAAGAGATATGAGAAGTGAGCAAGTCTCCAAACTTGTTTTGGGAAATGATTCAAAGAGTGATGCGACATGCATATAGACTTGAAGTGAAGGTTTTTCAGGTGACGGAACAACAAGATGACTTCAAGGGCCAAGCAGAATACTTGGAAGAAAAATTTGATCAAGCAAGATACAACATTGGAGACCTCGATGTTGTGAAGGACGAAGGAATTGGACTAGTTGGGAGGCTGGAAAATATCTTCACCAGGTTGAAGGACAAACTTTTAATCTGGAAGAAAGTGGTTGGGAAAGGTTCTTTTGGAAACTCGATCCATACAAAAGTGAAGGAGCCAAAATCATACGAAGGTATGAGGAATGTGAAGGTTCTTGGAAACTTCATTTGGGACATGGGGCAATATCTTAATTGTTTGAAGATTACTTTCGAGGAAGAAAAGATTAAGATTGTTACGTCATTTTTAAAAAAATATGAAAACATGTGGTAGATAAGATGAATGTTTCAGGCTACCCTTAGAAACACTGTTGAAGTCACCACATGGCAAGAAATTATGGAATTATTGATGGCTCATTTTATCCGACAAGATGAGAAATGGGATGCAAGAATGAAGGTCAAGTAAATTAAGCAAATGGGAAGCATTTAGGCTTACATCCGCAAGTATGTGAGCTTGATGTTGGAACTTTCAAACATAGAAAAAAATGGAAAGGTGTTCTATTAGCCACCTATAAAAATTTGTCATATCAAATGGTGGCTAAATCTTTTTAAGCCTTCAAGAAAAAATTTTATGTTCAAATTGCGATTTCTTGAAGTCTTATGATGATATTTACCCTTTGAGTTAATCTTCACTGCTGTTTCACTATTAGTCCTAAAGTACCTATTGTTTACTAAGAGAAAGACTGCTTAAAAACTCTATTTTTCATCATTACACTTCTCCATTTCATTCTCCATTTTCATCTATAAAAACCTCCATTTGCCTTCTAAACCATTCCAAAATCCTCTTTAAACCTTATATCTCCCTTTATTTGGTTTAAAAATCCCTCCTTTTACTTATCGGAACCCTTACTTAGCCTTAAAAACCCTGTTTTTGGCCTTAAAAACAATATTTTTACCTTATAAAAATATTAAGCCCCCTAGGGTTTATATCCTTTAGCCCCCGTCTCATATAACCAAAGCCCTGCAACCGGGCGCTTAAAAGCATAAACTCCTCTGTTAAAACCTTACCCTTTGTTTATTTTTCCATCTCCCAACGTTACAGTCCCAAAAAAATTTGGACCGTTGATCTACATAAATCAACGGCCATCAGGTTCCATTCATCTGCCCATCCATCCTGCCTTACCTTTTCCTCCATCCATAT
Organism: Pinus albicaulis; assembly: GCA_034641835.2. Lineage (NCBI taxonomy): Eukaryota > Viridiplantae > Streptophyta > Pinopsida > Pinales > Pinaceae > Pinus > Pinus albicaulis. Next base: position 352,505,700 of record CM076579.1, read on the forward strand.
ATCTGATCCCTCTTTTAATCCTAACCGTCCATCAAAAATATCCGACGATCAGGACTTAACCTGAAAAGCCAGCACCTATCCGCTACGTGACAAAGCAACCATATGTCATCGTGGACCCTACCTACCTTTCCGCTCGCGCACCTTTCATATCACATTCTTTTCGCATCGTTGGATTTGGGTCCTCCGATCCAACGGTTGACAATGCGTATCGCAAAATTTTTGCGCCTAAAGTTTAACGCTAAATTTTTTGCGAAATAGGCGGTTTTCATTTTCCACGCGTCAAGTGATGTATGGAATCACATTGCTTTTGGGCAATACCGCCTACCCCCTAAATGCAATGCGAAAACCGCTTCCGGTTTTCTAGAAACCGCCTTTCTTCAAATCCACGCCAAATTCAATTTCAAACCTAGTTAGTCATTTCTGCCAAGATTTCTTCCTCCACCGCTACATTTCATCCATCCTCAAGCATTTCTGCCGCCTCCATTAAACCTCTGAAAGGCAGTTTTACCACAATTCGCAGCGTTTTTATAATTAGTTTTTGTGTTTTGCAGGGTTTTATGGTATGGACCTATGTATTTCCACAGTCATAGATAGGTGACCAGTTCAGTCCAGAATGACGATTATGTGACTTATATCAACGAGTGAAAAGAACCAGCGGGTTTCCAAATTCAGGTTATCAGTGGATCGCGACCCCTGATCTTAGATGAAACCCTCCAACTGATAGAAAGCCACCTGTATAAACAAAGAGTAGTAAAGTGTATCAGCAATGAAGAATCAATGATAAAGGGATTAATGCCTAGACCTGAAGATCAGGGTTTTTAATCCTCAGGTTTAAAGAAATAAAAACAGTATCATAGAATGAATACCCGAAGCAAAGATCAAGGTTTAATTAAGCCTAAACACCGCTCAAAATTAGATCAAAAGTGTTTCTAAGATAAAACAGAGAGATATATCAGTAAAAGAGGCCTCCACTGCCACATCAGAGGTCATTTATCTTCTTCAGCTACCAAAAGTGCCACCTGCAGCCTCAATAAATCAAATGAAGCCATAGTTAAATCTCAGTCAGAAACATTAAGGCCAAAGATAGCTAAACAATTATTACAAACAAAAGAACATATTTTCAACTGTCAGTAAAGTTATTTTAAAAGATAAAAAGAGCCTTAAAGTCAATATTTCCACCCACTAAGCCAAAAAAGCAGAAAACAAAGTTAATTAAATAGAGTTGTAGATGGAATGCTTTCCTGCCTTATGCCTTGCATGGTTTTCAAGGCTAGGAGTTGCATTTAGTATAGAATTAATTACACTTCAACCCTAGGAACTCTTCCACCTCCTCATTTTCTTATAAAATCTCCTTGAGGAGCACATTGTAAAGGGTTGGTTGTTGGACTTTGATGTAATAGTTGCTAAAAGTCATTTTTGAATGTAAATAAGTTCTGAAGCTCTGAAGCTCTGTTAAGTTATTGAAGAAGTTAGGCTGAGAAGAGAAGTTGTTGCTGTGATGAAACATTGGACATGTAGTTTGTAACTAGATTGACATCAATATACAAGCTGATTTTTGGGATCCTGGTCTATATCATTGGTGAAGTACCTCTTACTGTTATTGTTTGCCTTTCATGTATGCCATTTTGTTCACTTTTCTCTGATAAAGAGAAGCAAGCATAGAGCTAGGATCTACTGTTAAAAGTACCCTACTCTCACTGATAAGCTTTATCCGTATGTTTTCTGCTATTTGTGATATTTAGGAATGACTTAAATTAAGTGTAAACATTATCAAGGAATGTTGGTTTGTCCATGTCTTGATGTGCAAAACTTGAAAGGAAGTTCTTGAATGATATTTTCATTACAAGCTAAGAAGAGTAAAACTAGAAAATTTTATGGTTTGCCCTGTCTTCTAGTTCTTTCTCCAAAGGTTGTTTGAAATTTTCCCTAAGAGTATGCTAAAGCAGACCATGATTGTAATACATCTGACCTAATCTTAAGCTGCACTTTGTTTTCTTATCTATTTTCATCCCTTCTGAAAGTAGTCTAGTGAGATTACTGGATTGTTGTCTGATAAGTTAGCTTTAATACAAGCTTGTCCAAAGAATTTTATGGTTAGCCCTGTCCTTTGGTTGGTTTCAAATAGTTGCTTAAAAAGTCTTTTCTTGTATGGAAAGTTGATAAATACTTGTTGAAATTATTGACTTTTTCCACTTTCTCAACACTTTTAATGTTCCACTCCATCATTTAATCTAAAGGATCTTTTGATATAGATCACTTGCCCCTTGGACCACTCTTGAAATTTTTGTACAATTAAACCCTTTTGTGACTCCATTGCTCAATGGTTTAAAGCTGCTTCATGCTAATCCTATCTGTTGAACACTTCTCAATACACTTGCATCTTCACCTTTTGAACTCTTTCATTTTGTGATATTCCATCCAATTAAAAATCACACCTGACCAACCAAACAAACAAAAAACCCCTTGTTCTTAATAACTAGCCTAATGTCATACTAAAACCTTAAAATATAAATCAATCTTTGCACTTATAGAGAGATCCCTCTCTGGATTCAGGAGGGCTAGATCCTATAATCCCAAAGTGGTTTTTGATGTAGTCTCTGCAGCATTTAGTCTTGCCACTCTACTAAATTACAGAGACCTAACATGTTCAACTTTGTGATTTGACTAAAACCTTGGGCATGAGATGAATTGAAGAGGCATAATATTCAAAATCTTGAAGAAGCATTTACAATTGTTGAAAAACTTCTAGATTACCATGAGGGTAAGGAAAGAGGAAAAGAGTAGGGAGACAAGAAGAAGAAGTATAACAAAGGGAAAGAGAAGTCTTATAAGTAGGATTGGCCAACGGTAGGCGAAAATATGAAGGGAAATAATTTGTTGATGTGTGGGCTATGCGATGTACATCATGTAGGGAAGAGTTTCCCATTAAGACATAATGTTCAAATATTGGTGCAAGAAGAGGAGAGGGAGAAACCACATATTTCTCAAGATTCTCATGGTTCTATGGGTGTTATGTAGGTTTTGGGAGTTGTTTTTGTGAAGGAGGCTACCCTAAAACATGATCTTGGAAGACATAATTCGATGTATGTCAAGTCGATTTTTGGTGGAAACCATCATTGACCATGTTGGACACCGGGGCTTCTCAAAGAATTATGAGGGAATAAATTGCTAGGAGGTTGGGACTAAATTTCACCCCAAATCAAGCATTAGTGAAGGTAGTCAAGTCATAGTCAGACAACATCCTTGGATTTTTGGAAGATGTGTAGGTGAATATTGGAGAGTGTTAAGGGAAGGTTGACTTCACGATCAACCATTTGGATGTTTATGAGGCCATAATTGGTGTGGAGTTCATGCATGTACCACATTTGGATAGATTGTTTATACATGATGAGAGAGATGAAATATTGAGAATTCCTCTTGTTGGAGCCACGTCGAGCACATGTAGAATAGTAGTGAGGATTTTGGATCAACATGATTAAGAGGTTCATGAGAGGTTGGGTCGCATGGATACCATGCTCATGGAATAGGTGAAAGTGATGGAAACATTGTTAGATAGTTTTCCATGATTGAAAAAAATATTACAGATGATAGAGACTTGCATGATGGAGTGAATTTTTTTTGAAGTAGAGAGAGTGGATGCCCAAAGCTTTACCGATGGTAGGTGTTATCACTCCGCCAGATTCCCAAGGCTAAAAAAGGAATCCCAACAGAGGTAACTACAGACCAAGCTTTTAACTTGGTAGCTAGACCTACCAAGTCAGAGAGGGCTCTCTCCAAAAGGTCACAGCCAGGAGGGTTGGAGTAATTAGGGTTTTTAGGCTATATATTAAGTGAAGGGGTTGTTTTGATTTGATTTGGTTGGGTTTCACTGGATGAAAATATTAGGTCAAGGAAGCTAGGTCAGGGAAAATGAGATAGCGTTGTAGGGATCAATGGGGCAAGGTAGGCATAAGGCCTATCACTTAAAGATGATTTTGATGGGATGGTTTTAGGACTGATTAGAATCTAGGAAGAGCATAGGAGATGTATTCTTCCTAAACAGAGGAAAATGGACAAACTATGATCAATTCCCCAAAACAGAGCATGAGCAAGCATGTGTTCTCTCTATCAAACTTTAAAAAGATCATACTATATAGATGAAATGAAAATGAATAAAATACGTTCTAACATATGAAACTAAAGAAAAAATAATGATAAACATCATACCACAAGTATCCCAAAAATAGTTGCAACTCCTCTTTATTAGCTGGCCAAAATTAGTACAATAGTTCCTTGATAAATAAGAAAACATACAAACTAATTCCAACCCTCGCTAAGAATGAAGAAAGGGTCTAAATAGACATCAAAAAATAATTCACTCACCCTCAGGGGTCAAATCCATGAGGTGAGTAAGAGATCCACAAGATACTGAACCGAAAGCTAGAGTATAGGATGGTCCAAGTGACTCATTCCTAATTACATTCAACTGATTCATAATGACTCAATGATAACTTTTACCCAATGGATCTACCCCTACATAACTTATACTTGACATAGTTAAATTTACCATGATGAATTGCATTAGTAGAAACATTATTTCTTGAAGAAAAGTCAAAATTTTAGAGAAACTTGGAAAAAATCAGCAAATTGGTCATTTGCACCCTCCATTGTGCATTTGCACCCTGACAGTGTCATTTTCACCCTGCATGTTCAGCGCCACTTTTGGCTGACTTTTAGGTGTCCAAATCAGGCCCAAGATGGATTTTTGGAAAGCCCTTCCTATCCTCTTTCCGAATATGCCTCAATTTCTAAAAATGAAGGTCATGTGCCCCCTCAAAAATTCATTCTCCCAAGACTGGTATTTTCGCAGCGCCTAGGTTAAAACAGGGGTAGAAATGTGACTTTTTAATGGTTTTTTTGCAATTTTAACCTATCAAAACTGAAATCCAAGGCTGGAAACATGGTTTTATGAGATGAATTGGTCATTAGGAATCCAATGGTACCTTTCTTTTTCTCAAAAAGTTCCCCAATCATTTGCGTAGCACCTAGGGCACTGCGCAAATGAAAAATTTTCTACTAAATGTCTATCTCAAAAAACTCAAAAATTTCTAGATTTTGCAAAAAAATTTGGAAATGCCTCAAAATTATTGGAATGGCTAATGATGATGTGTCTAGGATTAGAGGGAAGCCTCAACAAGAATTTCCAATTTGTTCCTCTCCTCCATGGTCAAATCTTCAATTTTTGCATTGGCACTTTTGAGCTTGGCCAATGCAATTTTCTCCTTCAATGCATGGTGTTTGAATTTCCTTGTTAATAGGTTATTACCTTTATTTTCCTTTTCTAATAGCTTCTCCAAATGTTTATTGGCTTTATCAAGGCAAGGCTCCATGTTCTCACTGATCACAATAGCAAGCTGCTCATTTAGGGTTAGCTGATCAGAAAGCTCGGCCTCCCTTTGTATTTCTAGAGCTAGAGCTCTTTACAACCCTCTAGCTCTAGGTTTCTTCCTTGGTTCTTGTTCCTCTTCATCATAAAGTAAGCCATACCTTTCAAGTGTTTCATCTAGCATGGCTTTGGATTTTTCTGCCTCCCTTTGAGCAGTGACATATTTGACCTCATCAATGACCTGTTTAGTCTTCAATTGCTCATTTTCTTGCTCAAGGAAATGTATGACATATCTAGCCCTGTCAAGATTAGTTTTAAGCTCCTTAATCTTGACATCCTTTCCTTTGATGGCTGCATTATTGATTTTTTCATTTTCATCCTCATCTAGGTCAACAAGCTGAAATTCTTGCCATGTTTCATGAGTGTCCTCCTCATCATGAATGACTAGCTTAAATACCTTCTCTTTACCTTTTTCCACCTGCTGTGTTGTTGTAGGAGGTGTTGAGCACCATCATTAGACATATTTGGAGGGGTTAATAGTCACCTTTTTACCTTCTTAGATCTATTTTTCTTGCATTTTTATTATTATTTGGTTTTATGATGGTAGTATAGGTGGTGATTAAGGCTAACATACTTTGAGTACCTAATATGAGGTTGAGTGCAAAAAATCATGATTTATTAAGAGTTTTATAAATATTTTATCATAAGGACTTGGAGGAGACAACAGGGATAAATTATAGGATAATTTTCCACCCTAGATTCTCTCCAGCAATTCGAACTCCAAAGGCAGCCAAAGGATCCCAAGGATTCTCTCCAGTAATTCGAATTCCAAAGGTAGCCAAGCAACTCAAAGAGGAGTGCACTCAATATTTGTTTACAGGGAGTCAAGAGGACTCAATTACCATTTTTCTAGGGAGTTCTTGGCAGCTACCTTGTAGAATAAATAGAGAAGAGCTAGAGCTAGGAGGAGTTAGTCAATACTATTCGATTCTAGCCAGAATTCTGTTGCAAGTTATTGAGCTTTTTATTATTTTAGTGATCAAACTTTCAGAGATGTATGAGGTTATTATTTTAGGAAAAGAGGAGACTAATTTCATTTTACTGATTTAAGTTTCAGAGATCTAGGCTCATGGATTAGCGCCTAATCCATGTGCCTCAGCCTCTCTGTTGTATTGATTCTTTTCTTTCTTTCATTTCATTAGCTCCACTTCTGATAATTTCATTTATGCTTCAAGTTGCTGCTTAGTTTTTTCTTTCAATGTGCTGTTGTAGTTTTCACTTGCTTGTGAGTAATAGAATAGAGAAGAAAAACCAAGTAAAGTTGTGGGTCAAGACCCCCTTATCGTCTCCTTCAATAGAGCTCGAGGAGGGTGAACCTTCCCACAAATCCAAAAACTAGTTTCTGCTCACTTTTTCTGAGATTAGAAGTAGAGTCATATTACCATTTTCCAGTCTTCCTATGCACGGTATTTTTTACACATTTGTCGGTTTCTCATGCATAATATTGGCAAAGTTGTTTGCAGGACTTATCGTTAAAAACCCAGAGCTATGTGGCACTTCCCCACTTCATTTCCCATATCTCTATTTTCTTCCACACACCTCCGTTACCTTCTCTCCTTCCTTTCTCTTCTTATCAGTTTTCGCGCCTTTTTATTCACAAAACACTCCAAAACTCTTGAAAAATCATCAAAGTCTAACCTTTGCCTTTCCTCCTTGAAACCCCCGCTACCGTACATCACAAATCGCAACCCACAATTCTTTCCCTCTTCTTTTAACACTTACCACTTGGTTCTGCCGATTACGATATTGCAATCTCGCATATCACAGATCACGCCTTTTCCTTTTTTCTTTTGAGACTCACCGCAAACGCAATCACAATTCCTTTTTGTGCAACTATAGATCGCAACTTTTACCTTTTATCCTTAACACTACCGCTTTCAAACGCCGATGTGATATTTTCACCACATCACAACCTTTTTGTTTTTTCTTTAACACTTACCGCTCAAACTTCGCAATATTGCAATTGCGATATCGGTCCCACCTCCACTTCATTTTCTGCATCACATATCGCTCATCACATTTTTTGTTTTTTTCTTTAACACTTACCACTCCAACTCCACGATATTGTCATTGTGATAATGGTCCCGCCTCCACATCACCACTCCACATCGCACTTTGCAAAACGTACCTCATCGCACTTCACTTTCGCTCCTGGACGACCTTTCCTCTATCCCTTTACTTTTGTGATATTGTGATTGCGACATCGCATATCACAACATTTTTCCTCTATCGCACTACGCCATCGCACTTTTTGAATTACTCCACTCCAATGCCTCTTTGCGCTTCAACAAAGCTTTAATCCGTTTTAAACCCCCACTTTCCACTTCTAAGCCTCATTTCATGTGTTAAGCCCTCCATTAGCCTCTTTAGCCCTTTTTCTCTCCTCCAAGCTACAAATCACTCTTTTTAATTAGAATTAAGTCATGGATAGGTTAGTTGCATGAGTAGAAGCATGATAGATATACCATAGGACAAGTAGAGTGCATTTATCCGTTTGGCCAAGTTAAGTGTGGTTTATAATTAGTTTCCTTTCTACCATTTGTTTTTTGCAAATTAAATTAGTTTCATTATTGTCATTTATTTTCAGCAATTTAGTTTCTAGTTTTTATCATAGTTTAAGAGATAGCACCCTTTCGTAAAGCAGAAGAGGATGACATGAACATAGTGCATATACTGTGTATATAGCACTGTCACCTCCAAGTTTGTACGAACCCCGGGTTGATAAAGTAAAGTAGGGCATCCCCTGGAAGTTGCAGCACTCTTGGTGCAATGCCAGGGCTCACCACTTTTTGGCACCATTGTAGGGGAGGTGTCTAGTAGATTATTTGATTTTTTTTTTAGCATTCTTTTCTGCTTTCCTCTATTTTTATGACACTTCAGAAATATTAAAAAAAATACAAAAATACTTGATTTTCATGCCTCGTAGGACTAGAAATACTCAAATGAAAACCTTACCTAAAACCCCCACATCACCTCCTGGCCACACTTCACTCTTCTTTAGTGGTAGTGAGATTGAACCCACTTTAGGAGAGCCTTCTGAATATTTTGAGGATCCTATTGGGGAAGAGGAAGAAGACCTTGTTTCAACTGAGGGACCTGCTTCACCTATCTTAACCATGGCTGGGACCCACAGAGCCTTTTCCATAAGAGATGTAGATAGAGAAACCAATATGAAAAAAATTCGCCCCTCAGCTCTTCCACACTTTCATGGAGTTACCTCTGAGGACCCTGACACCTTCATGTTTGAATTTGTTGTTGTTTGTAGGACTTATGACTATACCTCCGATGATCAGAAGTTGAAGCTATTTCCATCCACCCTTAAGGATGCAACCTTGTGTTGGTTCATGGGTCTACTTAGGGATATCATCACTACCTGAGCAGATTTGGAAGAAATCTTCAGCAACAAACACAAATACTACTGTAGGTCCTAGGAAACTAAGGATGAGATCTTTAGGATGAATCTAGGACCTGATGAATCCCTAGAGGATTATGAAGATAGGTTTCAACTGAACTATAAGAGAGCCAATTGTACTCTTGATTCTGACTCACTTAAACTTGTACTTCTTTGAGGGATTAGTAAAGAGATGATAGAAACCTTGAATATTTTAACAGGAAGAGATATCTACCAACAACCCTATGAAACAATCAAGACTGACTTTTGGAACCATTCTAGGGCATTCAGGAAGAAGGGAAGAGCATGCCAAAGTACATCCAATACCCCTTCCTCTTCCACCTTCATAAAACATCAAATTGGAAACATGCTATAGGACTTCAAGAGTGACATGTTGCACACCTTTCCTTTGCAAATGGACACAATGTAGGTTAAGAGGAAGCAAGAGGAAGCAGAGAGAGCCCTGGCCATATTATATATTAGATGTACCAGGAAGCACCCAAGAAATGAATGTCCACTAAATTTCATAGAGGTTTTCTTAGTTTGTGACGATAATCATGCCACATAAAAGTGTCCCTCCTTACCTGGACTCAAGGCTATATATCAAGGTGGGGATGAAATTCCACAGCAACTCTTTTTCATCAACCAGAGAATTCCTTAAGGCCATCGGTCATATCAACATGGTATGCAAGGTGAACCTTACTATTACTATCACAAAAATCAGAGTGCACCCATGCAACCTTGGTACACCTCCACTCCTCCATCCTGGTCTACACCTCCTACTTGGCCTTACAACCCTTCATATCATCCTTAGCCAGTAAACCAACCATTTCAGCAGTATGCTTGAAAACAACCTCATCAATCCATCCTAAGGGTGGAGGCCTCAACAAAACAACCACCTGCTCTAATGCCTCCACCCCTGTTGGAAATTGGTTTCAACGCTCCCCGTGTTTTTCGCGACATGGACTAACCACCTCTCATGGATCCTAACTCTGGCGATTGTAGTGGAGACTAACGCCTATGAGTTTTGTTCTAATGGAAATCGTGATTCCAACAAGTGGTGTCATAGTGATAGGTCTCGGGTTCGAAACTCACTTGGCTCTCGTTGGGGGGGAGATTGTTGGAAATTGGGTTCAACGCTCCCCATGTGTTTCGCGACAAGGACTAACCACCTCTCGTGGATCCTAAATTTCACGATTGTACAGGAGACTAATGCCTACGGGTTTTTTTCTAATGGCAATCATGATTCCAACAATCCCAACCTCAACCTCAACTTACTCATGTTGCTCCACCTAGGCTACCTATACATGCACAGCCCAATCCGAACCCGAACAGCAGATAGGCACAACAGGATCCCGGTGGATAAACATCCCATCCAGCTTATGTTTTGGATATATAGGAGGTTAATCCTAGGTTAGGAAGAGTAATCCCAGACAACCATCCTCCATCTCCACCTGTAGAGGTTGAGGAGGAAAACGAAGAAGGCGACACTTAGATCCAACAACCTCCTTTTCCTGAGCGCTTTATCCACCCTAGTCAGCACACCCTAGAGGAGACTAAACTCCTGGGAGAATTGGAAAATTTGTGTGTAAAGATACCACTTATCTAGGCCATTAAGGATGTCCCTATCTAAAATAAGCTCATAAAATAAAAGTGCTTCAAGAAACTTGGGAGAAGGAAGAGAGATACCCCCACCATCAATGTGGTAAGACAAATGTCTGACTTGATGTTGGGGAAGGTGATATTTCCAAAGTACTTTGACCCTGGTAGTCCAGTTGTTGATGTGCATATAGATGGTGTCATAGTCCCCAACACTCTGATTTATCTAGGGGCTGCTATCAATATCATGACCAAGGAAACTATGTTGAAACTTAATCTCCAAGGGACTTTGAGGAAAAACACAATAGTTTTGCAACTTGCAGATTAGTCCACAATAATTCTAGAAGGAATTATCGAGGATGTTATGGTTTCCAACGACTCTTGAGAGTATCCTACAAATTTCCTAGTCCTGCAACCAAAAACCAAGTTTAATGGTTATCCCCTCATCTTAGGGAGACCTTGGTTAACCACTGCATATGCTTATATTAGCTGTCAGGTCGGAAACATGACTATAAAAAATGGGACTTTATCTAAACAGCTAGTGCTATATCCTCCAACCCAACCTTCCATTGATCATGATCTCCCTATATGGTTGGAGGATGAAGAATATGAGTTATATAACACTGCCCCTATGTGTACCATAGATATTATTCTTAGAGGGGGGTAGCTTGATTAAGATGAACTCATCGACCATGCCATTCAAAACCAGTCCTCCACTAACATTCCTCTCGAAACCTTAGTCAAAGGGTCTGCAAGCCAACCTTGGATGGAAGTGCACTCAGTTGATTCATCCTCTTAATCCACCAAGGTTATTGAGTTTGTCCCATATGTATCTCTAAAAATCAACACAAATCTCTCGAATGAAGAAGAGACGCAGTTGTGCCAACTTTTGAAAGAGAATCTAGATGCATTTTCTTGGGATTACAAAGACATGAAAGGGGTGCATCCTTTAGTGTGAAAATATCATATTTACATCAAATAAGTATGCAAGCCCATGAGACAACCCCAAATAAGGATGAACCAGGCTCTAAAGGACATAGTCAAATAAGATCTACATAAACTATTGGATACAGGGTTCATATATCCTATATCCGATAGTGAGTGGGTATCTCCTCTTGTCTTAGTCCCAAAGAATAATGGGAATTGGGGAATTTGTGTTGATTATCGAGAACTTAAAATTTCCCTTTGCCCTTTATAGACCAAGTCCTAGATCCTTACATGGAAGAAGTTCTTTTCCTTCTTAGATGGGTTCAGTGGGTACAATCAGATTCAAATCAGCCCTAAAGACTAGGATAAGACTACTTTCACTTGCCCTTGGGGTACCTTTTCTTATAGAGTCCTACCCTTTGGGTTGTCCAATGCCCCAACTACCTTCCAAAGAGCTGTCTTGAGCATATTTTCTGAGTTAGTCCATGACTCTATTGAAATCTACATGGATGATTTCCCACCATATGGGGATGACTTCCAGGAATCTCTCTCCAATTTGGGTAAAGTATTAAGAAGGTGCATTGAGATGCATCTCTCCTTGAGCCCAGAAAAGTGTGAATTCCTGAAGAAAGTAGGGGTTGTATTAGGACACTCCATATTCCAAGTAGGAATACAGATAGATCCAAACAAAATCACTATCATCAAAAGGGCACCTACTCCTGAAAAGAAAAAAGATGTTAGGAGTTTCTTAGGATTAGCTGGTTACTACAGAATATTCATCAAAGATTTCAGCAAGATGGCTTTGCCATTATTTGGGTTATTGGCCAAAGATTCTGAGTTTATTTGTTCCGGTCCTTGTCAAGAGGCTTTCATTCTTATTATGAAAAAATTGACTACTGCACCCATCCGCTGGGGTCCAAGTTGGACTCTTCCTTTCTACATCCACATTGATGCATCCGAAAAATCTATAGGGGCAACATTAGGACAATTAGAGGACAAAATCCCGTATGCCATTTATTTCATTAGCAATAACTTTTCAAAAGTCGAGCTGAATTATATTGTTACTGAGAAGGAGATGTTAGCCATTGTCCATCCTTTGAACAAATTTAGGCATTATGTAACTGGATATCATACCTTTGTTCACTCTGACCATGTAGCCATCAATTATTTAATGAACAAGTTAGATGTTGATGCTATAATAATTATATGGTTGTTACTTTTTTAGCAATTTGATTTTACTATTGTTGTTAAACCTAGAAAGGAGAATATTGTTGCAGATTTTTTTGTCTAGGTTAGCTCTCCCTGTAGGTGAAGAAGGAATGGTGGATGACCATCTTCCTAATGAACAACTCTTTTTTATATCAGCACTCTCACCATGGTTTGCTGATATAGCCAACTACTTGGTTGAGGGGAGACTCCCTCCTAATATTTCATTCGGGGAGAGGAGAAAATCATCAGAAAGAGCACCCCTTTCACATGGATTGCGGGAAACCTTTTCAAGCTAGGCCCTGATCAAATCCTAAGGAGATGTGTGAGGGAGGAAGAAGTTTTTGATATCCTCTCTACATGTCATGACAGCCCATGTGGAGGCCACTTTGCTGCAAAGAGAACTTCTTACAAAGTTTTGCGGGTAGGGTACTATTGGCCTACCCTTCATCAAGATTCTAGAAGATACACTAGCAGGTGTGACTAGTGCCAGAGGATGGGGAAACCCACACAAAGGGATGAAATTCCTTTACACCCTCAGGTGGCTCTTGAGCCATTTGACAGGTGGGGAATGGACTTTTTTGGACCTATCGTTCCACCATCCAGAAAAAATAAGTATATCATAGTCTGCACTGATCAATTAACAAAGTGGGTTGAAACATAAGCAGTGATAGTAGAAACCGAGGAGAAAGTAGCAGAATTTCTGAGGGAGAATTTTTTTTTACAAGTTTGGATACCCTAGAGAAAAATTCATTGGTCAGGGAGCACAATTCACCTCTCACCTCATTGAGAATATTTTGAGGAAGCACAAGATTAAGCATAGAAATTCTACTACCTATCACCCTCAGGCGAATGGCCAAGTAGAAGTAACTAACAGAGCTTTAGAGAGCATCCTCACCAAGGTTGTGAGCAACAACAGAAAATATTGGGCAGACAGATTGGTAGAAGCTACTTGGGCCTATAACACTACTTGGCAGATAACAACGGGATTCACTCCCTATGAACTAGTCTATGGTAAGAAGCCTCTACTTTCAGTTGAGATTGAGTTCAATACTTTAACAATGGCATCTGAATTAAATCTAGATCTATCGAATGCCCAAAAAGAGAGGTTGTTGCAACTAAATGGATTGGATGAGTTCAGAATGCAAGAACTTCTTCATACGGAGGTAGTTTAGCTACAAAGGAAGGTCTGGCATGACAATAAAATCAAAGAAATGACCTTCCAAGAAGAATATTGATTAATCTCACTTTGGATTAAAAACACATGTAAAGGGATGAATGCCTTTAACTTTAAGCTATAACTCTAAGTCTGAAAATTTAATTATTTCTGGCTATATGGATGCATAGCAAGGGGTGAGAAAAAGCGAACCTAATGAAATTATTAGAAGCATAAATGAAATTATCAAAACTGGAGCTAATGAAATGACAGAAAGCAAAGAACCAATATAGCAGAGAGGCTGAGACACATGGATTGGGCACTAACCCACGAGCCTAGCTCTTTGAAACTTAAATCGGTAAAATGAAATCAGTCTGCTCATTTCATAAAATAATAACCTCATACATCTCTGAAAGTTTGATCACTGAAATAATAAAAAGTTCAATAACTTGCAACAGAGTTCCGACTGGAATTGACTAGCATTGACTAACTCCTCCTAGCTCTATATTGTGATTGCAATATCGATCCCACCTCCACTCAGTGAAAATCTATACCTCTAAGATCACTAAGTCAATCCCAAGTCAAGTCAGATTTAAGTCAGTGAGAGTGGTTAAGCTCACTTGGGATTACAAAGACATGAAAGGGGTACATCCTTCAGTGTGAAAACATCATATTTACATCAAATAAGGATGAAAGCTCGTGAGACAATGCCAAATAAGGATGAACCCCACTCTGAAGGACATAGTCAAAGAAGAGCTACAGAAACTATTGGATGCAGGGTTCATATATCCTATATCCAATAGTGAGTGGGTATCTCCTCTTTTCCTAGTCCCAAAGAAGAATGGGAATTGGTGAATTTGTGTTGATTATCGATAACTTAACAAAGCCACCAAGAAAGACCATTTCACTTTTCCCTTTATAGACTAAGTCCTGGATGGCCTTGTAGGGAAGAAGTTATTTTCCTTCTTAGATGGGTTCAGTGGGTACAATCAGATTCAAATCAGCCCTAAAGACCAGGATAAGACTACATTCATCATCCCTTGGGGTACCTTTGCTTAAAGAGTCCTACCTTTTGGGTTGTGCAATGCCACAGCTACCTTCCAAAGAGTTGTCCTAAGCATCTTTTCTGAGTTATTCCATGACTTTGTCAAAATATACATGGATGATTTCACACCATATGGGGATGACTTCCAAGAAGCTCTCTCCAATTTGGGTAAAGTATTAAGAAGGTGCATTGAGATTCATCTCCCCTTGAGCCCAGAAAAGTGTGAATTCCTTAAGAAAATAGGGGTTGTATAGGACACTCCATATCCCAAGCAGGAATAGAGGTAGACCCAAACAAAATCACTATCATCAAAAGGGTACTTGATCCTCAAAATCAAAAAGATGTCAGGAGTTTCTTAGACTTAGATGGTTACTAGAGAAGGTTCATCAAATATTTCGGCAAGATGGCTTCACCATTATTTGGGTTATTGGCCAAAGATTTTGAGTTTATTTGGTTTGGTCCTTGTCAAGAGGCTTTCGACCTTATTAAGAAAAATTTGACTACTTCCCCCATCCTTCGAGGTCCAAATTAGACTATGACTTTCGACATCCATACTGATGCATCCAAAAAAGTTGTAGGGGAAGCATTAGGAAAATTAGAGGACAAAATCCCAGATGCCATTTATTTAATCAACAAGAATTTGTCAAAATTCAAGCTGAATTATACTGTTACTGAGAAGGAGATGTTAGCCATTGTCCATGCTTTGAAAAAAATCAGGCATTATGTAACTGGATATCAGACCTTTGTTCACACTGACCATACAGCCATCAATTATTTAATGAACAAGCCGGATGTTAATGCTAGAATAATTATATGGTTGTTACTTTTGCAGCAATTTTATTTGACTATTATTGATAAACCTGGAAAGGAGAATGTCGTTGCAGATTTTTTTGTCCAGGTTAGCTCTCCTTGCATGTGAAGAATGAATGGTGAATGAACAACTTCCCGATGAACACCTCTTTTCTATATCAGCACTCTCACCATATTTTGCTGATATATCCAAGTACTTGGTTGCTGGGAGACTCCCTCCTAATCTTTCATTCAGGGAGATGATCCGAATGGAAAATGGCATCCACCCATGGTATTCATCCACCCATGTTATCCATCCACCCATGGAATTTACCCATGGTATTGTAAATGGAACTGACCATGGTATTCATCCACACATGGAATTTACCCATGGTATTGTAAGTGGTATCTACCCATGGTATTGACCCATGGTATCCACCTATGGTAACTACACATGGTATTGTAACTTAAAAAATGTTATAAATAACAAGCCTCAGTTTGTAAAAGGACAGATTTTCCACCACAATGTAGCTTCTACAGTTATTCTCTGTTTTAATAAAACAAGTTTCTTTGTGGTTTTATTTTCTTTATGTTCTCTCTTTTTTTTGGCATTCTAATTTTGCAGATCTTGTCAGATCTATTTCAACATTTTAGATCTTGGGAGCCTCCCCCAAGATCTGGATCAATGATATCAGATTCAGGTTATGAATCCATGGGAATGAGGGTTTGAAGCATATTTCAGTTTCATTGTTTTGCAGCAATCTTCAGCAAACTCCATGAATTTTTTGGGTGGCGAGTTTGCATATCAGATCTTAAAATTTTGGTGAAAAAATTACAAAAACAAAGACCAAATCTGGATTCCCTGCAAAAAAATACCCAAATTCAAAAAAAAAAAATCGGCCAAATTGGAGTTCGGATGAAGGAGATATCGCTCATTCAAAATCAGCAATGTTGCAACAATTTTTCTAAAAACAAATAATGGACGGAAGATCTCCTACCATTTGTTGCAATTTTAAGTGTGGAATTTCAGATAATTGGTTACATATCTAAGCTCCCCTTGAAAAATCACCCGATTTCAAAAAAGAATCAGTCGAATCGGAGTCCGGACAAGGGATTTATCGCTGATTTAAAATCAGATATGTTTTCAGAAATTTTGTGGTGGCGAGATAGTTCCAGTGTGAATCTGAGAGTCTAGGGTCTCCAGATATCGATTTAAAACACATGAGAAGATGCAAAATGATCATCCCATTTTCAAAAACAGGTTATAATAAATATTCTGAGTTATATTGACTAAGTTATGCTCATTTTAAATTTGGAGCAGCATTCGAAGTGGGTTCCCTTTGGAGACATGCCCTCCCACCCCGCTTTAGTAGGCACTTGCTTCACATTCATCAATTTCAGCATAGTAACGTTTGGCTTGGGTTATTTGGAGAGGTTCCCTCCCACCCCAAGCTATGTAGGTACCTGCTGCTTCATCAACAATCATCATCACGGTTATGGATCAACCGCACAAAATCCTTTTCATCTAAGTCCATTTGCTAGGCAGCACAATGTTAGTCACACAGTTGGTCACAAGAATTACAAGGTATCTCTATCCTCAGATCTTCGTTTTTCATGGTTTTGGTTCATCCACAAACCCACACTTCATCAAAGTCCATTTTCTAGGCTGCACACTGTCAATATCAGAGTTGGTCACAAGCATTACAGGGTATCTCTATCCTCGGATCTTCATTCATCACGGTTAAGGGTTAACTATACAAAACATTTCTATTCAGTGGCTCTTCATATTCAACAAAGGCTTCTCAGGAGGGAACTTCCCACAATGGGGACCATTGCTTCTTAAGGAGGGAGGAATGATCCGAATGGAAAATGGCATCCACCCATGGTATTCATCCACCCATGTTATCCATCCACCCATGGAATTTACCCATGGTATTGTAAATGGAACCGACCCATGGTATTCATCCATACATGGAATTTACCCATGGTATTGTAAGTGGTATCTACCCATGGTATTGACCCATGGTATCCACCTATGGTATCTACACATGTTATTGTAACTCAAAAAAGGCTATAAATAAAAAGCCTCAGTTTGTAAAAGGACAGATTGTCCACCACAATGTAGCTTCTATAGTTATTCTTTGTTTTAATAAAACAAGTTTCTTTGTGGTTTTATTTTCTTTATGTTCTCTCTTTTTTTTGGCATTCTAATTTTTCATATCTTGTCAGATCCATTTCCACTTTTTAGATCTTTGGGGCCCCAAGATCCGGATCAGGAGAGGAGCAGAATCATCAGAAAGAGCGCCCCTTTCACATGGATTAAGGGAAACCTTTTCAAGCTAGGACCTGATAAAATACTAAGGAGATGTGTGAGGGAAGAAGAAGTTTTTGATATCCTCTCTGCATGTCATGACAACCCATGTGGAGGACACTTTGCTGCAAAGATAATTGGTTACAAAGTTTTTCAGGCAGGGTACTATTACCCTTCATAAAGATTCCAAAAGATACACCAGCAGGTGTGACCAGTGCTAGAGGATGGGGAAACCCACACAAAGGAATGAAATTCCTTTGGAGAAAACACATCTGTGGCCTCTCTGGTACGTTTTTGGAAATGGTTCAACCTCAACCATACTAGCCCATTTAGGCTCAATGTCCTCAATCCTACTTGGTGACCCAAAATCATGATGAGATGGAGATGAAGGAGTTGAAGGAGATTGATCTGATGATGATGAACGTGTTATGGGTTGATATGGAGAGATGGAAGTGGATGGCTGGGATGATGAAGGGAAATTTTGTGCATGCTGAGTGGATGGCTAATTGAGAATATCATTAGCTATGAAGGTGCTCCATGCAATGTTTAGTTGATTGAGATGTTGGAGGAATATGATTTTTATGAGGGAATGATGAAATAGAATTCAGATTTGTGGTTCATACTCCTTCTTCTGGGCTATGTATTCCATCTTCTCTATACTCCGGAAAAGATAATAAGGTATGTTAAGAATCCTTACCCTAGTGAAATGCATTTAGAGCCACATGTGATAGGAATAGAGCCTTGAAAATTTGCCTTCACATGAAAAGTATTTCATGATTATCTTCATCATTGGAGCATATCTGTCTATGAGGTGAGAAAAAGGAAAGAACCTCTTTGTTTGATTTTGGTGTCTTGGTTTTAGGAAGAATTCAAAGTCTTGTTTCTTCAAAGTACCTTTCTTGAACTACTTCTCCCCAACATTTGGGATCCTGGTGGCAGCTGAAATAATAGCAGTGGATAGAGTGAAAGTGACACTAGCTAATGTAACTTGGTTGTCATGGAGTTCGAATATGAAAAGTCTAGACAACATGGGATGGTGTTGGACCCTCTGAATTTTCTCACAAAAATAATAACAACCGACATGTTTGAAGTATGTGACAGTCAATGGAGAAGCCAAGAGTTCCCTAGTGTTGGTAGGTTCAAGTCTGAGAACTCTTCCCCCTTTATGTGGCCTCCTCACCTCTTCCTCCTCTCCTTCACTGAATGATGTGTTTTCTTCCTCTATTTCCATGGTGTTTTTGTCAAAAACATAGGGATTAGGAAAGGGAAATGGGAAAAGGAAAATGAGGGAGATATTTGTTAGGGATGTGTGAAATGGGGAGGGGATAGGGAGTAGCAATATGATAGATTTAGGATAGGGATTTAGGTATTGGGAGCCTAGGTAGATGTAACACCTAGGGATTAGGGTTGTAGAAATTATATACAAGATGCACGTATATATCCATATTCTTCTGATCTAACAATATTTATCTTCTTTCTAAATACAGAATCCTTCCATTGTTAATCTTTTGCGGAAATTTAAAAACTCAATTGCAAACACATGAAGCAATAAAAATAATCGCACATAACACAATTGTTTAGTGGGAAAGCCTGAAGCTGAAAACCCAAACTATCATATGTTATGTATCATGGAGATCATGTAACAATCTCATACAAAGCTTAGTACATCAAGCTCTCAGTACTGTTGGGGTTCCCATGTTTTGGCTACATTGGCAAGACCAAAAGATGAGACAACATCAAACCACTTTCAGACCTCAGGATCTAGCCCTCTTGGGTCCAGAGAGGGATCTCTCTATATGAGCAAAGGTTTTATGTCTTTGAAGCTCAAAGTTTAATATGTTTTGCTAGTTATAAGGCTCAGGGTTTTTTTGTTTGATTGTTTGTTTGGTTGTTGGTTATCAGGAAAGAAGGGTTCAATGTAAGACAAGGACGAGAAAAGAGGAATAGGGCAGAGGTGAAGTATTCTAGGGAACATTCAAAACCATTGGGCAATGGAGTCAGGAAAGGATTTTCTTTCTAATCAATAGGCAGGCTTTCAATTGGGCTAGTCATCTAAAACGTTGGATCTTAAAGATGATTGTGTGATATGGTATGGTAGGAGAGGAGGAGACAACACAGATTCAGGGCACAAAGTTAAAGACCAGCTGGTCACACAAGGATCCTAGTGGACAGGGCTAACTCTAATCCCTAGTGTTCCCAAATATTCCAACTAAATCCATAACAATAAACATCTAAGAACAGATACATTTAATTCATACATCAGAGAGTAGGCAATAACATCCACTACACTGGTTAAATTAACTGAAATCGATTCTTAGATAACACATTTAGAAGAAAAACATCAATGGAAAGGAGAGCAGAAACATAGGGTACCTAACAAGGGTAAATCCTATGCCAATATTCTGATGCAAGCTAGTAGAAATGAAATGAAATGAATATAAACACAGAGATAGGAAAACATCACCGCTGCTTTAGATCAGGATCCAAAGAAATGTGCTTGTCATATTAAACAGCAATACTAGTCAAGTACAACATTGCCAATAGCTGAATACTCAGTCTGAAATCATATTCCTCAGCCTATATTACAACTTTACATAGAGACTGTGTCTCAAAAGAAACTACTTGCAGTTCTCTGATAACTGATCAACAACCTTTACAATGTTTCTTCATGAAATTTTATAGAAGAAAGATGGGCTGAGGAGGTAGGTGAAAACTAAATGCATCATTAAAACTTCAATAAAGAAAGAGGGTCGAAGCCCATTCTGTTTAAATTCTGAGCTTTCAATTCTGGCACTCTATGGATGGAAGAGTGGTCCTCATCAGACTTCGATTTACTCCAGGTATGTCTCTGACGTACTTTGGCTGCAGGACTCTGTGGTACTATTGGTGAATAAACAAAAGATAGATGAATGATTAAGAAGTCTGCCATACTTATGAAACAAATGCTCTGGTAGCTTCGAACTGTTGTCAGGGTGGAAATTTCTTTAGGAACACGGCGTATAATAAAAGTTGCATGGGTGCTCCATCCTTTTTTAGGAAAAAACATTATGCTGATGTAGAAACCCTGACACACTGATTTTCGTGTTGTACCTTCTGCGTGATCAATGGGTCTTCAATCTAATTCTTTACCTTTAAATCTCTGAACATAAGGCTTATATATCTTCATTTGCGTGCCTTAAGCTCTCTACTGCTTAATTTAAATCTCTGACTGTGAAATCTGTGTGTTAATGGCGCCGGGACATTTTCACAGAGTAATACCCTGGTCTTTTAATGCAAGTCCTGTCGTAGGACCTCCTCGGGTTTTCTTCATGATTTCTGCCTCTGCACACGGTATTTTCTTGTGTTTTCTGTCACTGTGACAGCGGGTGCAAATCATGGTGGCTTTCACCACCTCAAAACCCTGCAAAACAGAAAACTTGTTATGAAATCCATGAATGGGGGTAATGGATGCAGTGCAGATGATGAAAATGGTCGTGCGGCTGGTGAAATGGCAGAATAATGCAGAGGAATGATGGAGGGAAGCCTTGGTGAAGGTTGGCGGAGCGTAGAGGAAATTTTAATGAAAAACCTTAACAAACTTGACTTTTGAACAGATATATGCAATGGGATGGGCGGATGTATGGTGGATACACGTGGGGGTGACGTGGCGGGACCGGGCGATGGCGGGGTGGTCAACGGCGGGGCAATTAAATCTGGACCGTCCGATCTCGGCAGAGATCGACGGTGGAAAGCACGTCGAAGGGCGATGGACTATGGGCCAGGGGTACGGCTGCCATGGGTTAACTCGTGCGCAGCTCTGTGGAACGACGACCGTTGGATCAACTGCCCCAGATCGGACGGTGCACGTGCATATCGCTACGCATCCATGGACGAACGTTAATGCGCGATGGGGTAGTGGTTTTTAAATAGTGTCGGAGCCACGTGTCGAATGCTGAGTGGAATCGCTGGCCTATCGGAAAATACCGCCCTCCGCCCAAAGGCGATGCGATAGAAACCGGATGGTTCTTGAATAGTACGCGGGGACCACCAGGGCAGGTAGACTCCGAACCATCAGATCTGCGGGTAAATAGACGGCGATGGTGCGATCGAGGCGATGTACGGGGTGAACAATGGACGTTGTAGGAGCTGCGATCGCTGTTCAATCTATACAGATCGACGATTGAAACTGCGCCCGATATCCATCTGCGATAAGCGCCTTTCGGGCCAGCGCTTGGTTTCAGCGCCCGGGTCTCATGGAGAAAAGGCTGAGGGGCTAGCGGAAAGGGACTAAGGCCTAATGTAAGTTGCAAAGTGGGTTTGTTGCCCATTTTTAGTGCAATTTGAGGGCCATGAAGGGCAACGATAGGGGTAATGGGGGTTTAAACGGCCAACCAAGGAGTATGTGTAGGACTTAGGGGGAATTTTTGGAGAGGTTTAGAAGGATTAGGGGGGTGATTTTGGGGTAAAGAAAAGGGGTTTTGAAAAATGAATAAGAGGTGAAAAGGGACATTCTGCAGGGATATAAGGGTTAATGTAGGCCTTTTGGAGCAGAATTTATGTAATCAATGAGACCTTATAAAGGGAGTCAGCAGAGGGAAATTTATCAAAGGCAAAGGCACAGCAGACTTCAAGGATGATGTGTCTTTAGGGGAGATGCATTCCTTGAAGGCTCAAAAACAATTTAGCCCCTTAATTTGCTTTTTCAAAAATTTATAGGGGGGCTAACAAGTACAATCAATCGTCACACACTAATTAGAAGAAATCTACAAATCCATGCACTTATTTCTTGCCACCTGATAATCTGCCTCCACTGTGCAATCCCTACTGAAGAGGGCCCCTGAATGAATTCGAATCTATCTTGCTTGCAATGTGAAATCCTCATTGGAAACTCCAATGTGTGTGTGGTGTAATCAATGCATCACTATAGTCACAATAGATAGTCCATCTTGCCCTTTCACCTATCTCTCCACTAGGTCTCCACTGGAAATGACATGCACTATAGTTAACTATTGTATTTGTTCAGTTGATTAATGAGTTATTATTTATGAATTAATTAACTAATTAATTCACTCCACTCTCACTAGTGTATCATTCAGTTAGACTAGATACAACTAGCTCAACTGAGTTAACTCCATTAACTGAGTTAAACTGAATAACAACTCCATGAACTACTATTCCAACTCTATCATAACTTTTCCACTTCAGTTCTAACTGAGTCCTGCATGCATGAACCACCAGTAAACCATAGGAATTCCGTAATTCCTTCATCCCACTGATTTGCCAAATTTGTACACTGAAATTAAGTGCTCCAAGAGAATAATTTGATGTTTATTGTCGGATTATTATTAAGAGCTAATAATAATTGACACTTCTATTTTTAGATCGACGCTCTATAAATAGACTTCAGCCAATATTATAAAAATATAATTTCATCTATTTTTCCAACTTGACCAACCATCCAGAAATAGCATCTTGCAACTTCTGAAATATGATCACCATGTCTAAAAATAGACATACTCTAAAAATAGACTTACACCTAAAAATAGTCTGCGGGCCCACTTAGTGAAGGTGACTGATTTTCACTAAGCTCATCATCTTGTTGAATCTCAAAACTCCCTCAACAAGATAGGGATTATCCTTCACCCCGATCCTGCCTCTATGGTATTCGAATTTGCTCCTGGTGAGCGCCTTCGTCAGAATATCTGCGTCCTGGTCTTTCATAGGAATGTACTAAAGCAACATGATCTTTCGCTTCACACAATATCTGATATGATGATACCAGATATCAATATGTTTATATCTATCATGAAACATAGGATTAATCAAGAGTTTAATGCAACTCTGATTATCAAAATGTATCATTGTAGGATCTAAATGTGAACCGAACAAACCAACCAAGATCTTCCTCATCCAGATAGCCTCACATGTAGCTTGACTACATGCCATGTATTATGCTTCCACTGAACTAAGTGCCACATGTTATCACTCAGTAATTTTTCCAGGTTCAAGAGAGAACTCACCGAGGTAACCACAAACCTACTTCAAACTCTGGGATCTACCCTTCCTAGGGTTCAGACAGGGCTCTATCTTTAAAGTTTAACTTTGTTTTGATTTGTGAATATTAGGCTAGTTATGAAAGTGCATCTTTGGTTTTGTTTTGATAGATTTGGTGGGAAAAATCACTTAAAAGGAAGGATAGTGGGAAATCTATTTGTCCATTTGGCTATGGAGTCAAAATCAAGCAAATAGGACTAGGATTAAGGGCAAAAAGGTCAAATGTCTTCAGGGCAAGATAGATAACCCTTAGAGATCTTGGAAAGTTGTTTTTGTGAGGTGGTATGATCGGGATAAAGGGAACTTAAGGATCCTTTGATCCGGAAAAGGAAGTAGTAGGAAGAGGTCAAACGAGAGAGGGAGCAATTAAGGGTTCCCTACACTGGAAATCAGAGGAAAACATATAAATGATAACTAGTTAAAAACAGGGTGCTAATAACATATCTTGTAGTAATACTCCTAGTTATATATTCAGATTTAGCATAAACATAAATGGATGCATGTAACATAGAAAAGAAACAATGAAAAGTGAAGAAAATACTTCACTCCAAATAGCTCATCACAGGGATCCAGAAGTATGATGCCAATTTGCTTTGATCCAGCCTGCTACTCGAATTTTTGACACACAAAAGCTTTCAATTCCAAGAATAAATGACTATAACAATCCTAGCAATTTTATTCCACCAAAATACTTCAAAGAGTGAAGTATTTATACAAATTCTAAACTAGAATATCTTGAAAAAATATCAAGATTGGTTTACAAGTATCTCCAACTATTTTACATAAATAGAACTTAAGTGAAGGACACTCAAAACTAATGCATCTATTTGGAACTATTTTTTATGGATAGGTGATGACAAAAAGGAGAATTTGAATTTGATCTCAACTCTTAGTTGATGATGAGGCATCCAAGTCACTAACTGTCTCCTTTCTGTGTGCATTCTGCTCCAGCAATTCTGCAAACTTGGGGTCCAATGATACCTTTGTATGTCTCAATCCGAAATAGATATGTGAAAATGAAAGATTTTATTGTATATAAATATGTTTTTGAGATAAACCTCTCTCAGTTCCCTAAACTGCTGCTCCATCTGGTCACAATAGGCTCTGCAAAATGATGTGTAAAATAGAGTTTTGCAGAGTTTGAAAAATAGGCTATAAAGATGTGCATGTATCTCTCACTATGTAATAACTGTACAAAAAGTGAGATAGGTTTTTGTATATGAGTCTCTTAGGAACAAAAACTCCTTCATTTTTATAAGATGTATTTCTGATTGGCCATAATCACCTCTGCAAACTGATGACTTAACAGGAATTTTCTGTAAAAAGAGCTTTCAAACTTTGTTTAATATTTCCAAATCCATAATGGCTATTAGAAAAGTGAGAGAAATTTTGTAGCTGGACACCTTAAGAACATAAACCTCCTTCAGTTTTTCAAAATTCATCTTGGATTGGTCATAATAGTTTCTGAGAAACAATGACTTAAACATAAAATTTCTACAAAAAGGTCCCTTCTTGCTCTGTTTTCATCTTTTAACCTTACTGTTCTTTTAACTATTTTTACTTTCACTTTGGATAAACTTCATTGTTGTCAAAATTATTGTCATCTTTATTTACCATTTACTACCTCCATGTTTTACTTTTACTTCTTTACCTTGACTGCTCTGTAACTTTTTTTTAACATTTACTGTGACTTTCATCGGATACACTTTAACTGTCTCTGTTTTCACTGCAAACTGTTACTGCTCTATTTACTGTGTGAAATCTTCTTGTTCTAGGAAAACCTATTCAAACTCATTTCCTTGTGAATTCTTGGAGTAAAACTGATCTTTAACTAGTATTTATATTGTTTTATCCAAATTCTCCTTTTTTTAATGACCTGCAAAAATCAAACAATTCATTAATGAAATCTAGGTCTGCGAGGGATTATGGCTTTGATGAATTGGGAAAACCTGTGGGATGAATTTTGACTCTGGAGGTTTAACTCTGTTGGTACTGAGTAATTGAGTGTAATAGTTAGGGATTTTGAACATTGGTAAAATAGTTTGAATCTTTCAAAGTGTTTCTAAAGGTGTGGAAAAGGCTAAATTTCTTCAATTTTGATTTAAATACAGATTGCAGTATCAAAATCATAATTTTATCATGGTTTATAAGTAAATATGTTCTTTTGGGGGCAGATACAGGTCTTTTTGTGGGAAAAATAGGCTTTACAAGGCTCAATTTCTCAGAAAATTGGTTCTTTTCAAAATGATAACAGGTTTGATTTCTTGAAAAATACCTGTTTTACGCAGGTATGGGTATTTGAAAATGGCTCTGAGGTGTTTGATATTTTCCTAGTGTCTTTTGGAAGTAATTCAGGACTTCAGCAATCTTCAATGGTAAATGGCGGGATTTCTACAGGTTCTTAGCAATAAAACAGTGAAAATTTTCTTTTTTCTGAGTCAAGAAAGAACATATAATGAATAGGCGTAGAAATAGGAATAAACAGTGGATTCCAAAGGTTTAACGGTAAAATTAGGTTTAGTTTACAAGTAACGAATGATGATCACATCAGGCGGGAAAGTGGTTTTCGTGTTCCAAAGGTGTTGAAAACAGGCGGTTTATCGCGTGGAGTTTAAGTGGTAAATGGTTTTAGTCAAGTCCCATGCGATCGAATTAAAAGAGGCCACGTGGAGGAAGGGGTCAGCGAAAAACCGGCCATTTTGCATGGCTTTCGCCTTGGGACGATCGTGCATATTGTTTACACGATATCAATCATCTACTGTCAAATCTGAAAAACGAATGCGAAGGGCTAGGATTGTTCTAAGAGTTGCACGGAGCGGAAAGGTGGGACCGGGTTGGTTATGCAAGTAGAATGGTTTAATATGTATTTAAACCTTAATAATAAAATCGAAGAGTATAGGTTTAAAACATATATGCAATGTTTTATTTACACATAGCGGCGGGATTAATTATGGTTTAAAACATTATGATAATGTTTTAATCAATGTACAAAGGTGCGGGCTTTAGACATGGTGTATATATATATGGTGGGGTTAATGTCTTTATTAAAACATTTGTTTTAAATGCTTTTAATAAAACATAAGCGAGCGAGGTTTATACATTGTATTTATATAGCTTTTTAACCATTTTTATAGTTTAAATACTATAGGGCAAGATATTTGAATATAGATAATCTTTTAGACCAAAGGGTTTTTTATTTGGGATTTTCATTTAAGCACATGGGATAATATACTTTGGTCAAAATTTTATAATAGTGAGTTTTTTGGGGTTTATTGGATATAATGGAATTAATAATATGAAAGGGTATATTTTAGGGATTTAATAAAATATGTTAAAAGTTAATATGAAAGGGGAGTGAAATGTAAAACAAAGTACACATTATCTTCAAATATAAAATAATCAAGCATTTGTTCATCTTTATATTTCTTTGAATAATACTTAGGATAAATGTGACTTTGTGGGTTTTATGAATGTTTATGAAGGGATGAAGTCAATTATTCCAGGGTTATAATTTTACTAAGTAAGAGTGTGTTTTTACTTAGGAAAAAAGGGGTTTTAGTACATTAATGAAGGTAAATGAGGATAAATGAGGATTTAACATAAGAATTCAGTATTTTTAACTAACCAGCCATAGAGCGTTAGGTCTGGTCCCAACAAAAGTCAGAGAAATTCTCTAAGCCTTTTTGACTGATAGCTTACAATATTGAACACTCATGGTAGAGGGGAAATTAGTGATTTTTCCCAATGATGTATTATTTACATGATTTCTCCACTGCTTTCTACCTACCCAATCTTGTATTTCTAAAAAAATTTCTTCATTTTGCAGGTGCATTTAGGCTTACAACCTTAAAATATTTTCTTTCATAGAATAAAATTAATATAAATCTACCTTATTTCATCTGAGGGCTTAGATTAAATTGTTGAGCTCTTCATTATTCTCTACCTATCTACTGATTTGTCAAGTTTAAATTGTTTGAAAAATCTTTATTCACTATTCGAAACATGAAATTGAAACATGAACAGTTAAGATTAAAATATTTAACTGATAATGGATTATGGCATTTATTGACACTCTGCACATAATCATTATTTTTGCAGTAGAAAGTAAAAGTAGTGGCATTTGGATTTGCTCACTTTCAAGTTTTATTTTCTTTTCTTTTGGGGTATATATTTTTCTAAGTCCTTTGATCTTTCTTTTAAGACTTTTTTACCTTCTTTTTGATTTTTTATTATTTTTCATTTTTTCAAAATATGGGAAAAAAACTTGCAGAATGCAAGGTATGTACATATTTACAAGACTTATCAAAGTCAATTCAAAATTTTATGAACCGTATTATTATAGGACGCTAACAGTGGCTCCACATGGGGATGACATTTCCTGGTGAAATATCAAGAACTCTAAGACTAGTAGCCTGATCCTTTGAGCCAATCCCAAACATGCATATGTTGTGACTGAAAACTCTTGAACTGAATTTTACACCTTTTGCTACAAACTGGAATCTGATCTAAGACCCCAAAGTGGTGCAACTTTCAAACCAAACTACTATATCATCAATATTTTAGGGCCTTTTCCTTGGCTTTCAAATCTTAATGAATTATTTCAAACTATCTAAAAACTGTAAACTGAAATAAGCTGAAGTCCTACCTACTTACTCTAATCAGATGTCCAACTGCTGCATAGGTATAATGAAATAGCCAATGCAACCATTCAAGCATTATGTACTTTGATAGATTATGTTGCATGTGCTTGTATATTGTCAAAACTGAAATACTGCAACCTATTAAAAACTTGTCAACAAATAAGAGATTAAGGAAATACTTGATTTCCTTTGTTGACTCTAGAAACTTTTCAAAAGGATCTTCCAAGGTATATACACCAATGTTTAACTAATCTAAATAACTATAAATCTATTCTGGATGACCTCCATGCCATGAGACGAAATTTTCATTTTTAACTTTATTTCCTTGCAAAATCAACCTATGATTGTTCTGAGATAATTTCAGATTTTCAGAGAAGCTTTGTGATGATATTTCTACTGATGAAAATGTTTGTTTGAGGAAATTTTTATCATCTTTATCTTGAAGCTCATAGTCAATAAATGAAGAAAGACTTTGAATGCATTCATTATTCATCATATTTGCTATTGGATTATGAAAAAATTTGAAAGATTGCTGCAATTTATATATGGGTTTTAATGGAACTTCATAGATTTCTAGGGTTTGCTCATCCTTTAAAAACTGAAATGCTTTAGAGCATAATTGTATAGAACTTTCTTTCAAAATTTATGAAATTTCTTCTTCACTCCCATATTTGATGTGTATTTCCGGATCACTGTATTTGAGCTGCTGAAACTAAACTTCCTCATCCCACAAACTAGCTAGTGATTTCTCTGTGAAGTTAGCTTGAATTTGGAGAACATAATTATCATCATATTGATCATACTTAGGCAAATCTTTAGAAGAAGGAATGTCATCAATTATACACATTAGATCAGCAGATTTCTTTTCCAGTAATCCTGATATATCTTTATTAGATTGGTTGCATTCTATTTGAAGGTCATCATTTTGATCAATAGGAGTGCTATCAGGTAATGGGCCTTTTTGGGAAGGTAGAACAACATTAGCATTAACCTGTTCTTTTGTTTCTTCATGGATAAAAACTTTAGTACATACATCAACATTAGACTAAGTAGAAATAATTTCTTCATTATGTAAATATTTTGAAGATGGTTGCATGTTTAGAAGAAAATTGATTTCTTCTTCGATGAGGGGGTGTTGGAATCTTTGAATTTTTAGCTTTGAATAAAAATTGTTTTCTCTCTTATGTAAAAACTGATCATGAGGTTGCATATTTTCTTTAAATTCATTCAAAACATTATGTGAAACCTCATTTTTTACTACAGAGGGGCTTTGTGGATCTTGATTCATCTCCTGATCTATTTGATCTTTGATTAACTCCTCTTGATTATCATGACACTTAACTTGAGAATGAAAGTTATGGACTTCTTCTAATAAATCTTCAGGATGCCAATTTCCAAAATCCTAATCAATATTTTTAAGGTAATGTATGAGATCTTCAAATTGATCACAACAATTTTCAGCTAATGATAAAGATGGAAAATCTTCTTTGTAATGCTCATAAAATACCTTATGAAAATCCTTTAAAGAAAATAAATAGCAGGTTTGAGATATTCATACCATTCCCTTTCTTATCCTTCTAATGTTGCCATGAATAGCTTCATGAGGCAATCCTCATGCCAATCACCCTTCAATCTCCATGAGTGTATATGAAATTTAATGAGATGTAATAAAGGATCATCAATATTCTCATCTTGAAACATACGAATATTTTTATCCCAATTTACCTTTGGTAGTTTGTGTGGAAATTCAGGTATGTGATCTCTTCTCATAGGAGCATACCTACGTTTTATTCTTGGGTCATCTTGTCAATTAGTCATAAAGAAGGACCACTATATCTATACAACCAAGCTAGATCCTTCTATAAACTACAATATACATTGAAAAACTTTCTTAATGAAAAAGAACATAATGTCTTAGATTAAGATCCAAGTTGAAAGCCTGATATTTCCATATTGTTCTTTTAGGTTCATTCCTTCAGTGGAGTCTTGATTTTGAAATTGATTTGGAGTCACCGGGTGAATGATTTTAACCTTTGTGTGTCTGATGACTGTCCACCATCATAGATCAGATCTGAACCTGTAAAATATTTCTGAAGAAAATGTTAGTTTTCCCCAGTATGGTCGCCAATAATGTTATCACTCAGTAATTTCTCCAGGTTTAAGAGAGAACTCACCGAGGTAACCACAAACCTACTTCAAACTCTAGGATCTAGCCTTCCTAGGGTTCAAAAAGGGCTCTCTCTTTAAATTTTAACTTTGTTTTAATTTGTGAATATTAGGCTAGTTATGAAAGTGAATCTTTGGTTTTGTTTTGAAAGATTTAGTGGGAAAAACCACTTGAAAGGAAGGATAGTGGGAAATCTATTTTTCCATTGGGCTATGGAGTCAAAATCAAGCAAACAAGACTGGGATCAAGGGAAAAAAGGTCAAATGTCTTCAGGGCAAGATAGATAACCCTTAGATATCTTGGAAAGTTGTTTTTGTGAGGTGGTATGATCGGGATAAAGGGTACTTAAGGATTGATCTAGAAAAGGAAGTAGTAGGAAGAGGTCAAACGAGAGAGGGAGCAATTAAGGGTTCCCTACACTGGAAATCAGAGGAAAACATATAAATGATAACTAGTTAAAAACAGGGTGCTATTAACATATAATATAGTAATACTCCTAGTTATACATTCAGATTTAGCATAAACATAAATGGATGCATGTAACAGAGAAAAGAAACAATGAAAAGTGAAGAAAATACTTCACTCCAAATAGCTCATCACAGGGATCCTGAAGTATGATGCCAATTTGCTTTGATCCAGCCTGCTACTCGAATTTTTGACACAAAAAAGCTTTCAAGTCCAAGAATAAATTACTATAACAATCCCATCAATTTTATTCCACCAAAATACTTCAAAAGGTGAAGTATTTATACAAATTCTAAACTAGAATATCTTGAAAAAATATCAAGATTGGTTTACAAATATCTCCAATTATTTTACATAAATAGAACTTAAGTGAAGGACACTCAAAACTAATGCATATATTTGGCACTATTTTTTATGGATAGGTGATGAAAAAGAGGAGAATTTGAATTTGATCTCAACTCTTAGTGGATGATGAGGCATCCAAGTCACTAACTGTCTCCTTTCTTTGTGCATTCTACTCCAGCAATTCTGCAAACTTGGGGTCCAATGATACCTTTGTATTTTTCAATCCGAAATAGATATGTAAAATGTGAAAGAGGTTATTATATATAACTATGTTTTTGAGATAAAACTCTCTCAGTTCCCCAAAAATTCTGCTCCATCGAATCACAATAGGCTCTGCAAAACGATGTGTAAAACAGAGGTTTGCAGAGTCTGAAAATTAGGTTGTAAAGATGTGCATGTATCTCTCATTCTGTAATATGTGTGCAAAAAGTGAGGTAGGTTTTTGTGTATGAGTCTCTTAAGAACAAAACCCTCCTTCAGTTTTGTAAGAGGTATTTCTGATTGGCCAGAATCACCTCTGCAAACTAATGACTTAACAAGAATTTTCTGTAAAATGAGCTTTCAAACTTTGTTTAATATTTCCAAATCCATAATGGCCGTTAGAAAAGTGAGAGAGGTTATTGTAGTTGGACACCTTAAAAACATAAACCTCTTTTACTGTTTCAAAATTCATCTTGGATTGGTCATAATAGTTTCTGCAAAACAATGACTTAAACATGAAATTTCTGCAAAAATGTCCCTTCTTGTTCTGTTTCCATCTTTTAACCTTACTGTTATTTTAACTATTTTTACTTTCACTTTGGATAAACTTCATTTTTGTTGAAGTATTTTCATATTTATTTACCATTTACTGCCTCCATGTTTTACTTTTACTGCTTTACCTTGACTACTCTGTAACTTTGTTTTAACCTTTACTGTGACTTTCATCTGATACACTTTAACTGTCTCTGTTTTCACTGCAAACTGTTACTGCTCTGTTTACTGTGTGAAATATTATTGTTCTAGGAAAACCTATTCAAACTCATTTCCTTGTGAATTCTTGGAGTAAAACTAATCTTTAACTAGTATTTAGATTGTTTTATCCAAATTCTCCTTTTTCTAATGACCTGCAAAAATCAAACAATTCATTAATGAAATCCATGTCTGCAAGGAGGGATTATGGCTTTGATGAATTGGGAAAACCTGTGGGATGAATTTTGACTCTATAGGTTTAACTCTATTGGTACTGAGTAATTGAGTGTAACAGTTAGGGATTCTGAACATTGGTAAAAGAGTATGAATCTTTCAAAGGGATTCTAAAGGTGTGGAAAAGGCTAAATTTCTTCAATTTTTATTTAAATACAGATTGCAGTATCAAAATCGTAATTTTATCATGGTTTATAAGTGAATCTGTTCTTTTGGGGGTAGATACAGGTCTTTGTGGGCAAAATAGGCTTTACAAGGCTCAATTTCTCAGAAAATTGGTTCTTTTCAAATTGATAACAGCTTGATTTCTTGAAAAATACCTATTTTACGCAGGTATGGGTATTTGAAAATGGTTCTAACGTGTTTGATAGTTTCGTGGTGTCTTCCGGAAGCAATTTAGGACTTCCAGCAATCTTCAATGGTAAATGGCGGGATTTCTGTAGGTTCTTAGCAATAAAACAATGAAAATTTTCTTTTTCTAAGTCAGGAAAGAACATATAATGAATAGGCATTGAAAGAGGAATAAAAAGTGGATTCCAAAGGTTTAAAGGGAAAATTAGGGTTAGTTTACAAGTAATGGATGATGGTCACATCGGGAGGGAAAGTGGTTTCCGCGATCCAAAGGCATTGAAAACAGGCAGTTTATCGCGTGGAGTTTAAGTGGTAAATGGTTTGAGTCAAACCCCACGCAATCGAATTAAAAGAGGCCATGTGGAGGAAGGGGTCAGCGAAAAACTGGCCATTTCACATGGATTTCCCCTTAGGATGGTCGTGCATATTGTTTACATGATATCAATTTTCGACCTTCGGATCTGAGAAATGAATGCGAAGGGATAGGATTGTTCCAAGAGTTGCATAGAGTGGAAAGGTGGGACCAGGTTGGTTATGCAAGCGGAATGGTTTAATATGTATTTAAACCTTAATAATAAAATCGAAGAGTATAGGTTTAAAACATATATGCAATGTTTTATTTACATATAGCGGTGGGATTAATTATGGTTTAAAACATTATGATAATGTTTTAATCAATGTACAAAGGTACGGGCTTTAGGCATGGTGTGTGTGTATATATATATATATATATATATATATATATATATATATATATATATATATATATATATATATATATATATATATATGGCGGGGATAATTTCTTTATTAAAACATTTGATTTAAATTATTTTAATAAAACATAATCGAGCGGGGTTTACACATTGTATTTATACAGTTTTTTAACCATTTTTGATAGTTTAAAAACTATAGGGCAGGATATTTGAATATAGATAATATTTTAGACCAAAGGGTTTTTTATTTTGGGATTTTCATTTAAGAACATGGGATAATATACTTTGGTCAAAAGTTTATAATAGTGGGTTTTTTGGGGTTTATTAGATATAATAGAATTAATAATATAGGAAAGGGTATTTTTTAGGGATTTAATAAAATATGTTAAAAGTTAATATGAAAGGGGAGTGAAATGTAAAACAAAGTACACGTTATCTCCAAATATAAAATAATCAAGAATTTGCTCATCTTTATATTTCTTTGAATAATACTTGGGATAAATGTGACTTTGTGAGTTTTTTATGAATGTTTATGAAGGGATGAAGTCAATTATTATAGGGTTACAATTTGACTAAGAGTGAGTGTGTTTTTACTTAGGAAAAAAGGGGTTTTAATACATGAATGAAGGTGAATGATGATAAATGAGGATTTAACATAAGAATTCAATATTTTCAACTAACCAGTCATAGAACCTTGGGTCCGGTCCCAACAAAAGTCAGAGAAATTCTCTGAGCCTTTTTGATTGATAGCTTAGAATATTGAACACTCATGGGGGAGGGGAAATTAGTGATTTTTCCCAATGATGTATTATTTACATGATTTCTCCACTGCTTTCTACCTACCCAATCTTGTATTTCTAACATTTTTTCTTCATTTTGCAGGTGCATTTAGGCTTGCAACCTTAAAACATTTTCTTTCAAAGCATAAAATAAATCTAAATCTACCTTATTTCATCCGAGCGCTTAGATTAAACTGTTGAGCTCTTCATTATTCTCTACCTATCTACTGATTTGTCAAGTTTAAATTGTTTGACAAATCTTTATTCACTATTTGAAACATGAAATTGAAACATGAACAGTTAAGATTAAACTATTTAACTGATCATGGATTATGGCATTTATTGACACTCTGCACATAATCATTATTTTTGCAGTAGAAAGTAAAAGTAGTGGCATTTGGATTTGTTCACTTTCAGGTTTTATTTTCTTTTCTTTTGGGGTATATATTTTTCTAAGTCCTTTGATCTTTATTTTAGGACTTTTTTACCCTCTTTTTGATTTTTTATTATTTTTCATTTTTTCAAAATATGGGAAAACAACTTGTAGAATGCAAGGTATGTACATATTTACAAGACTTATCAAAGTCAATTCAAAATTTTATGAACCCTATTATTATAGGACCCTAACACGACAGATCTTTGTTTCCTGCTGTACCAAGAAACTATTGTAGATCCGATACTGAAAATCCCTCCTGATGTGCTCTTTCTGTCTGTTGGGCTTCCTGACCAATCTGCATCCGTGAAACCATGCAACTTCACCTCATTTGTCTTTTTGTACCATAATCAATACTCATATGTGCCCCTGATATATCTCAGGACATGCTTTCCTACCTTCCAAAAGAGCTTGGTAGGCTTAACCATCGCTTGTGAAAGCTGGTTCACCACATAGAATATGTCTGGTCTTGTATTAACTAAATACATGAGCGAACCCACCAATTGTTGATAAACAGTGGCATCCACTACCTCTGCTGATGTAGCATCCTCCTTCCTCCAATTTCCTGGAAGAGGTGTGTCGATAGGCTTGCAGCCTTGCATGTGAAACTTCTCAAGTATCTCCCGAGCATACTTGCCTTGAGACACAAACAGTTCACCTTCCCGCTGCCATATTTCCAATCCAGGGAAATAATGAAGGAGGCCCAAATCCTTCATCTCAAACTCTTTTGCAAGATCTGCCTTGCATGAGTGTATCAAGTGCTCATCACCCGCTAGTATAAAATCATCAACATAAAGAACAATGATTAAAAGCTTACCCTCCACCACAATTTGGTATAGGTTTGCATCTGCCTCACTCTTTGTGAAGCCAAGTCCAGTGAAATATTTGTCGATCCATGTGTACCAAGCATGTGGTTCTTGCTTCAGCCCATACAGCGCTCTTTTGAGTCTGCACACATGCGACTCGCTATTGAAGATCTCAAATCCTTCAAGCTGCTTAATGTACACCTCTTCCTCAATGATCCCATTAAGGAACACAGCCTTAACATCCATCTGATGAATGTGACAACCCATCTACGCTGAGAGAGCAAGGATGGTCCTTATGGAAGAATACCATGCGACAAGTGCAAATGTTTCTTCATAATCAATCCCCTCGATCTGTGAGAAGCCCCGAGCAACAAATCTTTCCTTATACTTCTCGACGCTCCCATTAGCAGCTTGATTTACCTTGTAGATCCATCTTGATCCTACAACTTATTTACCCACCGGCCTTGGAACAATATCCTAAGCACTGTTTCTGACCATGGAGTCATACTCCTCCACCATGGCATCTACCCATGTGGGCTCCTGCACTGCTTCTTCAAAAGAATATGGCTCTGTCACGATACACTTGCTTATGAGAGCCATGTATCTAGTAAATCGGTCAGGTGACTGTCTCTGTCTGCGCTATGATGTAGGGACTCCTACATTCTGTGCCGCATCAAGCTTCAGTATCTCAGCTTCTATGATACGCTTTTTGCCTTGTCTGATGTTTGGTTCTGCATGAGTGGACTCTTCCTCTCCATGAATCTCCTCTTATGGCTGATCCACATCTGGAGGCTCATCTTTTGGAATAAGAAGTTCCTCCTCTGCATGCAAGTGTAGCTCCCTCTCAAGCGACAACTTCATGGCTTTCACCTCATTGAATTTTATATCTCGTCGCACCATAGTCATCCGACTGTATCACAAATACACACGATAATTATGGGGTGTTTCTGTGTACCCCACAATATCCCAACTTCTGTAGTCAGCTCCAGCTTCTTCTTGGCGTCCTTTGTCACATGAATGTAAACAGATGAGCCAAAAATCTTCAAATGAGAAATATCAGGCTTCTTACCAGTAAAAGCTTCTTTAGGTGTACTCATGCCAAGTACTCTATGAGGACAACGGTTTTTCACATAAACCAAAGTGTTGCATGCTTCTGCCCACAAGTGCATCGGTAGGCCCTGGTCATGTAGCATAGCTCGTGCAGCACCCACGATCGTTCTTTTCTTCCTCTCTGTGACCCCATTCTGCTGTGGGTTATGAGGTGCTATGAGTTCTCTTTGAATTCCTTCTTTGCTACAGAAGTCTTTGAATTCACCTTAGATATATTCACCACCATTATTGCTCTGTAGAGCCTTCACTTGCTTCCCCAACTCCTTCTCCACCAATCCTTTAAACTCATAGTACTTTGAAAAAAAAATTATCTTCTTCTGCATGAAGAAGATCCAAAATATACAAGAATAGTCATCAACAAATATAACATAATACCTGTTTTTTGCTGTTGAAGCAACCGAGAAAGTTCCACACACGTCTGTGTGAATTCTCTCCAGGATCACCGAAGCACGGTTCTCCTTCTCATTAAAGGTGGTCTTCACAAACTTACCCATATTAAATCCCTTGCATTGATATGACTGCGCAAGAGTACCCTTGGGAAGTCCAGTAGAAATCTACTACAAAATCTTCAAAGCCCCATGGTGGAGATGGCCCAATCTCCTGTGCCATAATTCACCCTCATCCTGGCTCACCACTTCTTCTGCTTTGCCTATCATTGCAGCGCAGCCATATGCCTCCAGCTTGTAGATATTCTTAACTTGAATCCCTATCCTCTTGGTTTGACCCGTTGTTTTATGTCGCAGGAAATCATTTCCATCGCTAAAAACAACGTCATAACCTTTGTCTTCCAACATTGCAACCAATACCAAGTTCTTGTTCAAACCTGGAATATGCATAACATCTTTCAACAGAAATGGATTACCTGAATCCCTCTCAAAGGTAATGGTCCCAATGCTGGTCACACTATATCGACCATCGTCTCCCATCTCTATATGCATTCGGAGATCCTTCTCCTCCAAGTCACTAAACAACTCCTTGTCTCCCATAATATGGAAAGACGCACCACTATCAAGATACCACACCAATCCCATTGAGCTTGAAACCAAGCATGCAATCAAAGAGAAATCAAGTTCAAATTGCAAGGATAAGGCCTCTCCAGCTGCAGCTCCAACAGCCTTCTTATTCTTCTTCTTCTGTGGGAAGTTAGTGGTGCAATGCCCATGTTCGTGATAGTGAAAACACTTCACCTTGGAAAAATCCTGCTTCTTGCCTTTAGCTTCAGATTTTGAAGGAAACTTTTCTACTTCCCTTTCCTTTCTTTGGCATCCAAAACTAAATTATCTTCATCTTCATTCTTCAATAAAGATACATCCATGTTACTTCGCCTTATCTCCTCCTGCACAAAATCCGACCAAAGTTGCTCCCATCCCGGTAGTTTCTCTCGTCCATTGACAGAGTCTTCATAGCTATGCCAACTCTTCGGAAGTCCAAGGAGAGCCAAGCTCACCAATTCTTCATCATCAAAAATAATCCCCATACTTCCCAGTTCATCCCTACAGTGGACAAACTTCGTGCGATATTTTGGAATATTGTTGCCCTTCTCCATTTTAATTTTTCTGAGCTTATCTTTCAGTGCCAACTTCCTCTGGTCGTTGCTACTTTGGAAAAAATCTATCAAAGCCTTCCACATTGCAAATGGAGTGGCTTTCCCATGAAGTCTGGACACAATATGGTCCTTCACACCTTCCAACATAATTCTTCTTGTCTTTGCTACCTTATTTTGCCATGCGTCAAGTAATGTAGC
Organism: Pinus albicaulis; assembly: GCA_034641835.2. Lineage (NCBI taxonomy): Eukaryota > Viridiplantae > Streptophyta > Pinopsida > Pinales > Pinaceae > Pinus > Pinus albicaulis. The sequence continues at coordinate 352,544,323 of CM076579.1, forward strand.
ATCGCTAGATCCCGGCTTAGGAACATCGCTATCGATGAACTCCTTCAGTCCATTATATTCCAGCACCGCCTCCATCCTATCCTTCCAAGCTATGTAATTTGAGTTGCCATCAAGGGCATACTCCAATCGCAACACATTGAAAGACATTTCAAAGTATACTCAACTGTCGCACCAAGAATTTTATGCAGCAAATTCGAATTGTCCACCAGCACAAACTCAGCAATTCTTCACAATTTCAATATTCAATAATTAACACTACTCTGATACCATGTAGAAATTATATACAAGATGCATGTATATATCCAGATCCTCCTGATCTAACAATATTTATCTTCTTTCTAAATACATAATCCTTCCACTGTTACTCTTTTGCGGAAATTTAAAAACTCAATTACAAACACATGAAGCAATAAAAACAATCGCACATAACACAGTTGTTTAACGAGAAAGCCTGAAGCTGAAAACCCCAAATATCATATATTATGTATCATGGAGATCATGTAACAATCTCATACAAAGCTTAGTACATCAAGCTCTCAGTGAAATCAATCGTCACACACTAATCAGAAGAAATCTACAAATCCATGCACTGATTTCTTGCCACCTGATAGCCTACCTCCACTGCGTAATCCCTGTTGAAGAAGACCCCTGAATGAATTCAAATCTACCTTTCTTGCATTTTGAAATCCTCATTGGCAGCTCCAATGTGTTTTTGGTGCAATCAATGCATCACTATAGTCACAACAGATAGTCCATCTTGCCCTTTCACCTATCTCTCCACTGGTTCTCCACTAGAACTAACATGCATTGTAGTTAACTACTGTATTTGTTTAGTTGATTAATGAGTTATTATTTGTGAATTAATTAACTAATTAATTCACTCCACTCTCACTAGTGTATCATTTAGTTAGACTAGATACAACTAGCTCAATTGAGTTTAACTCCATTAACTGAGTTAAACTGAATAACAACTCCATGAACTACTCTTCCAACTCTGTCATAACTTTGCCACTTCAGTTCTAACTAAGTCCTCCATGCATGAACCACCAGTAAACCCTAGGAATTGTGTAATTCCTTTAGCCCATTGATTTTCCAAATCTGTGCACTGAAATTAAGTGCTCCAAGAGAATAAGTTGTTGTTTATTGTTGGATTATTATTAAGAGCTAATAATAATCGACACTTCTATTTTTAGATTGACGATCTATAAATAGACTTCGCCCAATATTCTAAAAATAGAATTTCATCTATTTTTCCAACTTGACCAACCATCCACAAATAGCATCCTGCAACTTCTGAAATATGATCACCATATCTAAAAATAGACATAGTCTAAAAATAGACTTACACCTAAAAATAGCCTGCGGGCCCACTTAGTGAAGGTGACTGATTTTCACTAAGCTCATCAACTTGTTGAATCTCAACAAGGGTTTTGGGAGAAAATTATAGGAAAAGGGAATTTTGAAAATGAGGGATTTGGGAATGGGTTTTTATAAGTGTGGGAAGGATGCAAAGGGTAAGGGAGTGAATTTTAAGATTTTTCAAAAGTTTAATGGGATACTAGGGTTTTTCCTCAATTTAAACACCAAATTACAACCTCAATTTACAAGACTTCAACACATAAACTTATGAAAATGGATTTTTAATGGCATGAGCAACTTACTGGTTTGTTGGAGGTCAATGAGTGATTTGGTGGAGTTTTGAAGAAAATTTCTCACCACTTGAACACTTTCTAAGGATTTTTGGTCATTTGTGCCATGAACAGAGAATTTGTGCCCTTAACTGAGTATTGGCGCCCTTGCCTACACATTTTCACCCTCGACTACACATTTGTGCCCTCTGCTGAGTATTTGTACCCTTGCCTACACATTTGCACCCTCAACTACACATTTGTGCCCTCTGCTGAGTATTTTCGCCCTCGTTTCAATGTTTGCGCCCTGCCTTCATCATTTTCACCCTACCTTCAACATTTGCGCCCTAAACTCAGCTCTTTTGCCAATTTCGCTCAAAAATTCAAAAAATTGGTCTCTTAGAGTGCTTGCTTGATGTTTGGAGGAGGAAAATGAATTTGAATTGATGTCAATGAGTTATAAATAGCTAAGTGAATTTGAATTTGAATTTAAAAACCCACTTTTTTAATGTCTCATTTCACTTTTTTGAAAACTTTTGTTGATTACCCTTTCATTTGATTTTTATTCCTTGCAGGATGATGTTGCTGGTGTTTTCCACTTTTCACTTTCATTTTGGCATATGTGATTTGATTTGGCAGCTAGGGACAGAACTTATTACATATAGGAAGCATAAAATTACATAAAAAATGAAATAAATTAAAACTCCTTTTTTTTAATAAAATTACATATTAGTATGAAAATCATACTTTAAAACCAAAATTACAACTTTAAAAATGATATTTACATGTTGATAATGCTCTGAAGATGATAATGAAATTTTTATTGAGTCACTTTCACACCTTTTGCTGACCTTATGGAGATGAAATGGTGCATTTTGGACCTTGAACAATGAAACCTATTGACCTAATGGGACCTTGAATGACCTGACTCCATGCCTGACTTTGAATAACATAAGACATAGTGAAATGAGATATTAAAAAGTGTTTTAATGCTCAAGAAGACATGAATCTGAGCCAACAAATGTGAAATTTTGAGGGAGAGTGAGGTTTTATGACTAGGGCTACCATTAGTGAATCAATTTTTTTGAATGACCTAATGGAAAGATAAAAAAATTCTGAGTGGGCCCCTAAAATGAATATAAAAAGAGTAATTTTGATCACTGATGGCAGAATGCATATTCTAACACTAATAGTAGGAGTGATGAGGATCGCAATGAATACATGAGAATATTGGAAGAATAATACACATACTGATGGATTTAGATGTTTTATTAGTATGAGGACAAGTGTGAAGTTAGAGGGTCGCGAGCCTTCCCCATTCTGCCATCTTTTTTAACATGCGATGAGGATGGGCTTGCTATCATCTACTCAAGATGGTGAGACCCTTTGAAGAAATGGGAAGCCTAAAGAATTAGAGTGGATGATAGATCATGAGACAGAAGGATGTGATGAAAATTGCAATATTTTTGGATGCATTCATTCTAGTGGAGGAGACGCTATGGTCAAATTAGCTACCTAGTTAGTTGAAACAACAAGGGGATTCAACACATGTCATTCTTACATATTTGTGATGAGTGTGTTTACATGAATTATGTCAGAGGCAAAGAATTGCCCCATTATTATGATGATGATGATTTAGACTTGGAAAATATGTTTACTGGATGAAGTTTTGTCGAGGAGGAAAAACATTTTGAATTGGGGGAGGATGTTAGGACCTCGAGTTGGCATCAAGGTTAAATGGGCATTGTTAGGGCCTTGAGTTGGCACCAAGTTGAAGTGGGTTCCCATTCCCACTTGAAATGGGAAAAAATGAAGTGGGACCATGGGCATGTCACATGCAGAACATGGAGGTGAGTGCCCTGGGCGAACCCGCATGAAGGAAGGGCACCCAAATGCCCATGGGAAAATGTGGCATGTATGACAAGGAAACATGACTGGGTGATCCAAATGAAACGAATGAAAGTGTACTTGAGGACGTCATGTGCATGGCACGAGGGAGGGCGCCTTAAATGCACCCGCATGAGGGGAAGGCACCTGGGCGACCAAAGGTGACTTGCACGACACGATGATGGGCGAGTTGTGTGACACAATGGGTGGACCAGATAAGGCATGCACAAGTGTGGGCTAAGAAATACGGGAGATGGGTGACATGATTAGCACGAGGGTGTTAGTTGGCTTGGTGTGTGAGCGAAGAATGAGACATGTGAGTGAAGGAAACTACATAAAATCATTTAGTGTGCGGTGCACGAAAATCATGGAAACTCTTAGGGGATGCTATTTGCAATTGGGCTAGTTTTCCACGATTTTTCCAAAAGAAAGATTCGGCAATTGCCATTTTTTATAAAAATGATTCTCCCAAATTTTAAAATATAAAATTATTTTACCCTAAAAATTGCCAACATTATATAGAGAGTATATACAAAATAATTATAAATTTTAATAATTTTAGAAATACATCAATAAAAATTTTATAATTTGCATATTAGGGAATAATGAGATTCTCCAATGTTTTTAAACTTCAAGATAATTTTCCATCCTTAAAATTTCCCCTGATAACAAGTAAAAACCCGTGCCATGGGAACCCCACACGGCAGAGGGGTGTCAGGGTGCTTGAGTGGGAATTTCATGTTGGGCACATCAGTACGCCTACATGGCAGGGGCACCTGCATGACCAAACAATGGTTCATCTCGGCACCCACACAACCAAATGACAAGTTGGCTTAAAGGATGAAATGATACGTCGGTTGAAATGAAGGAGCATTCGAATGAGTATAAGGAAGATGTTTGCATGAGTTAGAGAGGAGAAACGACCAAGAAAGATCATAGAAATGTAAGTTCACACAAAAATATTGAAAAACCGTAGAATAAATGGAATTGATCGCATGAAGGGTTATCACAGCTGGGGGCATGTCACAAAAAGGAGAAGGGCTTTCCCAGGTGGGTCAATTTTTTGGGCAAGTCACAGATTTGTATTTCTGATTCGTGAAGGGTGTTGATTTTTTAGTTTTTGGTTTAGGCAAGGTCTTAACCTTCAAGTTAGGCATGCCTTGGGTTGAGGAACTTGGAATTTTAGGTAGTGGGTTGGTTTAGCCAATGACTGGCCTATTCTATGTAAATTATTGTAAAATAATTTGATTATTAATAAAAGAATTTTAGGGGAATTGTTGGCATTTTCTCCTCCGATGTATACTATTGTGTACTTTTGTTTTATATTGCTTATATTGAATTGTGATATTGAATGTTGAATGAAGTAATTGAACAATAATTAAGTTGAAATTGAATTGGATAATTTACTAAGTTTCAAGTGTAAGGAAGTAGGCATAGCCCGGGTTAAAGTAGTTGAACTTGTAATGAAATATTGTCGATGTCGCACATCACCCATAGTGGTATTAATGCAACCACAATGTGGAGACATGACAGATGGTATCAGAGCCTACTTTGTGAAGGTGGGAATTTGGAAGAATTTGAAGGTAGTGGCTCAATTGCCGCTACATTTGGAATTTGAGATCAAGTCTATGAACTTGTTGAAAGTTGGTTGGTATGATGGAAGGTTTACAATAGGGCTGTGATGGACAAGTTGGACCACATAAAGGAAGAGGGGCTAAGATTGTGAGACAAAATTGAATTTTTTTAAGAAGAGGTTGGAAGGAAGATTTTTAACCTTAGCAGGTTAAAGTTGTTGGCCATGATAAAGAAGAGGAAACCACGATGTATGAAGAGGAAGTTGGCTTGATGGTCAAGTGCGGTGTAAGTATTGTGAACATGGTATCGAAAGAGGAAGAGTTTGGTGGGACAAAGCCTACCATTTTTGAACTAGATTTGGGAATTTTGCAACCATTGAAAGAATAAGTTGACTATGGGTACAAGTATGAAGAAACAAGTGTTGTGAGATTTCCAACGAAAAAGGGAGAAATTGTTGAGATGAAGTTTGCCGAAGTTGGGCCAGATTTATGCATATCGCAACCATGGAAGGAAGCTATTGATGAAAGTCATATGTTGGTTCCCCTTGTGCTAATTGAGAGGAGCATGCGATGGATGACTTTCACTTGGAAGGTTTAGGTGAGCTTGTGTTTAGTTAGCGATGGATTATTTTGATGTTTCCAAGACTTGTTTGGGTGGTATTCGACCTTAGGGAAGAAGGTGTGAATGCTAGAGACAATGGTTGAACGCGATGAAATTATGCGATGGGTGAGTAATTCTTAGTTGAATGAATATTTGGCTAATTTTCTGGCATTAATCGTGGAAATAAGGAAGGAATGTTACACCGAAGAAAAATATGACATGAAACACACTTGGGTGGACCTCATCATTGGAGTCTCGTTTAGGCCAAGATATGTATTTATCGAACCTTTAGTGGGGGAGACCGTAATTAACGAAGGGACCTATGATGATGATATGAAGGTAGGGTGACCAAGGGCACTAACTTGACTGAAGTTGAGGAAGGGCATGGAAAACTTCTTGCAGGGGTATCAAGAAATATCACTAGAAAAGGATGTCGCATATGGGCATCAAGAACAAGTTCCAAGTGAGGATGTTGTGCAAAATGGATGTGTCAGTGTCATATTAAGAAGTTATCCAAATGGAATGATGGGGATGTTGAGCATATTCGAGCAACAAGGCCATGGTCATTTTGAAGAGATACATGGGTGACCTATGATAGAACTCATGTGACAAAGAAGGAAGAGGAAACTTGTGATGAGACTTATAACCAAGACAAGTGTACCTTCCTGAAGTGATGAGTTTAAGATGGTTTGAAGGAGCATGAGATTACTTGAAGGAATTTGTAGCTGATGAATACTTCATGCACTGGTGGTCTTGGAGTATCTAGTCCATTGAGGAGTTGAGGTTAGTTTTGGACTTGACTTTGATGCAGTATGGGATGCATACCTTGGGCATAGTATGAGTTGTGTTTTTTAGGAGTGACTTGATGGATGTGATAGGAGCGAGACACCTTGGAGTTGGATGGTGGTTGCAGCTATGAATGTACCTTGGTGGGAACACTTAGGCATGGGTTGGTTCTGATAATATTTAGCCAATTTTTATGGACGTGGAGGTTTTTGGGCTATTACCAAGGGAAGAACATGGATGAGATGATGAGGCAAGTAAATAATTTTCTCTTTGACAATGTTGATGAGCAACACATCTGACATGAGATGAAGTTTTCTTCATGGACATGGATATGGCACGATGGTTGAGTGTTGATGCGTGAAAATAGGAGTTATTGATTGAATTTGAATATGTGATGAAGTGATGAAGAAATAACTAACAAAGGCATGAGGAGGTGCATTCTCATGGGTTGGACATTGTGGTTGGATTAGCTACCCAACTAGTAAAAGTAATGGGGTCAAGAATGTAAGGATGCATAGCAGAGTTAAGTTGGAGTATGAAAACAAAAATTCACATGGTGATATATGGTGGGTTGGCATGATACAAGTTAGGACTAAAGCATGCAGATAAGTTGAAGGGGGCATCCTTCCATGATTTTGGGTAGTGTGGAGGATTATGCTGAGTTGGGGTTGATGACAGTGAGATTGATAAGTCTTACCCGCATGAAGACTTGAGCCTTAGTGAAGGTTCATATGAAGAAAATAAGGAGTTAATGCATCAGGGGAGATAGATGTTGGAGCTGGTGGAACTTTGCAACAATTTAGACTTGGTGATGAATTTGGCCAAGTGGATTTTTTGTTGAGGATGACAATAATTTTGAAGTGGGGGAGGATGTTAGAGCCTCGAGTTGGAAACAAGGCCAGTGGCCGCCCATGAATTCCCATGTCCACTTGAAGTGGTGTAAAATAAAAGTGGGATCATGGGGGTGTCGCGTGAACAACATTAAAGCAAGAAACTTGGGTGCGCTCACATGAAGGTAGGGAACCCATGGGAAAATGCGGTGTGCACAACAGGGCAACACAACAAGCGACATGACGAGTGACCCGACCAGGTGAACCAAAAAAATGAATTAAAGTGTACTTGAGGGTTTCATGTGCATGGCATGAGGGCATGTACCCTAGGAATGCCCACATGAGGGTGAGGCCCTCAAGCGCCCAAAGGTGACTTTCATGACAGGAGGACGGGCGATCTAGGTGACATGACAAGCGGACCAGGCAAGGAGGGGATACGTGTGGAATGAATGACATAGGTGAGGGGTAACACAACCAGCATGAGGGCATCGGTTTACATGGCGTGTGAGTGGAGGATGACACATGTGAGTGAATGGAATGATGTAGTGGAAGCACTTTGGGCCCGATGAAGCTACATGGGATGTGGCAAATCAGATGCGGGGTATGTATCCTTATCTATTCGTTGGTTGAGCAAATTTTTTTGGTATATTTTTTGATGTGATTTTTTGGTATATGTACATATGTATATGGTGTAAATAGCACCACGAGATATGTTATAAATATCCAATAAGTGGTATGGGTGTCATTTCATTATGGTTATGATGTTGATATGTTGTCATGTTGGGTTTCTTCTCAGTAGGTTGATCATTTTAATAATGCAACGAGATAAGTTATAAAGTTCCATGGGTAGTATGTCTTGCTCTTAGGAGCCTTATTGGTTGTAGGTTTCATTGAACATTGAGGACATTGTTCCCCCAAGGGGGAGGGTTCTTTAACAGCCCTCGTGAAAATTCCATGTAATAAAAATTAATTAAGATAAAATCATAAACACAGTTATGGGACACATATTCCAAGCTAAATGTTGGGGGAAAATCCTATTTTGGGTGTTCATTTGGTTTACTATGGCAAAGGAAATTGGAAAAGACAATGGAAAAGGCTTTGGAAAGGAAAAGTGGCATTTATTAACGTTTTATTAATGAAAATAAAGGAAATTAAGAGAAAATGAAGGTCAAAGGTCACAGGTTTCATGTGAGGAGGAAAATGAAGGAAAATTGAAGAAATTAGAGGCCTCATTAATAAAAAGGATTTTTAGGATCAGTTGGTACCTTTTGCTAATTCAGTTTTGGAGCTCTTTATCTATTCTCTCTCTCACTCTTGGACACTTAGAGTTTTCTTGGAGCACTCTGGCATTGCATCAAGAAGGAAAAGGAAGGAGAAAGAAAGGAACAAGGAAATAAAATGTTAAGCAAGGAAGAGTAGGATCAAGAATCTACATCAGGATTACTTAAAGGTATCAATTTGCATGTATGATTTCCTTACTAGTTTTAGCATGCATGATTATGCATGTTTGTTCTTGGTTCTCTTGTTTTCATTGGCATGGGTTTTTCCAAGTGTGACAGTGTTCTTCAGCCTAGCATTTCCATTTCCAGATAGCCATGGTGTGGTGGGTTATCTTGTATTTAGTTGAGCTATATTTCCAGATGGACTTGAAGCTGAGTGGGGTGGTCTCAAGATTATTCACAAGGCCTAGTAATCCTGGGATGTGATACATGGTAATCATGGATTTGAACACCTTGATTGAGCCTAAAAATCCTCGACCGGTGAATGGAGGGATACACAGTAAAGCTCAGTGGTGAGTACCCTTGATTTGGGCATAGGAATCCCAAAATGGGATACACGGTAAATCCCATAGGATGGAGACCTCATAGGCCTAGGAATCCCTTAACTGGAATGGTGGGATACACGAAAGGTAGAGAGGTTGAGATGGACAAATCCATCACAGTTTAGGTGGAGAAATTCATAGGCATAGATGCTTGTTTAGGTCTTAGTGATCTGGTGGATATTGTGGTAAGGTCTGGTTCTATTAATGAGGGTGAGGTGTTTTAGCCTTGGGAAGCCCTAGTTGATTTCTAGTTATGGGTCCCGCATTCATGCTTGGAATATGACACAGGGGTGACTGGATGAAAGAAAGACTTGGTTCAGCTAATCTATGGTCGAGTGGTATTTGTAAGTCCTGAACCAGGTTGGCCTATTCATTCATTAATAATATTTTCTTCTCCTTGGTATTTAATGTGAAAATTTATAGGTTATATGTGGATTTTATGGTTTTCATATCCCTATTATTTATGTTGTTTATATGCTGGTTATGAGTATGTTTTATGACAGTGATGATGTATGACTCTTATTATGTTTTGATTTGTAAATGAAAGAACAATGAATATATGACCTAATATATGAGAATGCAACTATTGTGATAAGGAAACAATTCTTCTTTACAAATCTCATATAAGTATGATACCCATATGCTCAGATTTGTTCTTAAGACATGTAGGTTGCATATTTGCGACATGTTTGATGAAATTATTGTCAGGGCTAGTAGGGGTCCATTCAATTAATTGATCAAATGTTTGCATTAGTACCTTTTTTCCAGTGTTAATTATGATTTCTGAAAGTCTCATGGAGTTCTGGGTAGTGGCCTGAGTCCTAGCCCTAAAAAAGTGGCACTTAATCTAGGGTCGTTGGAATAGAACTATCTGAAAATTTCCACAATAATTGGATTTCCTTGTTGTGGGAGAGACTGTAGGCCTGAAGTCACATGCATGGATTTTCAAGGGAGTGGCTCGGGTGTTAAATTAGAGAAAATTCTAGTTGCCTCAGGGGCTGGTCTCCTGGAAGGGTTGGTTGGCTCATGTAGGTTTTGTAACATGTGTGAAGGTCATTTTGGTTCAGTTCTATCGGTTCCACTTCCCTAAAAATACATGGGGAATTGAATCACATCATAGTAGCCTCTCGTCACATGTTTACCCCAGTGGACTATGCATCTTGGGTAAATGTGGGAGGAGGGTGTTACACAGTGGTATCAAAGCGTGGTTCACCCCTTGGAATAGATGGGAAGTGTGTTAGTCATGCATAGATGTCGATCACATATGTGTTACTTATAATTGTGGTCTATTTTCTTGTTTCATATGCATGGTGTTCGTCATGGTTTCAGTTGTGTCTCCATGTGAAAGTTGATGGTTTTTTTGTTGAAGGTGTCGTCATGAGAGTATGTCAATTAAGCATTTTTTATGCATGACAATGTTTACATGTTCTTAATCATACATTTATATGGTTGTATTTTTCATGCATAAGGTCATGATGTGTGGTTGGTATGGTCATGCATTGGTGACTAGACTATGGTTAGGATGATATCTATATGTTGCTATGATTATGTTTATACATGCATCATGCCAATCTGGTTGATCTTGAATATGAGATATCCTAATAGATGAGAATGTAGTTATTGTGATAATGCAACCATGGTTCTTTAAAAATCTCAGATAAGTATGAGACCCATATGCTTAGATATGTTGTTAAGACATAGATTGCATATTTGTGCCATGTTTGGCGAAATGTATATCATGGCTAGTAGGGGTATAGTCAAGTCATTGGTCAAATGTTTGCATTAGTGCCTTTTCTCCAGTGTTAATTATCATTTCTGAAAGACTCATGGAGTTCTTGGAAGTGGCCTGAGTCCTGGTCCTGAAAAAGTGGCACAGAATCCGAGGTCACTAGCACAGAACTAGCTGAAATATTCCACAACCACTGGCTTGCCTTATTGTGTGAGTGACTAGAGGCCTAAATTCGTATGCATGGCTTTTCAAGGGCACGATTGGGTTGTTAAATCAGATAAAATTTAATTTTCCTCAGGGGTTGGTCACCTGGAAGGGTTGGTTGGCTCCTGGAGGTTCTCTAACATGTGTGGAAGGTCATTTTGGTTCATTTACGTCGATTCCACTTACCTAACTGTACATGGGGAGTTGAATCACATCATAGTATCCTCTCATCACATGTTTAACCAGTGGATTGGGTAGCTTGGGTAAATGTGGGAAGAGGGTGTTACATTTTCCTTCATGAAAATGTGTGCAATCTATACTACTTTATAAGTAGTGTGAACAATTATAAAGTGAGCTACCTTGCTTAACTTTTCCACTGCCACCATGATTGAGTCATACTATTTCTTGCTTCTAGGTAGCCCATTAGTGAAGTCCAAAGAGATAGCCTCCCACTTCCATAGTGGAAAGGGTAAAGGATTTATCAATCCAACATGGTGTTAGTGTTCCTCTTTAACTTCTTGGTGCTCTAAAAACCTTTCCAAATACTCATCCACTTTGTAGGTTTTAACCCTGTACAGAAATTATCTACAAACAAATCTTAAATACATAAAATAAATAATAGCGAGAGAATAAAACATAAAACATATATACACAAAGATTTTCCCCTGGATCCCAAATCAGGACGACCAGCTTGAATTTTCATTATATTCCTTTTCGTGTTACAACACATATATATACATGCTGAAGAATTCATAAACCCCAATCCATTAACCTTGGATTAGAACATAACCATAGTTCCATTGACCAGATATACAAAATACCAGGGGCCGAAAACCATCATGCCCCAAAACCATGTGCAAACCCATGCACAAAACCATGGGCGGGTCCGCCCACAGAAAAATAGGGTCCAAAAAACTTTTTCCGGGGTGCCGCCCCAGACCCTGAACAGGGGGGGGTTGCCGCCCCCCCTATGACCCCCCTGTTGCGCCCAGCACAATGTACAGGGGGATATGTGGACCCCCTATGCGTGTGACTAATTGTAGGAAGAATATAACACATACCCAACACACTTCCCCTTTCATCCCTATCCAATAAAACTCTTTTCTTAGGGTTGTAATCATATTCTAATACCCTAAATGGGTTGAAAAGGGTTTTTTGTGGTTCTTATTTAAAATCAATTATTTCAAGGTAGGCTCATTTGGAATATATATTCTATTTTTGAAAGTTAGTAACACATCCATATTTTCTACATAATCAGATGGTTTTTCATTGTCTAATTTTTGTTGTATCTATCCATACACTTCATCCTTTAAGGCTACTATTTTTATTTGTTCCAAAAATCTATTGTTGCATTGTAGACAAAAAATTTTGTAATTTGATTTTCATTCCCGTTCAATGCATCTGCTACCTTACTCTCCTTCCCCTTGATGTGTTTAATATCAAACTCAAATTTTCTCAACAAGGCCATCCGTCTATTTTGTATAGCGTTGAAAAAGTACTTCAAACTAATATGATCGGTAACAAGAGTAAATTTATTCCCTAATGGATAACATTGCCACATCTTCAGTGCATTTATGACTACAAATAACTCAAGATCATAAAAAACGTATTTTTTCTTATGGTATTTTAACTTTCTTGACTCATATGCAATTACATTATTTTCCTACATCAACACTCCACCCAATGCTTCTAGACATGCATTTGTGAAAATTGTAAAATATTTATTATAATAAATCATTTTAAATATTAGAGCCACTATTAATATACCTTTCATCCTATCAAAGTTCTCTTGCCATTTTTATTTCTAATTAAATTTCACTCCCTTTTTCTAGTACTGAGGTGAAATCTATTCCATAAAGCCAATTCGAAGATACCTATCAAAACTAGTCAAATACTAGCTAGTCAATGCTAGGCAAACCACTAAAAATCAGAGAAATCAATGTTGGTCAACGGTATTAACCAATTTGAATTTTTCCTTGAGGTCAGCTCGGTCCTATGGTGAGATTTAGCAAACTATGGTTGCTTGCAGCCAAAATCTATGCTCATAGTCTTCCTCTTCTACGATCGAATTTTCCCCTTCTCTACGGTCAAATTCAGTCAAACTCTTGATCAAACAAAATAAATTATTAGTAAAAAAAAGGTAGGTCAAATTTGGTCAAATGAAAGATTCTTTATCTCGTTCAAACTCTAGCTCTCCTCCTCTTGAATTCACACGTGGACCTGAAAATAGTAGAAATGTGTGTGATTCGAATTTGGTCAAATGAGGAGGTCAACTTATGTATTTATATTTATCAAATGGGTGCCCTTTTGACCAAAATTCACACCCCTTCATGGTGGGGCTGACTTGACCATCTGGGGCCTACATGCAGCCTAATTTTGGCCAACTTGGGGGGCCTTTTGGAATGTAGGAATACCTCCCAATGCTACAAAAAAATCAACATTGCCTCTTAGTGGGAGAGGTATTCTCTGAAATGGATTTCCCTTGCTAAAATTTATCCTTCCTTAAGAAACGTTCATGAACTTGTCATGTTGATGCATTTCTATAAAATAACTCCATCTCGAAGTGGGAAATGTAACTCTCTCATATATACGTGAGCATCAAAGGATTTTGGCCAAATTCATTTATGGCTCCTTAAGAAAATGTATCAATCTCATATGTTCATGACCCAACCAATTCTTTTAGGCATCCAAGTTCATATGGCTTCAAAAGAAATAATTTGTGTTTATATTATTCACATTTCTGGTCAAATTCCTTTATGACCTAGCCAACTCCTTTTGGCTTAAAACGTGAATTTCATCTATCTCCTTCAGTAGTCCTAACCAAGTATTCTAGAATCCAAGTCCTTCTGGATACTAAGGAGAAGATCTATCCAAATATATAGTTTCCTTGGGTCATTCAACTTTGGTCGACCTAGCTAATTCCTTATAGAATCCAAGTACTTCTAGATTCAAAGTTGAATGTATCCTATAATTTTCCCATATATTAATTTCCTTGGGCCTTTCACCTTTTGGTCAAAGTCCTTTATGAGCTAGCCAAGTCCTTTTGGATTCAAAGGTGAATGTATTCATCTCCTCTTCGTCAAATTCCTTTATGACCCAGCCAAAGTCCTTTATGGATTCAGGAGACAGTCAGCCCAATTTTGCAAATACCTCAGCATTCCCTTCCAAGGATACCTTCAACATTAAGCTAAGCTCATATTTTTCCACAATCTACTCATTTTTGGATATGTGCTAGAGTTCTGATTCTCCTCTTTGCATCATGTCTGTAATGAGGTGATTCTCAGTCAAATAGAGCAGGTTAAATTTAGTCAAATTAAATCTTTGTTATCTCGGTCAAACCTCAAATATCCTCCTCTTGACTTCACACATGTGGACCAAAAAATATAATAAATTTGTGTGATTTTAATTTCATCAAATGAGGAAGTGAACTTATGTATTTATATTTTTCAAATGGGTTCCCATTTGACCAAAAGTCACACTCCATGGTGGGGCCAACTTGACCATTTGGGACCTACATGAAGCCCAAATATACATAATTTTAATTTTTCATTTCCATAATTTTCCTTGGCTGACTTGGGGGGCATTTTGGCAAGTGAGAATAACTCCTGATGTTACACAAAAATCAACACTTTGGACATAGGTTTAGCTCCTGGTATTAACTAAATTGTCAAATCTATGTCTCTTTTAGGGGTTAGTCATGGAATCTCATCCAAAAACACATTTAAATTCTATGATCACTTCAAGCCCATCTATATTTATATTTTCTATTTTATGTGTGAATTATTCTATATATACAACAAACAATTTTCAATCTTTCTTGGAACATATTTTCATCTGTAAAGATGAAATTTTCCTAGTGGTTATAGGTCTTTGTATTTCTTTGATAGATTGTACATTTTCTTCTTCTTCAATGCATGTAATAGTTTTCTCTAGAAAATTTACTATCGACTTGTGTTTCTCCAACCATTCCATTCCTATCAGAAAATCATAGGAACCTAAAAATAATACATTTAAATTTTCTTATGTTGGACAACCATTTAAATTTACAACATGGTTTTTAACCCAATTTGTCACTTTTCTTTTTAGCACCAATGGCCAATTGAACCAACAACGAATAATTACCAATTGAACCAACAACAAATTCTTAAATTTGTTTGTACTTACCTTCCATCTGTCCATAACTTGTGGACTAGCATAACTAAGGTTGGCTCTTGCATCTACTAAAATAACTACAAGTTGGTCTAGAATCATATCTTCAATCTCAATAACTATCGATTGGTGTTTTTCCTAACAGCAATGCAACATTGATCCTTGGTATATTCATGGCTACATCGTTCATTGTAGATGCCTTTTGTATTTCCTACAAAGCT